>JAWZYV010000620.1:0-404077 GCA_038373885.1 Cheiracanthium punctorium | reverse complement strand
GCCTATCCGCTACGCCCCTGAATGGAATCTTGTAAATCTAATGCTAATACTTCTCGAGTTTTGTAAAATGAAAAGTACAGTTCGAAACGGGGTAAAACAACGCATTTCACTATTTGTTAATTTTTTTAATTATTTTAAAAGAGTTCTAGATAAAACATGAAAAATACAGGTTTCACAATTTCATTTCTATATCTCTTCTTTTCTTTCAAGTAGCTGGGCGTAGTTTGGGGAGGAGAGAGACGAAAGGTTCCCTCCCTCAAATCCCCAAAGTCAAAACTTCAGGAGGGGACACTTCTTTTAGCAAGTGGGATAGCAAGTACTATCGTCGATCCATCCTATTCCTCATGCCACGAACATAGTCACAATGATTGTCCGCTTCCAACAAGCAATAGCTTCAGTAAAGAACAACTGTCTTATTAGTAAAATCAGCCCGACTTAAGCCAGGCGGTTTTTAAATATATACCGGACGGAAGAGGAACTGTAAGTAGTAAAAATCTGTTTTATTATATATACAAAAGTAGGACCATTTATTTCTGGTGGTTTTAAATAGTCTCTTAAAGAAAAATATTACGTCCGATTATGTACTCCCATATTTGAGTTTCGAACGAAAATAATTCAATTTGTTGGAAAAAACTAATTAAAAACAGAATCGTGTAATAGAACTGAAAATTTATCTCGTAAATTTTCCAAAAATAGTGAACTTACTGAATTATTAGTAATACTATTTAATTACTTTCATCCGTATGTGTCAATGTAACGGAATCAGCAGCAAAGCATGGATTTTTTTGGGGGGGTTGTCTGAGTACTCGAAAACTGAAAAGCAGTATAATTTATAAAAATCGATATAACGTATCTCTTTTCCTTTTACGGGTGTTAGAATGGGCCCTCTTTTTTGCATAAAAATGTTCACTTATAAAACTGAATTTAAAAATACTTTCTTGGTTTTTTTAAATTTTATTTATATAAGAAATAAATTCTTGAATCGAGTTTATAAAATCTTTCCTGTTGGAAGAGCTTGGTCTGTAAAAGGTAATAGAAAGATTGGTTCAGGTGCGTAGATGAACGTCAAATCTCTCATGAGAAATTTAAAATTTATCCACGAATACGTTATTTTTTCAACATCTTATGTTCGCTCATAACGGGGATGGTTGCAGCCACATTACATACCCCCTGGCTATGGTTCTGAATGGAATCTTGTAAACCTAATAAGTAATGCTCGTCGAGTTTCGTAAAATGAAAAGCACAATTTCATTGGGGGGGGGGGACACATTTCACTATTCTTGAAAATTTGTTATTATTATTTAAAGAGTTCTGGATAAAACTTGTATTTTACAGTTTTCATACTTTCTCTCTACATCTTTTCTTTTAAGTAATGGGGGCGTAGGTTTGAGGAGGAGGGAGATTAAAGGCCCTCCTTCAAAACCAGGAAGCCAATCCTTTAGGAGGCGACACTTTCCTTAGAAAGTGGGATTGTTGCATATAGATGCGTAGCACTTCAATCGGTAACTGCTGATGTAGCCTCTGCATCAGTGGCGGATTAATGCAAGTTTTTCGGGTGGGGGGCGGTTAGTTAGTCGGTGGGGGCGGTTAGTTAGAAGATTGACAAATATATCGATTTTATGGAAGTAAAATCGATCTTTTACATTAATTTCTTTTTTATCGGGGAGGGGGACGTCGCCCCCTCCCCCCCGCTCTTTAATCCGACCTTGCTCCGCATATAAGACAATATTTAAAAAGTGTTTATTAATAATGATCACACTCGAACAAACAATACTAATATCTATTTCATGCATAGATAAATTTTAACAGTCTTAAATTTCTGCTTAACTCAAACTGATATTAAAATATGAAATACGTGTTACAGAAAAAAAAAAAAATTGCCTTCATCAAAACTGAGCCCTATCCGCTACGCCCCTGAATGGAATCTTGTAAATCTAATGCTAATACTTCTCGAGTTTTGTAGAATGAAAAGTACAGTTCGAAACGGGGTAAAACAACGCATTTCACTATTTTTTAATTTTTTTTATTATTTTAAAAGAGTTCTAGATAAAACATGAAAAATACAGGTTTCACAATTTCCTTTCTATATCTTTTCTTTTCTTTCAAGTAGCTGGGCGTAGTTTGAGGAGGAGAGAGACGAAAGGTTCCCTCCCTCAAATCCCCAAAGTCAAAACTTCAGGAGGGGACACTTCTTTTAGCAAGTGGGATAACGCCGTTGTTGCATATAGACGGCGCAACACCTCAGTCGGTAACACCTGTGTAGCTTTCGAGAATAAGGCAATTTTTAAAAGTGTTTATTTATGACTAGCTGAAGTACCCGTCCTCGACGGGTTAGTAAATGAAAATTTCCAAAAAGCAAGAACTTTCGTCAGCATTGTAGGAGTACACAGAATGGATGTAGTATGTTGCCAAAGTAAAGAAAGCGAAGTTATAATTTTTATGTATTGTTAAAATATTGCAGGTTAGAGAGTAACTAAGTAATATCATTTCATTCGCTTTAGTCGTAATTATGGGATGCGCGAACGAATATTGACGCATATTGAAATAATTTTCGCAAAATCTAAAAATTCAATCAACATTTTTGAAAAAATGGAAGCCTAGAATTTAATTTGAGTGACAACCTATCCTGTCAACCAAATTCGTTTCATTCCCTGCAATCTTTATTTCGTGATGCTGGAACAAATTTTCAGCATTTTAAAACGATTTTCGCAAAATCTCAAAATGTAATCAAAATATTTTAAAAATTCAACGCCTATAAATTAAGATTAGCAACTACCTATCATATCACTCAATTTCGTATCATTCGTATTAGTCGTTATTACGTGATGTTTGAAGAAATATAAACGCATTTTGAGAGAATTTTCACAAAATCTCAAAATCTAATAAAAATGTTTAAAAAATTGGACTCCTATAGTTTTTGTTGAGCAACGATCTATCGTGTGACCAAATTTCATATCATTCGCTTTAGTCGTTATTACGTAATGCGGGAACAAAGATTCACTCAGTTTTAAACGATTTTCGCAAAATCTCGAAATCTGATCAATTTTTTTTAATTAGATGCTTACAGTTTAAGGTGAGTGACCACCTATCATTTCACCAAATATCATTTTTTCCCCTTTGCAGTTATCACTTGATGTGCGAACACAAATTTACGCAGTTTGAAATGATTTTCGCAAAATCTCAAAATCTAGTCAAGATTTTTTTTTAATTCGACGCCTATGTTCTACGTTGAGTGACCACCTATCATGACACCCAATTTCATCTCATTCGCTTTAGTCGTTTTTACGTGATGCTTGAACACAAATTTACGCAGTTTGAAAGGATTTTCGTAAAATCTTAAAATCTAATCAAGATTTTTTAAAAATTCGACGTCTATGTTTTAAGTTGAGTGACCACCTATCATGTCACTCAATTTCATATCATTCGCTTCAGTCGTTTTTACGTGATGCTTGAACACAAATTTACGCAGTTTAAAGGATTTTCGCAAAATCTCAAAATCCAATCAAGATTTTTTAAAAATTTGACGCCTATGTTTTAAGTTGAGTGACCACCTATCATGACACCCAATTTCATATCATTCGCTTTTGTTGTTTTTGCGTGATGCTTGAACAAAAAAGCGTCACGGACAGAATGACAGACAGACAAACTTTTTTTTGAGGGTCGCATCGGAATCCCGGGTGCTTGAAACGGATAGAAATTGTAAAATTTTTGAATTCCAAGAAATGTACAGATAAAAGTCTAATTTTATTTATATAGATGGCGATCACACTCGATTTCAATATCACTTTGTTATTTTTTTGGGGTATGTATGTCTAAATACTCCCATCAGCTTTTATATAGTCACAAATCTTTTACACTACTTGTCACAATGAACACTCCCCATTAAATACACATATACAACACACATCCACATGTATACAGGGGGATTCAGAACTCTTGTAAAATATTTTATTGGGTAATGAAAGACCTCATGTGTAACACAAATGGTCTATCTCCAACTGTTTTCTCACTATCACGGACAAAGCGTAACCCCATATTAGAAAAAGCAGAAAAATATCTTACTAAATGACATAGTTGGGTATGTGTTACACTATCTAGATTTGATGGCGAGTTACAAGTAATGAAACCGTGGATAAATGAAAAATTATATATTCGCCAGCATTTTTAAACGCTATTTCCTTAAATAACGTTCAAGAGGGATCAAATCCGTAAAACTTGCTAAAAGTTGGCCCATTCTGTTAGCTTTCGAGAAAGCTTATAGCAAACTAATCGGTTGCCTTGTTTAGACGAAATTTAAACTTTTCTTCGCTACAGATCACGACATTTTTTTCTACTTTCTTAGAAAAGTGGCTACGCCCACCCGAAACCACTGCACGCCTCAAGTGAGATGTTGAATCTCAGATGTAACTGAATTCATTTATTTTTGGTTTTAACATAACTTTGCAATCGTAATTCCCCATACACCGATACGGAAAAAAACGTAAACAATGCATTTCACAAGTAAACCAACGACAGTGGTTTTGTTGAACAGTGCCGTTCTTAAAGTTCATAAGTCTAATATCTATTTAACTGTTTCTGTACAATACTTCAATAAAATGAGAGTAATGATTAGAAACCGAAAAAATTAAATTTATCCAGGCTTTACTAATTGTTCTATAAGAGAAATAGGTTACGTGTAAACATTAGGCTTAACGGCTTTAAAATACACGTCGTTATGTTTTAAAGCATGAGTTTTTTTGCAAAAGTAATATTTCTTAGCAGGAAGATTTCAGAAAATATAAGTAAAAATTAAAAAACATTACCTTTAAAATCACCTTCAATTCTTTACGGATCCTCAAGCGTTTCACATTCACGTCGTAAATGGTTGTTTGTGTTTGGTTCGCCGCACCGGACCGGCTGCCACATCTACAGATAAACTTCGTTAAAATACAAAGTTATTCCAAAACCCGTTTTATAACATAAAATATAGCAAGTTTACGTGGAAAGCATGGTTAAATTCTGTTAACATTTTTAGTCTGTTGAAAAATGACAGAATAGTTCTGTATTTTTAAGATTATTTTTTGCAGTGCTCATTTTCATACCCATGGGTTTGAAAACATTAAAATAGAGATTCTTGCCATCCAAAAACATCATAACGAACGTCTATTTCTAGAGGATCAGTTAATACATAATCACAATACATGTTATCCATATGGTCTCAACCAGATATTAAATGATAAACTTCTACATTACTATTCGAAAAATACTGACCCTACAAAATATATGCCTATTTATTATAAACTTAATCTGAGTAGATACAAAAAAACTTATCGTTCCAAGAGAGGTAAGTCCTCAAAACATACTCATTCCATTTTATCCAATAATGCTATAAAATCTGAACTTCAACTTCTTAATGATACCTACTTAACTAATTTAAACTGGATACCTGTAAGAACTTTTGTCTTCTCTATTAAAAAGAAGTTGATTCAAAAATATCTCAAAATCTTCTACACTTTGTCTCTGTCTGATCATTTTAGTCATTTGTTTTATGACCTTATGATTGTCCGAGCAAATGCTCTTAATCATGACATAGTTAAAAACAAATATACGCAGTCCATATTGAATAGTAACTTTGTCATACATTATACACATCCTTCTTTTCGATCAATAAACTTTAATCAACTTCTTTCTAAACATAGTGATTTATTTCTAATTAATGACCTACTTATAAAAAAATCCTTTAAATATCCTATACCCATGGGTAGAAAAATATTCAACTACAATTCTTTTTGTAAGAATTTTTCACCGGATGATTCCTTTGACTGTTTATGTACCAGTGATCATTATAGTTCATTTGTTAATTCCCATTATGGACACATAGTTACAGGTGACCTTAAAATAATAAAGGATTTAACATTAAGACAACTTATGATCAAAGGCACTAAGCATAGACTACCATCTAAATATAATATAAAAGATATTATTGAACAGTTTACCTATGATATTGACTATTATATATATAATACTTCACTAAAATTCAATATCCCTACTGCCTTTTTTAATATGTGGATAATTAAAGTATTATCTTCATTAAATAATATATTAGTTAAATCTTTTGCTTCCTCAAAAAAAACTATATCTATCTGATCAGATTAAATATTTGCAGCAATACTTTGTTATTACTTATGTTGATAAATCTAATAACTACGCAATTATTTGTAAAAAATTATATCATAGTCTTTTATCTAATTCAATTAACAACAATTCTAACTTTAAACTTACTAATACTACTGAGTCCATATTTAATAAAAAGATACTAGCCTACCATAAGCTACTTAACCTGAAACATGATAATCTTAATTATCCTTACTTAGTATTAATTCCTAAATTTCATAGAATTTCAATTATGTTTAGAACTGTAACTATTGGATGTAATACTTACAATAATACAGCTAGTAAATCATTACTAAAAATACTAACTTCTCTGCATAACTTATATATTAAGGCTAATTGCAATTCTATATCTATTAATAATAGTTATGAGCTAAAAAACAAAATTAAAGATTTACATTCTATATCTTCCATATCTACATATGACTTTAAAGATCTATTTAATAACATACATTTAGATGATCTCTACAACACTATACTTGATCTATTTAATAATAGCATACATAATCTAAATCTACCATCACAATATTCTATTACTTATTTCAAACATCTACTTAAGTTTATATTATACAATAACTATATACTACATAATAATAAACTCTACAAACAGGTCTTAGGTACACCACAAGGTGGATCTACTTCAAGTTACTTAGCTGATCTTTATCTATTTAATTATGAGAAACAATATGATAACTCCTCACTTATAATATATAGGTACATAAATGATATTATTGTTATTGCTACAGATAACTATATTTACACAGATAAATTGCCTATTACTTATCCTGATAATTTAGAATTAATTAAAAATCCTCTAATTAATAACTGTATTAATTTTCTTGATTTACAACTAATAATAAATAAGGACAAGAAACTCACATTTAACATATATAATAAAAGAGATGATTTCCCTTTCAATGTAATTAGTTTTACAGATTTTACCTCGTGCATGCATATATCTGTATTTAGAAATATTATAGTTAATCATCTATATAGAGTACTGTCTCTTTGTACAAGTAATTATAAGTCTGATAATATATCATCGCTGTATCATATTGCTTTAAAATACAATTACCCTAGAAAATTTCTAAATTCCATTCTATTTCCTAGTTGCAATTAGCATTTCTATAAACATGTGTCCCTTCTGGGAATTCTTGGTTGGAGAGGTTGGGGATTGGTTGCTGGCTTGCTTATAAAAATTAAAAAAAAAAAAATCGATAAAATTCTGGCTTTTTAGTACATGTTTTATTGAAAAAAAATTACAAATGAACTAATGATCACATTATATCAATATAAATGCTCTTCTTATAATTAATATAATCACTGAAATATCTCTAGGCATATAATGCGAATAGTGAGCTATTTAAGTAGTTAGATGTATCCCTTTAAAATAACTCTAAAATATCTCATGTCAATATTTCTTCATTTTAGTAATAATATATAGTTTATTTTAATTTGTTCCTTTTTTTTGTTAATGTACTCTATATTATTTCTTTATTTTATAATCATTATTATTTTGATAACTCTTACTTTTTACTTCTTGTTCGAATCTTCTCCAATTTTTTCTGGCAACGAATTTTTTTCTCTCCAATTGGCAACAGCTCCATGTTCGAGCCATGTTTTCAGGCTTAAGGCTCTTGGACGCTTCATCTCCATCTTTTCTTCATATTAATTTTTTTCTGGGTATGTCTTTTTGATTACTTTTTACTTATTAACAGGATAGCCCCCCCGTAGTCACATATTTAGCTTTCTTTGAGCTAAGTGGCTGCATTGAAATCCTGTTATTTTGTTTTTTGTCTCGGTAGCAAGTATTCGGCTTGTGGGGCCTGACGAGTGTAGTCGATGCTTGCTACCCATTGATTTCACTCCATCCAATTCCATTTTAATTTTCTTTTTTACCATTGTTTGGGTTTCCATTTACTGGATATATTTAAATCTTCCTGAATTGCTTAAGATTTGGTGATCAGTGTATATATATACTACGAAAACTGCAGTAGAATGATTCCTTGATTCGTAAGATGACCCTTTTTACTATTATATATATATATATATATATATATATATATATATATACATAGGATGTCTCAAAGTGGTGGTAACGGGCTTTAATTCTTTATCTATTAGAGATAAGTGGGCAGTGTAAATTCACAGAAATGTTCAAAATAAGGTCGGAAATAAGACTCCGTTAAGAAAAAATTCCTCACGCTCATTTTCAAAAAGTTACACTTTTTAAATTTGTGTACGACCCCCGTACAAAACCATTCCCAGTTAGTAAAATGTGCCCCATACACTCATAGGCGACACACAAAGTTTCATAACTATACCTTAAAAAGTGTCAGAGATATCAAGATAAATATAACGCTGATTTCAAGCACTTTTCAATGGCTCTCGAAGGGAAAAAATCATGTCGAATAATCGCATTTCAGGGATCGTACAGAAATTACGTAAGAAAATCTTTTTTTTTCACTCTAGCAATATACGTTTATATTCAAAATCATGTATAATCCCCGATCATCTTTCTTTAAAAATATCTCTGAGACGTTGTATGATGAAAGGCTCAAATTTGGTACTTCCCCTCGTTAGTGCACGGGGCCCTTTTGGTATGTTTTCGTACGCTGGTCATATACAAACTGAAAAAGTGTAACTTTCTGTAGATTAACGAGATGAATTTTTTTCTTTTTGAATATTTTTTCAACGTTCACTGCCCACTTATCTCCAATAGATAAAGAGTTAATGCCCGTTACCACCTTTTTGGGACACCCTGTATATAAATACACAGAGAGAGAGAGATTAGATAGATGTGTGTGTG
The DNA here is from genome assembly GCA_038373885.1 of Cheiracanthium punctorium. Classification (NCBI taxonomy): domain Eukaryota; kingdom Metazoa; phylum Arthropoda; class Arachnida; order Araneae; family Cheiracanthiidae; genus Cheiracanthium; species Cheiracanthium punctorium. The sequence continues at coordinate 395,118 of JAWZYV010000620.1, read as the reverse complement.
TGTAGGTGAATATTAAAGAGTAGTATAAGTGTAAGGTTTTGTTATAAATTTTTGTACATTTTTGGTGTTGAATAACATTGTATAGTGATTTTTCCTACAGATTACATGTGAACACACTACTTTAAGAAATTTAGAAATACACATTAAAATGATCATCTTTCAATGTTTAATGTTTTATTGTCAAATTATTCATATATTTATATGGACAAGAAACGCGAAAATTCCATGAAGTTTGACAGAGCTTTAATTCCCTTATGCATAAAATTATGAATTTCGCTTTATAACACCCGTTTTGTTACAATTCTTTACGAAAAAAAAAAAACTTCACTTGTTTATACTTTAGAAGTGTAATCTTCGTTTAATCAAGTCTAATCATTGAAATATAACTAAAAATCCATATTCACTTTCGTGTACTTTTTTTTACCTTCTTATGCATTTAAAAGCTCTAAAAAAACTTCTATTGTGCTAAACTTGAGGGAAAAATTTTAAGAGATGCTCTCATCTCCACAAAAGAGTTCTGATTAATACATTTGCATTTCAGATGCTGTGAACACTGACTACATGCAAAGTGACAATAAAAAGCCCAGGAATTTTTTTACTGAAATGGAAGTAGAGAATGCATAATTCGTCTCTGAAAAATTACGCATAAAAAAAAAAAAAACACCAACATAATGAGGCTAGCTTTTCTTTCGCCTGCAAAGCATGTCATTTTCACCTGTCAGGAGGTATATTTCATTCATGTCTGTTTGTGATCGAATTTAATGCTTCAGTAATTTATGTATTAATTTGTTTATATTTTTAATAAAAAAAATAGCCGTACTGGCAAAAAGTATTGCTTGTGTATTGTTACTGCCTACTTTTAAAAATTCTGTTAAAAATGATCCGAGGACAGCATGTCTTAAAAATATCTATTTTATTTTATAGAAATATTGACAGAAAGAAAAAAAGTCAGGTCGAGTGACGCTGGAACAGAAGTATGAAATGTAATGTAACTGTAAAAAAAAAGTCAAGTCGAATGAGGCTGAAGCAGAAATACAAAATATGAGGTAATTGTACTCTGGTGTCCGAAATTAAGATTAAAAGCACAAAATATGTAATAATGGATATAATACTCGGTTTATTGTTACAAATTTGGCACAGAAATATATGTATTATAATGACAGAAAGCCTAATTGACCACAACAGTAACAAAAATAGTTATGTAATAATACACAGGATATATCGAAAACGGTCTAAGCAAGATGATATCCTCTTAATAATATACACCTCTTTAACAGTATGAAGGCTTATTTTGAGGTTTGTATAACAGTTCACAGCAAGCACACACTATATTAGGAGGGCCTTTTACGAGATATAAAAATCATAATTAGAGCGTTTTGGTTTATTTCCTCTATTATATTGCAATATGCTTTCTCCCAAAAAATATTTCTGTGCCAAAAATTTGTTGTAATAAACCGAATATTTCTTCATTTATTCGAGATTTCGTGTTTTCCCTTAATTTTAAACACGAGTGTAATAAGTGTCACAATTTAATAAAACAATATTTTATTTACTCATTTGCATGTAATTCATGTATGGTAAACGAGGAAGTTTTTACAGAAAACAACACATAATACAAAAATATGAATCCATAAAAACCCTTTCTCAACAATATATTTTCTACTCGACTTACAGTTTATATAAATCAGAATAAGATAAAACAGCCAGCTGTTGAGATATTTCCTTTTTCAGACTCTGTCACTGCTTATGATATAATCAACAGTGCTGAAAAAGTCACTTTTAAGGAGACATGAATAAAAAGCATTATCCAGCAAAAATGATATATTGCTTTCCTGAAAAGAGTTGTTCTCTTAAAGATAGCTTTAAAGCATGTTATATACGAGATAAATGTTTTTATTTTCAGGAAGAATGTCTTGTTTTATGGAGAATTGCGTTATTTAGTTTTTAGTTTTGGCTGCTGTCTTTTATTTAGTTTTCATATTTGGCTCATTTATTTCATAATGTGTCTATTAAGGTTTTTTTTTAAATGAAAACTATTTTGCAAAGTAAATTTACAAAAATAAGATAAAATGAGAGAATACAATGATATTAATAAGTTGCACAAATGTAGTCATCGTGATATTATTATATTACATAAAATTTAAAAGGAAGTCACTTGGTGAAAATAATTCAAGAATAGCAAAACGATTTCTGTCAGGTGATATATGAAAATGTCAGAAATAATAATCGCCTTAAAACATCCATGAAATGACAGAATTTGGGTAGTTTCATTTGCACTCAGATTATGCCATGTTATGATACACTGAGGGAGCAAGCAAAAAGTAATATGAAACTGTATGCGAGTAAAACGCTAATGAACGACAGAAAATTTCAGATAAATTATAAAATACAACAAGAACAATATGAGAAAAATGTAGAACTAAGATAAGGTTCACTGTCTTTAAGTCAAATAGAAGCATGTGGACCAAACGATGTTTCGGTTTTCCAGACTTACTTTTTTCCAATAAAATTACTGATTTTTTCAGGTAAGACCGTTATTTGGTATGAATTTATTTAGAAGTGTGATGTATGAAATTTGGAAATTCTTGCCATTTTTGACACTTGACCATGAGTTGGCTACATCTGATCTACTTCTTTTCAACATAAGTCATCTCAATGAATTTGTCTCAGTCTGATTTTGACTTGACCAATATTATGAATAGTCTGAGAATTCATAATTAAAGATTTTTTTAAAACAAATTTACTAAAAGGTTTCTCATCCAGTGAACCACACTTATCATTTGTACATTCTACAGCCAAATAATATATATGTTACAATGAAAAATATATCCCTTGAGACTAAATATCTTTGCCTGCTCTTGCATTCGCAGTTAGTGTGTTTGCAAATTGCATGACGTTTATTCATTGATGGGTATTCTTTTTATGTACAAAATATATCTACTGTTTTGTAGCCCTTCATTTAAACTTGACTTCACTATCACGGTGTCACTGAAGGTTTGCATAAGTGTTACGTGTTTCAGCAGATTTTTGGTGCATGCAATGTTTGACATTGCTGAAATTCTACAGAGATATTTTTCAACATCTTGTTTTTCGAGCTGCTCAGTATTTTTTACATAAGTTTCACTTAAAAATATATATTAATTCTGTGAATATTTTTGGGAATACATAGGAAGTGTATTGCTAACAGATAGCGCACAACCATTCTAAAATGATCGTATTGTGTTACTGTTAATTTTAAACCCTCCCATCTATGTTATAAATTGTATTCAAGTATCTGATAGTCGTCCTGTAAGTCACTTAAAGAAGTATAAAAACGATAGTTTTAGATGATTAAAATTTAACAATTCAATAACAAGTGGAGGTTTTAAATACGTTCTTGTAGAAATCATGAGCTAGAACATATCCAGATATGCAATTTCTCATTCAATGTCCTTGTATTAAATAGGGATTCTTTGCCTGAGGCAAATCAATTTAAAATTTTCTGAAATACTGAAAATAAAACAAAATGGTGTTTTTTTATATTTTTATTTTTAATTTTTTGAGGGAGGGGGTGAAGAATAATTATTTTGAGTAAAAATACATTTTGCATAAATATTGTGCACTTTTTATTCAACGAGTGAAGCTCAATATAGGTTTATGCAAAATATTTTTTTCGAATTTCTAAATATTTTGTTTTTCTACAAATCGGAATAACTTCATGTGTATTTACTTTAATATAAAATTCCTGTTGTTAAGGCATAGTTATTATTCACCAAAAAAATACGCCACTGGCATCTAGAAAATAATTGGTGGAACTAGAATTTATGAGTCTATGTACTCCCTATAAATACTAGATCATAAAACCCACTTATGGAATTTTTAGATCTGGCGCTTGTAGCCAGAGCTGGTGCTTGTAGCCAGAATCTGAAATACCTGTAAATATCTGTAAATCGCTGCGTACGCTAGCGGGTAGACTCACAAACGGTAATTCTAGTACTCCAAAAATCGAACGATCATTTCTTGTTATACAAACTAGTAATTACATAAACCAGTTGCGTGTATCACCTACACGCATAATTCTACGATCTATTCTTTTCTAGTATTAGGACACGGAAAACAGCCATCTGTTCGTTCTAGATGAGAGCGGTATTTTTCCTTCTCCGTGTTATAAACCATTTGAAACTGATAATAATTTACTTATAATGAGCGTTTATTTCTCCTGGCTACGTTCTATTTAGTTTCATTTGAAAAATTAAGGAAAGTGAAAATTAGCACGGTTTTGAATTAAAATATATACAAATCAAGACTTGTAGAAGCTTAAATTATGAATTCTTAAAACCCATGAGGACAATAGAAAGGCACCGAAATATATTTATATGAAAATTTGAAATAGTTTGAATATGCACTGTGCGTTAGTTACATATGATAAAATATACACTAACTTAAAATCGAATGCCCTAATTTACATTTTAATTTAGCTACTCAATAAAGTTGGATTTAAATGTAATTTAGATTCGCAAGACTTTAATTTACATTAAGGAGTTACACTTTACATAAACAATGGGGAATTGGTGGATGAAGGAAATACGGAATGATAGTCTTCTTAGATATGCTGCACATCGGTTATTCGTTAAATACCGATTAATTAACGCAAACTAATTGTTTAATAACATTGATCCGTAAAGACTTTATTTTGCAATATATTGAGGAGATTTGATGCTTTAGTAATTCATCAGTTAAACACTTAAACTCACTGTCAATGTGTTCAGAGTTAGATAACTTGCGAAAATAGTTGCAGGATTAGTTAAAAACGTGCTCATTCTGATGCATGTGATAAGCTCGTCATTTATAAATAAGAATACAGAACAAAATACAATGAAATTTTTCTTTGAACGTAAGAAAGATATTCGCAGGTATATCTGACATATATGTGACTTACTTTAGCCGAAACAACACAGTGCATTCTATATTTCTTATTTCGAGTGCACAACAGACCCCCCTGTAACATGGATTCATATCAGATGGATTCGTATTAACACAGCCGGAAAATTGTGATCTTTATAATACATAAAAAAAGACTCATACAAAGGGTAAAAGAATGAGACAGCTGTTTCAATATTACCTGTTAATACTGAAACAGCTAATACCGCCGATCACGATGTTGATGCCGATCACGAGTTTTATAAAGGATATTATAAACAGTTTTGTATGATTAGGTTATATTATAAATGTAAGCATTTTCTATATTTCCCCGTTAAATTATAAAACAAATAATTAATTTTCATTTTCGAAGTTTTCAGGGTTTTGAGTTCACAGCATGCATGAGCCATTTATTAACCCATTTATGCCTAGTGTCCCTTTTTTGGGACGGCATTTTCGCTATTAGTCGAAAACGTTATTTATTTTTAATAGCCTTTATTTATGAGTATTGAGCTTCAACTCTACAAAATATTTTAACATGACCAAGTAGGATGTTGATATTTTGATTTTTATGCATAATGATTTTAAAAGAAATCATCCCTTGTTCAAGAAGTTGACATCAGAAATTTATCTGTTATTTCTGTTATCAGTAAAAATCGAAGAAAGTCGCAAAAATATCCAGGCACAAATGGGTTAATACAAAAACCTTTCTACATTTATTAATACAAATACAAATACATACTACAAAAGGCATATAGATATGCACATGTGCAGGATGTTTGAAAATTATGTGAACAAGGTCATAATCATTTTGAAAGTAATTTAATAATAATTAAATTTGTCTTTTAAAATATATAGTAATTTTATGACATAACTTGTAGTCTGGTAAAGTCAATTGAAAAGTGAAACTTTTGATTGTCTTTGGATAATAATAAAGTTTTCGATTTTTAGCTCTTCCTTTAACTTTTTATTCATATATTTTACCATCCTCTTAAAAATTATGATCGCTATCGACAACAAAATAAAAGACAGAAGTAATAATGAAAGTAATCAAGTTTGTAGACTACATTTTAAATGTCTCTTTTATCATTTTTAGAACGATCATTTACTCTTGCAACATAATTCCTTTGCATACTACCTTTATTCTGAAGCATGATAGAACGAGAAGCTTTTGAGCTCATTTTGCAAATAACATTTCCTCAAAATGATGAATGCAAAATAAGTCGATGGTAGAAAATGTGCTTGTTTACTATAGGAAAGTAATTTAATTAAGAAAAATTCTTTTTTCTTTGCTAGACAAATAAAAAGGTTTCATTAGCCAATTCTCTCAACTGATAATGATGAAACTGCAATTACTTATTTTGGCTTTTGAATAACTTACCAAGACTGTTAGTGCTAAAAACTTTGCGGCAAAAAGCAATGTAGAGTAGGGGAAGGAGTAGGCTGTCTCACTTTTCCATGTTTTTAAAAGAATCTATTCGTAACAATACTATTTAAATAAAATTTGTAGCCTACAAATTGGCCATATGTTGCCTTACACTCACGTTAGCATGAAAAACCACGAATTTTTTTTTTTTGTCATATTGAAAGTCATTGTTTTCTAATTAGTCCAGGTGAGACAACCTACCCCATACCAGGTTATAATCTTTATTACAGTGTGTCCTATAATGATTGGGACACATTTTATTGGAAGAGAGAGCTTACAATAAGGATCCAGAATCACATAATAATGTGGGGTCAAAAAAGCCGTTTTTACTTATTTGTCAATAATCGTTCTGGAAAAGTGTTGGTCTCATTTTCACCATTTTTTTGAAACATCTCTCACCAAGTTTCATAAACAAAGGACTCGTCTCCAAAAATTACATCCATGAAATGAAATAACATTTTTTAACTACTCACATTAATCACGTTTTCTCTGTGAAAGATTCATTAGTTTTTGAATAAACATGGTCGGAAAGTTCACCTTTATTTCAGCACTTGCTTTAAAGGGATGATTAACCGTTACATGAAGACGATGTTTCTAATTACACATTGCCATGCGAATCTGAATGCTTATTGTGTGCCCTACCTTCCCTTAAATTTCAATCATTGTGGTACACCCTATATTTTAACATCAATTATATCGCTTCAAAATCCTGTTAAAATGCGTAAACACCCTGCGTATAAACAATAGCTTTAAATAGAACATTGGATTGATTCTTGTAGACACAGCACAATGCTTGTGGATGTGGATTCGGCTGATGGGAATGCTTTAGAATAAATATATAGATTGACAACCTGCTTACCATCCTTAATGTATTATAGTAAAATTACTTTGTTTGATCTCCTACAGAACTATGTAAAATGCTTTAGAATAAATATATAGATTTACAAACTGCTTACGATCTGAAATGTATTTTAGTAAAATTGTTTTGTTTTATCCCCTACGGAACTAAACATGATATTCATAACAAAAATTAACATGATATTCATAACTTCTAAACATGATATTCATAATTTTTATAACATTTCTTAGCTACCAACTTCTTTATGAAGAATATGCAATTCAAGAATCTTCCTCTTTAAGTATTAGGTTTTAAATCTTCTTTTCGATAACACAAATAATCATATTTTCAATATACATATTTATTAATTTTGATGAATACTTATCTTGAGAAAGAGATTTTCAAAGTAATGGGGGGGGGGGGGTAAAATGAATAAACGACATGAGTGTATGCTCAAAACTGAAGCAGTAAGTTATGGTCTAAAATGGAAAATAAAAATACTGTTCTATTATGTTTTATGGAATATTAATTTAAATTCCTTATGAAAACCATTTGCTGTTGAAGACAACTGATTATTGCATTGTGTGCGAAAGTTTATAATAATGAATGCTAGCTGAAATGATAAATACACTTATTAATTGAGTAATGAATGTACTACGTCAAAATCAGTAATTATATAGCTCATCGGTAAACATTTCATGCAAATAATACATTGCACAAAAGTTGACTAAGAAGTTATTTTGTAGTTATTGGTACGTAGAGGGAATCACTAGTAAATGATTAATTAAAGTATCGTTTATGTACATCTTGTTCAATCAGTTTCCTAAGTTTGGTGAGATAATTGATGTTTCCAATGGGAATTCACGATCATATGCGTTTCGCTCCATGTTCTCCCTCTAGAGTATGTTATGCCATAGATCAACTGATGCAATTATATGGTTAGTTTAACATTCAGTTTCCAAAACATCACAAGAGACACTCTTCTATTTCTCAGTTATGTAACTGTTAAGACTGCATTTTCTAGGGGTTTTCAAGAACTTTCCGTAGTTTGGTACCTCGACAGTGTATGATTAATCGCATTGGAATAAATTTACTTATTTAGCATGTTTGAATAAAATTTCAAACTAATATACGTAAATATTGACAGATATAAAGGTCTACGAATATATATATATATATATATATACAGGGAAATTCGCTACCAGACAGACAAACTTGCAGGGGTGTAGGGGGTACATAGACGGTTCAGAATCACACAGCAGTGCGGGGTCGGAAACGTCGTCTTCTTGTACCTGCTAATAATCCCTTTAGAAGAAGTTTTTAAGTGATAGTAAACTTACCAATCATGCTTTTTCAAAAACTAATCCCTCTTTCACCGATTGCACTTAGTAAAAATTGTTATTTCAGAATTGTTTCTTTCGTTACTTTTATGAAATTGTCTGCGGAAAGCCCATTGTTTATGAAACTTGGTTAAGAAATTAGACTCACATTTCAACACTTCTGCCAAAGTGATTATTAACAGGTACATGAAGATGACGTTTACGACCCCGCATTCCTATGAGATTCTGAACCGTCGCTGTACCCCCTACACCCCTTGCAAGTTTGTCAGTATCGTAGCTAATCACCCTGTATATATAACAGCAGATAGATATCCAATAAATTACTATATATTAACGAAGCAGAATGTAGCAGATCCGTGAGGACAATAGAACAATGATGATGAAATGAAAGGAATAAAAAATATCATATATATACGCGGTCAACAGAGTCATGCTAAGAGCATTTGCCGTCCCGTATAAAATTTAAACAAAATAAAATCTTCCCCTTCTTTCAAAGTAGCACTCGCACAATTGACATAGTTTAACTTTTAAGTGATGCAATTGAAACAGTTTTAAGGAAAGACAAATTTTACTGGCTCAAAAGTTGTTTAAAGTCTCCGGAAAGTTTTTCCTGTTTAATAATAATATAAAAATAACATTGTGCTATTTACTTTACAGTAAATAAGATTGTGAGTAATATATGAATGTACACAAAAAAAGAGAAAAACTCGCTGTGTTTCATTGTGATCCCTTTTCCGAGAACGAGTATTTACAACACCCGATGCTGAATGAATCTGATGATCGGGCGAACTTCTTTATAGCATAGTCCGACATCCATGCCTGTTCATGTAGTTGTTTTAGGCCTTAATTTACATATTATGCAATTTCCCAAATAAATATCATTCTATTAAAGTACGCCAGTGCAGTATGTATATACCGGGTGCGCCAAAAGTTCGCGCAAACTTTAAAAAATCATTAAAAAAGAACAAATGATGATCAAAATGTCCGGTTTGCACAAATGGCATCAGAAAGATTTTTTCTTAACAAAAAAAAAAAAAAAAAAAAAAAAAAAAATTAGTTCAAAAATGGCCGATGGGTGGCGCCACCTATTTTTTAACTTTTTTTTGTTCTTAAAAAAATCCACCCTCTTTCTAATGCCATTCGTGCAAATCGCATTTTTTTTCATCATTTGTGATTTTTTAAAGTTTGCACGAATTTTTGGCGCACCCGGTGTGTATACAAATCTAACTGTTTCGGGCATTTTCTATGTAGTATACAGGTAAAGGTTATGAATGTAAATCCATGATCTATCCCATCCTGTAACTTTTATAAGCACTTAACAATGAATAAAATTGTAACAAATAAGGGAGATGCGAGTAATACGGTGTACCCAACTAAGGGACGGATCCAGAAATTACTCAAGGAGGGGCGATTTTGTACCTGAAACAGGGGGGTACAACGCGCAAAATGATTTTTTAATTAATTAATATAATGAATTAATGTAATTAATAATATTATTGATTAAAAGGATAGGGAGTAAGTAGTACTCGCCATACACCCCTTAGAAAAAGGTCTACTTAATTTTCATTATATTTTCAAACAGATTATAACATTCTGGACTTCGCCTAGGAGGGGGCGATCGCCCCTACCGCCCTCCCCTTGGATTAGTGCCTGCCAACCTTCTGATCACTTATAATTGGCCAAACGCTATCTTTCCAGAGCAAGACGACCGACGTCATGTTGGCTTGAGTGCGCATGCAGATTCATTCTCTGTCTCATGTTTTTCTTGTGTTCACCGTGAAAAAATTAGTTTTTTTTACATTTTACTTTATTTTTTGTCTGGTACATGATTACAGTACCAATAACAGCTGAGTATTTTAGCTGTAAAATTATTTCTGCACGTCAACGATTACGCTAACAACCTGTAAATTTCTCCATGGTATTTTTTTTCAAGAGTGTTATTAAATATACAGTTAGTCGAATGGCGGGAAGGAGGAAGGTTATTAACATATGCTGGCTGTGTAATTATTATGATTTTACATTGTTATATGATGCTGAAAACATACAAGGGAAGAACAAATAGAAGGAATTGGTTGCAACAAAGTATGTCAAAAGCTGTGGATTCTGTTATAGGAGTGAAAATGGGGTACGTCCCACATCAGACGCTTTAAAAATGCATGTCAAACTACACAGACAACTATTTTTGGGCTACTTTTTTGGCTCTGGAAAGGGTTGCAATTTAGTTGCTTTTGCTGGAGGAAACGTGGGAGTACGGCATTGTTTTTGGCTTACTATCTCGTCATTTGCGATTAGCGGAAAGGTTGAAGTTAGAATCGACAAAACATTGAATCAAATGTGATGAAAAGAAAACGCATATCGCATCACTGAAATTTGAATGTAACTTTGGACAAATAATTATTTTTATGTGCATCAAAGGCTAAAATGACATTAGAAATATCGGATTCTTTCTACAAGATGTTTTAAAAAAGCAAATAAATAAAATTTTTGAATTGTGGTTAAGGGTGTTCGGAAGTTTAAGGCTTTTGAATTCCTATTACACAATTGCCCGGGCCTTATGGGCCTATTCGGTTTAAAGTTACACGACGTGTTTTGTTGGACATTCAACGAATAATATTTTACATAAGTAGAAAAATATAAAAATACATTTTCCTGATAAGTATAAATTTGATTTTCAGCTATTTAAAAAATAGTAATAAAATTACGACATATTATTCTTTTAAAAAAATCGAAAATCCATAAATGAAGGAGCTTTACTTGAATAATTTGGCTTAGTTTCAATTCAACTCTAAAATTCACTTAATCGACAGAAAATAGTCGGTAAAACAGTTGTCCTAGGTTGTGTAGTTTGATGCGTATATTTGGAGCATTTAATATGGCCATTTTCAGTGTCTTAGACAACTTTTGAAAGAAATTTCAAAGCAGCTCTCGAAAACCTGACTACCTCCTTATCTGTCGGTTCACTTGCACATTCACCTGCGAATTCTATAAACAGCAGTAGGGAAATTGCTATATCCCATCTTGATCTCTAGTGATAAAGCATCTTGCACTACTCAGGGGGGCAAGATGGAGTGGTGAGACTTATTTTTACTTTTATATTTCTATAAAAAATATTATACTCAAAATTACAAAAAAAGAGATTATGTAAATGCGAGAATTTTATTTTTGTTGTCCTTCTAGCATTTGGTACCCCGTCTTGCCAACATCTCCCCTAGTAAACTATGGGTTTCATGTATATGATGCATAAATGTATGATCTACAAAACGATTTCTTTCAACTACATGCCGAAAAAATTCGAACATGGATAACATTAAAAAACCTAGAGAGCTTCACAGTGTTTTTCAAATTTGGTCTATACAGCAGAATGCTTTTTTAAAATTTTGTATATGTGAGAGAATCGTATAAATTTTGTATATCTTAAAAAGATTGTGCTAAGAGTCAAGAATGGTCTTTGCAAACTTGTATGGTTTAGATATCATATTTAGCTTTTCTTTTTCTAAGCCCATACTTTAGAAGCTGTACAAACTAACTAAATGTAAAAACAATTGCACTAAAATAGGTTAGTACTACCAGATTATTTAGAAAAGCATAGAAATAGTAAAACATTTCTAATAGAAAATATCCAACAAAATTGTGTGTTTTCATAAGGAAAAAGAAAAAGAAAAACCTTTAACGTGACAAAAATCAGTTTTGATTGTGTTGAACCTCTAGCTCAAGTGCAAAATCCCAACTAAGTATTAAAGTTGGTCACATCCAAGGAGAAGCAACAAAAACTGATCCATAAGGACATAAAAAGAGAAAACAAATGATACGAAAGAAAATAAAAGATTAAAGCTGTGGGTGACCACATGAGGTATGGAGCGTTTCATTGTTTTCTTTACCAGAGAAGAATAGATTTCCTTTTTCAATCTTTCCTAAAACCATTTATATTGTTAGTTTGTTATACTACTTTCCACCATGGGATTAGAAGTCTATGTGGGGAAGCAATGTATATAAAAGTATTGTCACTGAAGGTCCTCATAATCAAATTCGGAAAAGAAATTAATCATGAAAAAATAATTTGTTGAGTAAAATTTCATTCAATTAATATATTAATAATATACTAACTTCGCAAAATATATACAAATATGTTTTTTTACTTAGAAACTTAGTTCGTGATAATCCAAACCATAAAAAAGTACAATAAAGAATAAATAAATAAATAAAATATGATAGTTCTTCAAAAAGGTAAAATTAAAGTTTTAAAATGATTTGTTTTATTCATAAAACAATTCATATTTATAAATAAATTGAATATCCAATGAAAATACTGGCAATAGACTAAATTACTGGTGTTATTTAATATTTTCCTCATATGAACCGTGAAAAAAAAAAAAAAAAAAAAAAAAAAAACACGTGTCAAAAATTAAAGGTACAGACGTACAATCTGACAGCTGAAGAAATATTCGGTTTATTGTAACAATTTGGTACAGATCTCATAGGAGAAAGCATATAGCAACGAAACGATATCAAAAAATATTAAACGGGTTGTCAATATACAGATTGTATCAACAACGGTCAAATCATGATCCATCGTATCTTGTGGAAGGTCCTTAATGCATCGGATATGGTCACCATGCACTGCTATACAAGCCTCATAACAAGCAGTCATACTGTTAATAAGAGAGACAAGAAAAGCTGTGAGAATAAATCCCATTTCTCCAAAAGTGAGGCTTTTAACGCTTGTAGGGTACTGGAAGGGACGTGTGCGTCTAACAAAGTTTTTCCTAGACCATCCCAAACATGTTCTACATGGATGAGATCTGGCCAGTTCATCCAGCGAATATTCTCTGATTCAAGAAAATCATCAAGAACGTGAGCTTTCTGTGGCATCACATTATCGTCCATAAAAAGAATGAGCGGGCCTGCAGCACCTCGAAAAATCCCGATATAGCTTTCAAAGACAGCATTCTCAAAGCTCTGTGCGGCGACACAACCCAAATTAAAGCCGTGCAGTGGTATTCTCTGCAGTTAAAAACTCGCCGAGAATCACTCTGTGGGCTGAATCTTGACACACCGGCAAAAACAGCAGGTCTGGGTGTGTCCAAGAATGGCGCGTTCGGCTTTTAGACAAACGGGCTCTCGTGCGCTTTGCGCTCAAACAGGGACGATCCACTTGACGGCGAGCGCAAAGAGCCTTTTTGCAAGACAACTGTATTCTTTTTGCCTGCAAACTCCATTTTCCCGACGCAGCAGCTAGTGTCACTAGAAAGCTCTGTAGCCGTAGTCTGTCTACGTCGTGCTCTTAATGTCAATTAGCGAGCCTTGGAAGTTGTTGACTCTTCTGTACGGCTTTGGCTGGACTTTCTAGTGATGGTAACTCTTGTTTTGAATCGATTCCATAACCTGGATACCACATCGGACACACTTGGAACCACCATGAAACCTCCCGTTTTACTACCCAACTTTAGGACTATCAGCGTCTCTTGAACTTACTGATTCATTTAAACGAATATGAGAACTCATTTTCACGACAAAATCAAACTTATAGCTGTTAATGCAATATTCAAATCAATGCAGGTGCTTAAACTAGTCACGTTCAACATTATGCTATACAAAATTAACGCTTAACAGTAGTTATTTGAAATTGGTGACTTATCATTTTTCAATCCGTAATAATAATCAATAAATAAAATACTAATTTTATCAATTTTACTGAAGGCGGTTTTAAATTGTGTAAAACGCATATGTATGAAAGGATTAAATTGTATGAACTATGCAACAAGTTTTATAAAAAATAAAAGATATAAAAGTTAAATTAGATGTTTTGAGTTATTTGACGTTATTTGAAATATCTTCTGATTCGGATTGATTTCATTAGGAAGATAGCACTTACTTTATTGTGCACAAATTAGCGATTTTTTCATAAGCCACAATGCAGTTCCTTTAAGTTCACACTCCATTCACAATCATTCAATTGATCTCGGACTTCTTCCATACATGTAAAACAGATTTGCTGTCTGTTTTTTCTTAGAGGTACACAGACCGTAGCTGAACCATATTCTTCACAGTGGCTAAAGAGGTCAAGAGAAAACAATTGCTGAAAAATTTCCAATGTCCTCAATATATTTCAATATACTGGACATCGGGAATGGAGGATTGTGTGTATCATCGATAGTAAGGCATAGATGAACTGTGAATCAACTTATTTCTTCAGTTTAGTTATGGTAGACTATGTTTGTATGCCTGTATTTAGTTTTCTAACTTGATTATTAATTCAGAAGAAAATAAATTTTGGCTTGCTGCTTAATTTATTGGTAGTGCTGACACAGTTTAGGTTTATTTTCAAAAGTTTTATATCTAAATGCGATTTGGTAGGACATTAAAAAAACAAATTCAACGAAAATCTTGTGCATTCACATATGAAAAAGTAAACTGAAATGTATTGAATTAGTAATATATATAAAAATTTAAGCTGTCTCCATAAACCAATTCCTTTTTCTTGCATATGAATATTTAAAATGTTAAATAAACTTCATCCAATACAAGTAAGCTAACCTTTCTTCCTCCAGTTTTCTTTTAAATGTTTTATCCTATTTAATATGAAAAAGAGATAATGATCGCTAAAGAGTACTTTATTTTTTTAAATTGACAATATATAAAACCAAATCCTTAGTTGTACACTTATTTTATATTCGAATAAAAAATACAGTTTTCTAGCATATTCATGAAAGAAATTTCTGACAGATGACACTAAGTCATGGCAGCATTTTATTTTTCATAGTATCGTTGAAATAATGAGAGGAGAAGAAATTGTTCTTTGTGTTTCACTAAGTTATAAGACATCTAATTTCCTTGGCTCTTACAGGCAACTTTATTCTAGTTATAAATATTTCGCGCAAAGTCCCAATGCGTATTTCTTGGATTAGCAGTTCAGAGAATTCCATAGTTTCTTCATTTTGTTTTTGGTTCTTCATAGAAAACAATATCTGACTATAGGAAAAGAAAACTACACCATAAGACATTCTACTTAAATAAATATATGGGTCATTCCATGTCAAATCAAACAGAAAATTTCAAAAAGTTCATCACGTCATTTCAGATTTTCCTCAAATTTTGTGTAAATGATTTATAGGCTAATGTAACCACAAATCTCCATTTTGCAGATTCATACGTTCTACGATAGTTAATTACTGAGAAATTAGTTATGCAAATTTTTAAGTCTTTTGCAAGACACGTCATTTTTTTTTTTTGAATTTCATAAATAACTCCTTAATTGTAGGGATTATTGAAGTAAAAATCTGTTTCTAGGGGTAGCTTTTGCAGCTGATTCAAAA
Organism: Cheiracanthium punctorium; assembly: GCA_038373885.1. Lineage (NCBI taxonomy): Eukaryota > Metazoa > Arthropoda > Arachnida > Araneae > Cheiracanthiidae > Cheiracanthium > Cheiracanthium punctorium. Next base: position 379,302 of record JAWZYV010000620.1, on the reverse strand, counting down.
TATTTTATCAAAATTTACATGTCTTCTATAGTTTATGCATGTGCATTGCATTTGCTAAAAAACTTCATGAATTTTTTTCGGCATGTTTGATCAGAAGCACTTTTAAATTTTTACATGTTGCTAAGATGGTATGCCACTACATTAAAAAAAAAATGACCTTGACTTTCTGCTCAGAAGTTGATCAAAAAAATTATTAAATTTTCATGTGACTTTTCGTATATTGGCTCTAGTAATAAGCTTTAAAGAGCGTGTCAAAGAAATGAATATGCAATAATACCTTTATTCATCAAAGTAATCTATTTTCCAGCACCCACGTGCAAATGGTGTCATATAGTGCACGGATGCTAGGATTTTCGTACGTCTTCCACTGTGGGAAAGTACACAGAAGAAAAGGCATTGTTCACTGACCGAAATAGATGAGAGTCCGAAGGGGCTATGCCAGGGCTATACGCCGGGTGCTCCAAAACTTCGCAGTCAAATTTACTACCATTAAAGTGACGTTTACGATCGATTTCCTGCTTCAGTCGCAGCAATTGTGTATAGCGTTCATGAGTTACACTTTCACCGGGCTCCAATAGTTTGTAATACAGTACACCCTTCATTTCTTTCCAGATGATCTGTGCGCTATCTCACCGTAGGCAGTGGGCGCTGGAAAATAATGGAGATTATTGCATAATAAAGGTATTATTGCATATTTATTTCTTTGGCACGGTCTTTGGAACTGATTACTACACCCCAAAATACGAAAAGCCACATGAAATTTTAATAATTTTTTGCTCAGGTTCTGAGAAGAAAGTCAAGATGAAATTGTTTTGCGATAAAGTATCATACCACAACAACATATAAAAATTTAAAACATGCACTTCTGATCAAACATGTCGAAAAAAAAATTAAGATATTTTTTAGTAAATGCAATGCTCGTGCATAAACTACAAAAGATACACAAATTTTAATAAAATCTTTGGAATCAGCTTAAAAAGTTACCCTGAGAAACAATTTTCACTTCAGTAACTTCTACAGTTAAGGAGTTATTTTAAAAAATTCAGAGAAAAAACGGCGTATCATGCAGAAACTTAAAAATTTGAATTATTAATTTCTCCGTAATTAATTATCGTACATCTTGCAAAATTGAGATTTGTGGTTATCTTAGCCTATAAATCATCTATATAACATTTGAGGAAAATCTAAGTTAGTCTGGTGAACTGCACTGTTTGATCTGACGTGGATTGACCCATATACAAAAGGTAAAATCTACATAAAAAGGTGTCCGTTTAAATAACTTAAAAATTTGAATTATTAATTTCTCCGTAATTAATTATCGTACAACTTGCAAAATTGAGATTTGTGGTTATCTTAGCCTAAAATCATCTATATAGAATTTGAAGAAAATCTAAGTTAGTCTGGTGAACTGCATTGTTTGATCTGACGTGGATTGACCCATATACAAAAGGTAAAATCTACTTAAAAAGGTGCCCGTTTAAATATTCCAGTTAAAAAGATTCCTTTATCTCTTACAAATAATTTTCTGCCTTTATTTTAATACTATTGGATTGTTTCAAATTGTTTCAAATTTTTAAAATCTCGTTTTATCTCAAAATATTGATTTTGAGGTGAAATCTTTTGAACTTAAAAAAAAAATGATTTTTTTTTCTTTGAACTGTCATTTATAGAGATTCAACATGGTACCTTGACCCTCTTATGACCATGGTAGAAAATATGCTACCATCCTTTAAACGCCATTTCTTTAAAGAAAAATGTCTTGAAATGTAATTTTAAAGCCATAAAACCATTAACTGTACCTTTAATTAATAATAGTAATAGTTTGGATCCACAGATACCAGCATTAATGGATCAAAAATATTAGAATGTTTTAGAAACAAAATGTTTATGCTATTTGGTTATACTTGCAACATGTACTACTATCAAGTTTTTCTACTATTTCAATAATACTTAATATGAAGAAAAATTGATAATTGCCATTTATGTGTAAGAAAATATATGCTTTTCACTAAATACATTTTTTAAAAGTTTCATTTACAGTGCTTAGAAGAGTTTTACAATCATAGTGCTACCATTGAAAAAACATTTTCACTTTTTTTTTTTTTTTAATTTATATTATTTGACTTAAAAGAACACCATCTCAACAAAAAAAAATTTTTTTTGGTTGAAAATTTTTCCTAGTAGGAATAAAAGGGATAAATTTTGTTTAAATACTTTGTTCGTTTAATATCTTACAGTAATAGACAAATTGGTTTTTATTACATATTTATGTTTAAAAGTGTAAACGAAGTTTTAGTGTGTTTGTTGGCACAGCCCTTGGATATGGTGTGGCTGGTAGAAGAGGACCTACCGGAAGTCCTGAACTTCCTCTTGTAGAAGTTCAAACACTATACCAACTGCATGCATTTTTTTTAAATGTTGCATAGATGCGAAAGTCAGCTCTATCTCACAAAATTATACTTTATGTTCATTTCTATTATTAGAGGTTCACGAGATTTGAAAGCATGAAAGTGATTAATCCTGCTTCTGTTTTCCTTTTCGCGAAAATTTCATAGGGAGCATTTTCAAGAAACACATCAGTACCGTTGTGTCTGCCGGAAATATAACAAATCAAACAACCGAGGGCAATCGATTTCTTTTCTTGGACATTTAATGACACTGGTTGCATTGTTATAGCGGGTGTTACATGTTACGGTGTCCGATACCCCGTTCCTTTTATGCCTAGTATCAGAGGCTGTGTATGCAGTGCTTTGTGATTGGATTTACCGTGTCGTGAAATACGTGTTTGTCATTCCTTGGCAAAATACGGAATATGTCAAAGAGGAAAACGTAAAATTTGTAAACTTATAATGTGAACGATACAGAGACAAGTGTTTTTTTTTTCGATTTTTTTTCTCCTTAGAATTTTAGACGGCATATTTGTAGAAGGTTTACAGAAAGGCAGACGTATCTATGTAATCATGTCTTCTGTTTATATTAATATGCAAAAGTATCATGTACCTTTCCATCAATTATTATATTTAAGCTTAGACATTTAACAAAGAGAAAATACGTGAACGCCAAAATACATTCTCACTCGTAAATTTTTAAAACAAATGAAAGACGTTTCTAAGGAAATAATACATAATTAATTTACTTAAGTACATTCCTAGTATTACGCTGAAGAATATTTTTTAAATGTATGTCAGTACCTTACAAATGTATGTTTAATAAAAATAAATGCAATTCGTGACTTAAAATAAAATGAAACTTACTCCTAAGTATCAGAAAATACATAGGATGTGTTCGAAATATTTGTTATTTCATTCATATAAAGCGATGATGTCTGGATGTCAGATATTTTGACACTCGGCTTAAAATCATATCACATAAATAGCTGGAGGAATCCATTTTCTTTTTGATATAAAGCTTGTGTCATTTACTGATGTCACGTAAACTATTTTTTACAAATATATTTTGAAGTCGATTTTATCAAGACGTCTAAAATTGGACGTGGTGAGTTGCTTCATATTGTCAAGTCGGTCAAATACAAACACTTCAAAGAATAAATGTCACGAAATCTTCAAAATTCATCGTATACATTAGTATGAAAGGTAACTCATAGTTGCATGGTGAAAATTTGGTTTTTCTCTTAAATTTTCGAATTATCTGACTTGTTGCATTTGTTGTGGTGTGCGCAGTTAACAATTTCAAAAATTAAAATACAAATCTGCAAATAAAAAATAATCTATCTAGATTCTAAAAAGGTAAAAGTGGTTCTATATGCCACACACGCATTTACTGTAATCCTTTATATCGATGTTCACGTGTGAAATTTAATAGAAAATACTATTTCGCATGTTAAAATGTTTTTACCACATGTTTTTTGCAGTTCGGGAAAGTTATCTATATAAATAAAATTAGACCTTTGTCTGTACATTACTTGGAATTCAAGAATTTTGCGATTTCTATCCTTTTCAAGCACCTGGGATTCAATCCAGTACGACCTTCAAAAGAAGTTTGTTTCTCTGTCATTCTGTCGCTCTGTCCGTGACGTTTTTTTTGTTTTTGTTTATTTTGTTCGCGCTAAAATTTCACGTAAAAATGACTCAAGCGAATAAAATGAAATTTTGTGACATGATACGTTCTCACTCAACTTCGATTTTTTTTTTTTTTTAAAGTTTGATTAGATTTTGGAAGTATGCGAAAATCGTTTCAAACAGCGTAAACTTTTCTTTCGCTCATCACGTAATAAAGACTGAAGCGAATGAAATGAAATTTGGTGGCATGATAGACGATCACTGAACTTAAGCTATAGAAAATGTATTTTTTGACACTTTTGATTAGATTTTGAGAAAATTCTTTCAGAATGCGTGCACATTTGTTCGAGCGTAATACGAGTTCGTATTCGTAACACGGACCAAAGCCAATGACATGAAATTTGGTGAAACATGTTAGGTGGTGGCTCAACTTAAACTATAGGCGTCAAATTTTTAAACTACTTTGATTAGATTTTGATATTTTGCGGAAATCGTTTCAAAATGCATAGTTTTTATCTAGAATCATGAAATAAAGACAACAGGGAATGAAAGGAAATTTGGTGACGCGATAGGTAGTCACTCAACTTTAACTATAGGTGTCGAGGTTTTCAAAAATTTTAATTAGATTTTGATATTTTGTGAAAATTATTTCAAAATGCGTAAATATACGTTCGCTCATCACATAAAAACGACTAAAGCGAACGAAGTGAAATTAAGTGCATTATACGTGGTCGCTCAATTTAATTGTATGTGTTCAAATTAAAAAAAAGTTTAATTAGATTCTGAAATTCTAATTTGCAAATATCATTTCAAAATGTGTAAATATTTGTTACGTATCACGTATTAACGACTGAAACGTGTGAAAAGAAATTTGGTGCAATGATAGGTGTTCACTCAACTTAAACTACAGGTGCAGTTTTTAAAAAATTTTGATTAGATTTTAAGATTTTGCGAAAATTTACTCATAATGGGAAAATGTTTGTTGATTACGTATAAACCACTGAAGCGAATTAAATAAAACTTAGTATTGTCATGGGTGGTCACTTAAACTATAGGCGTCAATTTACTTAAAAATATATCACAGATTTTGAGATTTTGTGAAAACTCAGTACATGTTTGTTCCATTTTCGAAAAATGACGGTGGATGGAATGAAATTTAGAATTATATGATCCAAGTTAATTTAAACTCTAGATGCCAAAACTGTTTTAAATGTTTCACAGATTTTGGAATTTTGTGAAAATCGTATAAATGCTTGTTCTTGTATCCCTTAAAAATGGATTAGGACAATACAATGAAGTTTAGGAGCATGATTAGCAACGACTGAAACAACAAATGTTGGAACTCTGAAAAATTTCAATACATTTAAAAACTAGTTTGCTGCTCTGCAATCTGTAGCAGGGGCGCGTATCGTATTAGCCACTTTTTTATTTCGCTGTACCAAGCTTTGCGTTATGGAAAAATATATTATTTTTTGCCAAACATTCTGTGCAATGATGGGTCTAGATTCATTGCAAGAGAGCGTATAAAGTCTCGAGCAATTAACGTGCTGCTACAAAAATGCAGATAACTAACCTAGTTATCTGCCAAGCAATTCCACATCATCAAGAGCTTGCTTTAAAATTCACGCACTTATAACAGGATGGAGAGTTTGCTTCATCCTTGTTCTTAGTAACCTTTCGAATAATATTCTCATACGAAAGTTGAAAAATCTAGTAATTTGTTCATAGTAACTTTTTTAACTCAGATGGATTAAAGCTGTGATGATATTTGACACACGGAACACAGAGACATGTTTATTCGGTGAAGTGAGAACTGGCTTACGTCTCCATCTGTATAGAATCCGTAGCCACAACTTTTGATATATCGACTGGTAAATGCTTCGGAAACGTTCTTTCCAAAATTTTCTTTTGTCCATATGAATAAGTATGCGACTACCATGAGCTTATTTCAACGAATATGTCGGAGAAATAGGCGTACTTGTCGATCGTTCAACGTTAGGTTCCGACTAGGGGCCTTTTCTGAATGGCTATTTCCAGTTGTAGTAAAATGTTAAAATACTACACAATGTCACGCGGAATGTTCGGATAATTTGTAGCTGCTAAATACCATTTTGGTGCTGTTCTATGATTTGATTGCTTAGTGAAAGAGCAGTAGCTCGTTCCCTTAGCATAGTTCCGCTTACATCTGAAAACGATCGTGAACTGCTTGCAGTATATGCATATATGCAGTTAACTTCCTCTCACGTCATGCAAAGTGTGCTTGAAACGGCTGTATTTGTCTGATTCTTTCTAATGAATAAACTTTATTGAAAAGCATTGGGATTACGACTGTAAATTTTAGAGCAACTTAAGAGTTTTTTCTTTCTTTTTCAGTTGAGACAATTGTACGTAGCCTTCAGCTCTATATATGAATATTCATTTTACAACGTTTCTATGACCCAGTATTTTTTAACTCAAAAACTCTTTGAGAACAAAATTCATTGACCTTGACTTTATATAGTAGATGATTTACATAAAACAATATACCAACTTTGAAAGGCTACAATTACAAAGAAGTTACAGACTCACCATGGCACAGTGATTATGTCTTTGAAAATGGTAGACGGACGAAGTCTGAAGGTCCCGGGTTCGGGTCCCATCGAGCGGCTGTCGATCTAACGGTCTGGAGGTTTGGTAGGTTTTCTCCAGATGTAACGTAAATACGTGTTAGAACCCCTTAGAAAGTCTTCCTTGGCCCCCACCTTGGCCGTTCGCCCTAATGTGGCGTTGCCACAATCACAATAAAGAAGTTACAAGAAGCAAACAAATGAAAAAAAAATTTTAAAGTTAATCAAATAATACATAATGGATTAGACTACACCTCCCTAGAAAAGAAAGTATGGGGTTACACATCCACCCCCCCTCCAAACCCTTAATTTTTCAAAGACATATGCGGTGTTATAAAAATCCTTTACACCCTAGAAGGCTCTGAACACTTCACGTTATTTTAGAGCCACCCTGCGTGCTATTTCCAAAGATAACAGAATATTTGAAAGATTATATCGCTACACAACGCCAAAAGCGCGAACTTGTTTTTTCCCAGTTTCGAGAAAAACGTCTTTAAAGTTTTGTGAAAACTTTGAAGACGTGCTTCAGTAAAATTATGTAGATACGCGAAATACAATGGTGAATTTTCACGCAAACTATTCAGAATTAAGATTTGAGAGCTTTGACATAATACGCAGCATTGCTTAAAGAACCCAAAAATGCATTTAGGTAAAAATCGCCAAATTTGCAGATTCAAGTTTTCGGCTGGTGTATCGATATTCCTTCAACCAAACAAGCAAAAGCAATATGGAAAGTTGTGCATAACGATAACATCTACAATGACAAATCTGCATATGACGGTATTTTCTTCGTCCCCGAAACAACTTCGTAATCACTCAAAGTATAGTGTCAGCAAGAAATAACTTTCCCACTTCTAAGAGCTCTAAAATCCGTTCAAATAACATAACCCAGGAACTACAGATAAATCAAATGATCCACTTGGCATGTTTGAAATAAAAATTTTTAATACCAAAATGCACATGTAGATGGCGCACAGGTGCAAAATATTTTGGATCCCGGGAAATTACAGCAGGTTTGATTAAATTTCCTGCAGAAAACTTTTTTTGTTGTTTTAATTACAGATTTGCTGTTTTCATCTCAAGCGGAGGTTTTTAAAACTCTCTGCGATGGAAAAAAAATGATGCAATACGCGTAAGAAGGCCTTACGTCACTATTATACGTTTGGAGGATTACTAGTACGTCATAATTTTTTAGAGAATTCTTCCAGTAAAATGCATGCTGCAAGGAAGGTAGGGTTCCGAACATTTTTTGCACCCCTGAAAAGGCGGTGTAAAACAAATGGTATTTATTTACATATACCATAGGTGCCAAGTATTACGGAATATAATTAACCACTTTCTGCATACCGTAATTTTTTTCAATATTTTTCCAAAATGGTAACGAACGCAAACCTTCATCTCAGAAATTTTGCTATATTTTAAACAGAAAATTACCGTCCACAAAAAGTGGTTAGTTATATTCAGTAATACTTGGCATATAATAATACCAATGCATATACTGAAAAGTTGAAATACCATCTGTGTTACAGTGCATGCTAATTAGCATAAGTTTTTGGATAAAAGAACGCAGTTTCCGCACGAGCATTAGTAATTTATATGCACATTATGCTAACGTTGCAAGAGAAATAGTTCATAAATTTATACATCGAACCTCGCATCAAATCTTTGAGTTCTGATTTTTTGGTGAGTTGCTTATGATGTTGGCCCAATGAATATTCCAAGTTTTTGGCCTCGGACGCCTAGCTCAAATTCGTTAATATATCCAAAGAACAGCTAAATTTTTTACTTTTTATCAATTTTTGACGATTTTGAACCCTAAGAAAATTTTTTCACGACAACTCTTATTTACATTTTAAAAGTAGACTAAATTTGTCACAATTTGCCAGAATGATCACTGTAAGCCTAAGAATTTCCAAGATACAGTCTTTCAAAGTTTAAAAAAGAAAATCAAATTCTGTAATTTTTAGCAATAACCTGTTGTTTCATATGAATTTCGACCACGCAGATCTACTTCTTTCGTAAATTAGCGCCCCACCCTCAATGTAGAATTTAAATAATAAACTAAACGGATGTCTAAAGCAACTAATAGAGGACTCCCCCCCCCACACACACACAATTCAATTTCTAAGCTCAGTATGAATATTATATGTAGATTTCGAGATATACAGTATGGATGCACCCCTTTCGCAAATGTAAACCTTTTACCTTTTATAAAACGAGATTCAAAGTATAAAAAAATCATTTTTATTTGAATTTAGGTTCACTAATATTTTTAAGAATAGATACTGAAAAGAAAATATCAATTCAATGTAATTTTGCTTTTTTACATGATGCTGGTTGAACGATATCTGCAGCATCAGCAGGATTCACTGAAACTGGATTGTCTGTGTTATCAGAGACTTTCGAATAGAAAATATCGCTCAGCTAATCGCTGGATGAGTCTTTTTTTTTTTTTTTTTTTTGACAGTTAAGAATCGGCTCCAAAATCAATGTCTTGTGAATCACTGCAGCTTTCACTAGGCATGTTCGCCCATTATTACCGCTGGATCCCAGGTTTTTTTACCAAAATTCAACGTTTTTTTAAATAAGGGTAGTTTCGCACTTAATGCTAAGGCTTTAGCTATGTTCAACACCCTGAAAACAGACATTGCTAATGAATCATTATCTGCAGCTGAGGACGAGATATCCTTCTGAGTTCGCTATTGGTACCACACTTAATCAAGCTGGTCGCCCAATAGCTTTCTTTTCAAGGACTCTGAATGCATCATAGTTAAAGCACTCCTCAGTCGAAAAAGAAACCTATGCAACTGTTGATTCCCTCCGAAATTGGAAACGTTATTTAATTGGAAGGCATTTCGAAGTATTTACAGACCAAAGGTCAGTAATGTTTATGTTTGATCACCATCACAACAGTAAGACAAAATACGGAAAAAAATCATGCGATCATGATTTCATCTTACTTGTTTCAAGTTTAACATTATCTATCGGCCAAGTAACAAAAATGCAAGTGCAGACACATTATCCAGAATAACTGCAACAGTAACGCATCCGGAGGTTAATTTAGTTTAATTACATGATGATTTGGAGGAATGTAATACACCTGTACAAAACTGTGCAATTATTTTGCTCCACACTTCAAGCAAGAATTAAGTATGATTGAAATTTTCCCTCTAACCATCATTTTATCCGATTGGTATCTGTCTTATTTGTTAAAACGGTTTTCTTCCCCTATATTTAGAAATATAGCGAGAAGAAGCAATAAAACCCACCCACAGCCGTAACTAGAAATGATTTGCATTTTTATTACTTTAGCACAGCGTGTTTGTACGTTAACTACATTTTGAATTATGTGAATGTGTGCATTCTTTCAGTGTCACACGCTTTTTCACATTGTGTTTTACTTTTTATTACTCAATAGCAGATTTTTTTTAAAAAGGTGTAGGTTGTCCTTTAAGTTTTCCCCTTTAAAATCTCAAAAAGAGGAGCGTGGCCAGGAAATTTTTCTGGGGCAGAGTGGGATCAGGTATCATGTATATTCATGTGTACATAAAAGGGGGAAGATATAGCTTTTTGTGATTTTCTACAACATTTAAGGAAATGTTTGAAATTATTTCAAATAACAATAATGCTAAATGAATCCAACATTGTAACTGTGAAATTTCCCCCGCCTCTTACTTTATCATAGGGCATTCCATAAAAACTGAGAGTTATTTTTTTACGTTGTGGCAACACCGCGAAACTAAAAAAAAATAATAATGAAGGAAATCTGAAACCTTTTCAGATTTTAAATACGCACCAAAGTGCTATATATTAAAAGCGTATCATAATTTATGCGTCGTCCCTATTTTCTTCCTTATTCCATAAGGTTGGAAAGTGTATCATTGTTCATGAGTGAGCAGTGTTTTTCTTCCTTATTTTATAAAAACCATCTTTGGAATCGAAATCTATCTTAAAATCGCCTACTAAAACTATTTTACAATCTTCACCAAGTATATTACAACTATACTTCACAGTTTTAAATATTGTTTCGAATGTGCATCATAATCCATGCGTGTGCCGTGTTTGTCTTTCTTGGGTTGATTTCTACTTTAACGCCCCAACTCTCGCCAAGGTGGTGATCCTTAAACATATAGAGTATCCATAACGATTTTTTGTATGTATGTGCCAATCGTAATTTAGAATTAAAAGGGCGATTTGGAACAACCTGTAAGTACAGCATTCCGTAACATTTTTATTTATTTTGGGTTGCCAATTAATGTAGTTTTAATAATTAAGTGTCTTCAAGTTCCTTAATTAGTGCGTTTATCACTAATTTGTTCACTTTAGTTTTCATGTAGTTGTTTAGGGAGCGTTGAAACTTGTGCATAACTCCTAGAGACCTATGACTTCCAAGCTCGCCAAAGGGCGCGGAATTTTTAGGTTGGCGAAAGTAGGGGCGTTAAAATAGGAATCACCTCTTTCTTGAACCATAAAGCACATCTTTGGAATCCAAATCTATCTTAACCTACGCCTATTGATACTGTTTTAAAATCTTCACCAGGCATATTGCAACTATAGGCATATTCCAAATATATCTCGTAGACATTTTAAATTCTGTTTGGAATGAGCATCATAATCCATGAGTGTATCGTGCTTTCCTTCTTTGTTCTATAATACACTTCTTCGGAATAGAAATCTATATCAAAATCGCCTACCAAAACTGTTTAACAATTTTCGCCAGGCATAGTCAAACTACACTTCACCTTTATAAATACCATTTGGAAAGTGTATCATAATCTATGATGTGTACCGTATTTGTTTTCACTATTCTATAAAACACTTCTTCGGAATTAAAATCTATATTTAAATCGTCTATTAAAACTATTTTACAATATTCGCCAGGCGTTTAGGCGTTTTCTAACTATACTCAAAATATATTTATAATAAATTGTCGCATTTTAGCACCCATTTTAGCAATCATTTATCAAAAATTGCAAACCTTGTGCGATTTTCAACATTTCATTAACGCCTCCCCCCCCCCTCCACGTTATCTGGCAAACACATTTCAAAAGTGACTTGAAGCGAAAATTGTACCAAAATCGTGTCTACACAAAAAGCAAGGTTGAATTAATAGCACTCTGGTGCTAAAAATAGAAGTGCAGGCGATTTTTTCAAACTGTTAACTGTACATTTATACAAAATTCTAAACGCAGGCGATGATTTTATTTTCCTAGTTCCATGCTTGTTTAAAGAACTGTTTTATTTGCCCTACAGAAATGGAGATGAGTGATTCAGAGTTAAAAAACGAAATGCGGTGTGCCATAAATTTTTGCTGTTGTTTGGGCAAAACAGCTCCAGAAACAGTTAAGTTAATGAAGAAGCTTACAGTATTATGTTACAGTTTTGAAAATTTTGCGACAACACATATCGAGAAAGCGTCATGAACTGGTAGGGAATTCGACATTACATCACGATAATGATCGCCCGCAAGTCGATACTTCTGTTCAACAATATTTTAGTAAATGCAATATTAAAATCATGCCACATTCCTCTTACGGTCCAGATCTCGCACCATGCGATTTCTGGCTGTTTCCGACATTGAAGGAGAAGCTCCGTGACAGATAATTTAACACAAATTTTGAAGTTATTTCAGCAGTCGAGGGTACATTGAAGCAGCTTCCAGAAAAGGGCTTCTCTACTTGTTTTGAAAAGTGGGTTGAATGCCCTTTATGGTTATGGTTATGGGTTATGGAATGCCTTTTGTAAATTTTGAAATCCTTGAGCTGAGCATCGAAAGGCCATTTTAATTCTTTTCTCTCTTCTGTTGAGTGAATGCTGCATCTCAGTGACGTACAGGTGGTAAACACGTTTTAGTGTTTAATTCTGTGTTTTCTGACGCCCTTGAGGATGGTTAAAGTTTGATAACTCAACTTTTAATTAAATGATTTAATAATAATTTAAAATTTTCTATTCTTATTCGTACTTACCGAATAGAAATTAGGTTTTAAATTAATGCTTTTATCATAGCATGGTCTAATTTTTTCATTTAATTATCTTTCATGTACATGGGTATGTCAGAGGTATATGAGAAAGACAGAGTTTAATTAAATCAGGTGAGATTAACCGAAATTAATTGAGGGATTTAGCCCGACTAATCGGCGATGTAAAGAAGCTCAGATTACCCTACAGACAAAAAAAAAAAAAAAAAAAAAAGAGAGAAAAGAAAAGAAAAGAAAAGAAAAGAAAAAAATGATCTTTTAAAGGTTCCTTTAAAAATCGCACACGTTTGCAGGATTTTTTGAATGATTTAAAAACAAATAAATGCTATATACTAGGAGAAAAATTGACATTCCTTCACAGATAGTACTATGCACTTTTATTAACTGAAAAACTACCCTCAAGTACTAAACTCAAAATAACCATTTCTATTAATTGAAAACGTTTCTCATTTCATATGTTATACATCCTACACACAACCAGTAAGTTAAACAATAAGAAATCATTCACACTAATAAATAAAAACGTTGTGAAATTATCTCAAAATGCGTAAATATTCGTTCGCGAATCACATAATAACGACTAAAGCGAATGAAATGAAATTAAGAGCATGCTAGTCATTCAATTTAATTGTATGTGTTGAAATTAAAACAAAGTTTAATTAAATTCTGAGATTTTGCGAAATTCGTTCCAAAATGTGTAAATATTTGTTGTGTATCACGTATTAACGAATAAAGCGCTCGAAATAAAATTTGGTGACGTGATAGGTGGTCACTCAGCTTAAACTTTAGGTGTCGAATTTTTATAAATATTTTGATTAGATTTTAAGATTTTGAAAAAAAAAATTAAAATGGGAAAATATTTGTCGATTACGTGTAAACCACAGAAGCTAATGGAATAAAATTGAGTATCGTCACAGGTGGTCACTTAAACGTCAGATAAGTTTAATTTTTTTTTATAGATTGAGATTTTGTGAAAATTCAATACATGTTTGCTTTCATTCCTGAAAAATGACAATGCAATGAAATTTGGAATTAAGTTAGATGAAAGTTAATTTAAACTCTAAATGCCAAAACTGTTTTAAATATAGATTTCGGGATTTTGAGAAAAGCGTGTAAATGTTTGTTCTCGCATCCCACTAAAATGATTAAGAGGATACAATGAAGTCTAGAAACATGATCAGACGACTAAAACAACAAAAACAAAAATCTGAAATTTTTTAAAAATATTCGGAAAAAGGTTCATTTCAAACCAGAATAAAATCTTAATTTTCAAAATAAATAGATCTTCTCTATTGTCAATTTTACTCATCACTGTTTCTCTCTGACCTGTAATCTTTTAATATTACACAGGAGTTATAATTTTGCTTTCTATACTATTGCCAATATACTAATTCCACTCTTTGTATGCCTATAATGATGACGAAAATTTAGGTTTTTTGGAAATTTGCATCATGCACTAACCCGTCAACATAAAATTTTTGTTAAAGCTATGAAACTTCATAGCAAAAAATCCAGGATTCCCACTCAATATCTGCAACAAAGTTTTATGACTATTCCAGGGTTTTTTTTTTTTTTTGGACATTTTTAGAAAAATTTCAGTCAGTCATTGCTGCGTTCATTGAGATAAAGTTGTGGTTTATGCAACCTATCATAAAATCCTCATCTTGTTAAATATTATCCAACATAGCATGATGTTAGAAGAGGAGTTCTCTGGCAATTTCAGGTTTTACGGGCCTTCCCTGACCAGAGGGACCCTGAAAATATTTGATCTCTATATATTTCATTGAATTCTCATAATAAGAGACCGCCAATATATTTTTTTCTCATTTTACTTTTTTATTTGGTCTAACAAGTAAAAGTAACTAAGTAATTATACACTGCATCAATTTCTTATTTATTTTATTTTAGCAATCGGTTACGATTTTGGAATTTAAAGTTAGCTTTTTAATTACAAATGAGATTAATATCTTTTAAATGCCAAAATTTTAATCGGGATTAGATTAGTTGTCAATATCAAGCTTGTGATTAGAAAATTAAATATATATTTTACATTCTTGAGAATCTGAATGCGTTTTCTAATGCATTTCTAATGCTGTTTGACAAAATTGTTCGGAGTTCAAAAACAGATGCATAAAATATAGGAAAAAAAGCATAAAATTCTCAAAGTTTCATTTTTAAAGATTTTTATAAAACTTTGGGTTAATAAAAAATTTAAAACTCAACTGGTGTGAAGTTGGTCTTTCAACTAATTTAAAACTCAAATGGCTTGCAGTTCAAAAACGGATGTAGAAACTGTAGAAAAAAGCTTAAAATCCACCAAGTTTCTCATTTTTAGAGTGTTTTATAAACCTTAATGCATGGTGACATTTTTTAAGATGTTTGAATATTGCGCCAACTATTGTAAATTCGATATCTTAAAGCTCTGAAAAAGTCCAAAAGATCTTGCATTTTCGTGTATCCATTATTGTTATTTTGTAATCTAGCTACAGTATGACATATGCTTGCTCCATTTGACGTCATTGTTCTGTTAATTTGGATTGTTGCACATGTATTATTGTTCTTGCACTAATGCTTACATCTAGCTGTTGCCATTCGCAACATGAAAATATCGTGGATTTTGGTACCGCGTACGTTAGCGTATTATGTAAGTAGATTATTTTTTAAGTTTCTAGAATGCTTATACTTCTATTTTAAAATGTTTCACTTTCTAATTTAATATTTCCGGTATTAGCTATCTCTTAATTTTAATTTATCGAATACACATAGTTAAACGTTGATCTTGTTTATTGCAATCTACATTCATAAAATAGTTAATGAAATTGCTAATAAATATTAGAAGGCCCAAAACGATGTTCATTAATTTTTATCCAATTCATTTTGTATACAACCCCTATTTCGCTGGTCGAAAAATGGTGCAACTTTAAGCAGATGTAACTAGGTGAATTATGATCGCAGAAGGACGAATTTTTTTTTTAATTGTGCATGAAATTGTATAAAGAAAATTTTTCTTAATGTAACTGGTAGGACTGGGGGACCGTCCAAAAATTTAAATTTCGAAATTTTTATAGGAATTGATTTACTGACTTCGATTGTTTCTGGTCTAATAGATTATATAATTTAAAGCATTTTTGCTATTGGAACTATACTGTTTAGGAAATAGTCATTGGGCACCGTTAGTACTGGACACCCTGTATATATAAATAGGAGAGAGGGGGCACATATGAGCATAATGTTCTATATTAAGATTATTAAAAATGAAAAATCTGAACAAATTCTCAATAGATGGTAATCAGTCTATTTCTCTGCCAAATTTTTAAAGCAGTGAGCCGTTTCGTATATCTGTAATTACAATTTATTTCGTTTAGCAGGTGTTGTATATAATTTTAATCACTGAGTGAGAGCATAGTTTAATTTAACGAAGAATATCAGTTCATTATTGCAGAATAATATATGAACATTCGGGTAGCTTTAAGACAATTTTTAATTTTATTTTCTCAATTAAGAATTTTTTATTTTCACAAGTTAGGCCTAAGGAACATGATGGGGAACTTCTAAACAATACATATGGGGCAGATATGAACAGTTCATATGTGCCCCTCCATAAACACTGTTCCGCTTGTTTATGTTTTCCCCAGAAAGCATTATAAAGGACAGCTTAGAATCACCTTTCCAAAGCTCAAGCCTGGTACACTTAACAGGATGGATGACAGCAAGTAAGAATTCTGGATTCTATAAGAATTTCTGGTAAGGTAAGATTTTCTGGAAACTATGAAACATTTCCAAGAATTTTCTCACTGCAAGAAAGAAAACCCTATTTAGTTACTTATTGATAATCATGAGTGTCATGGAAGCCCGTAAGTAAGCTTATTCTGTCGTGGAAATGAAATAGTTTTTTTTTATCCTTTGCTTCCTATTGTTCACATAAATTTCAGCCAGTAGATGCAGGTGTTTATGGTCCCTTCAAAACAGCTATAAAAATTACATTTAATGAGTGGTTAACAACTAATGCAGGAAAAATAAATTTATGAAATCCCTGAACTCTGTTACAGCATATTATCAAGCTTTCACTACTCGAAACATAAGATCTGGTTTTCTAAACCAGGAATTGGGCCCTTCTCCAGAAATGCTTTTGCTGAGAAGGATTTCCTTGTTGATATTGTAACAGACCAAAAACCAGAAGATATTCCAGGTACTTCGGGCTGTTGTACTGAAACTAATGCTCAGTCAAAAAAATGTTAATGGTCTTAACAGAAGTGCTATCAATCTTCTTCCCACAACAGAATCAATCCGACCATCTGCAAAAAGAATTGAACAAAAGAAAACGTAAAAGTAGAAAAATTAAAGAAAAATCGAAAAATAGCTTTAAATAGTGAAGAAAAAGGATTATTACATATTTTTTCCTATTATTTTCCTGAGGAACGGGAACTTCGATTATTTCTAGGGTTCGATTATTTATCAATTGTTTTAGAAATAAATGATTTTGTTTTAGTAGAATTTTCTTCAAAAAAGACTTACATTAAGCTGCTTATTACATTATGCTGGTCGAATTGAAAAACTTGAATCTAATGACGCACATGTGAAATTTATACAAAAAGAAATAAATGAGACTCATTTTTCTTGAAAATGATGATATAGCAATTGTCTAAAGAGGTGATTTTATAATGAAATTGCCTAACTCATGCATACTGGGGGGGGGGGGGGAATCACAAGCAGGGTCTTCAATGTCCTTTTCTGTTAAATTAGAACAATATAATGTGCACTGAATTTTTATTATTCTGTATCAATAAATGCAATATATTTTGTATCTATAACTTTAATATATATATATATATATATTTAAGTAAAACTTCTTTAGGTGCAACTAGGGAGTAACTCAGATTTATTATCTGACGGAAGTAACGCTCAGTAAAGGAAATGACGTATATTTTTCCCCCTTGCTTCTTCATTCCGCCATGACTGCAAAAACATTGCAATGTCAAGGACAAAAAGCCTGATAATTTCTACACCGTTTGTACGATCCCCTTAAAAATTTCCATAATCATGTATAAAAATATAGAAAACAATCTGCGCTGCTTTAAAAATCTGAAAATCCACCCGTTCCCTCATTTTTAAGCGATTTTTCTCTATTTTCAGCAACATTTCATATCCGAGAATCAAAAAAGTTAATCATTTGCGTGACAAAATTAGCTATTGCAAGTGATTTTTACTTCATATTGACGTCACACTTAACAAGCTTTTTCCAGATTTATAAGTTTAATTATTTGCGGAACAGCTCTCGGGCGTTCGTTCCTGAGAACGTCGACTGTGCTCCCTGCGCGTCGACATTACTCCCTACATGTTTTGAAGCAAGATCTTGTCTGATGACCCTGTTCAGTGGATAAGTGGACCGGCTCTTGTCAGAGCCACAGTGTGAAATCTTTCGCTGAACAGGCGGGCGATCCTGATGACTGTCTCTCACTGTTGTTACAGACGGCGACCCAACCCGTCACCTCCGATAAACAAGGCCTACGCACCGAATACAGAAAGTGGCACTATGGTGCATTCCGTTTTTTTACTCACATGTTTGCAATGGCATTAATACAATATTTAATGGAATTATGAGTAAAAACTTGACATGATTGGTTGCCATGATACATAAATATTGTTTGTCTGTACTTAAATAATATGTAATCTTTTAATATTGCTCATGTGTTTTTGAGTTATTTATAATAATGAGCCAATTGTAAATTTTTAAACAGAATAATACTTCGAGCAAAAACAGCAGAGTAAAAAAAAAAGGTTTATGAACACTACCATAGAAAAACGCAATAATTGACCCTACGTGCATTCGATACCAACCGACAGAAGAAAACACCAGTTTAGGAACACAGTTAAAGAAAAATACCACAACAAAGACATTCTCTCGATTCAAACCCTACGGGAAAAAATTTTAAGAAAACAGTGAAAGAATAATAGTTCAACACGGTACTTTCTGGATGCTAACCCGATATCCAGACGGAACAACGGTTTAAGAACACGGGTATGTAACACCACAAAGAAAAAAACACTGGCTGCAAAGGGTTTAAGATCAAAATAAAAGAATAAGAAATGGACACTCCGTGGATTCTAACCTAACCTCAAGACAGAGCAACGGTTTAACACGGGGATGGAAGACCACCAAGAAACGGACCCTGGCTGCAATCATTCCCAAACAATTGATAGAACCTGCAGTTTAAAAACACGGACACAGAATAATAATTCGAATAAAATATTATGACATTCAAGTTCCTCTTTCCAATGAATAATATTAATATAACATTTATATAATCTTCGTAAAGTACATGAACAATATATATAATTAAATTATAATATGATATTTATTTAAAGTTTAATAATTTCAGTGATATTTATCGTAAACGTCAAAGAAGTTTTACTTCAATCGCGCGTAAAGATTACACGCACACACATTTTTTCTTTTTTAAATATGATGATTCTATTGTTTTTTAATCTTGTTCATATGTGCTCCATGCATGTTGCACATATGAACAAGTGTGAACGAATGGTGTCATTTTTAAGAAATAAAATAAAGAAATATTTTATGAAAAATTCTCAAAAAATATCATAAGACAAAGAAAAGGCTTTTTAAACTTACGGACATTTTCGTTGTGAGAAACTGATGATATTTTTTGAAAAAATATACAAATAAAAAAAGTGTTCACGTGTGCCCCCCCCTCTCCCCTATCTATATTTTATGTTATAGCTTTGAGTTATTAACTTAAAAGACAATTACATGTTTTCATTTCAAAAAATGCAAAATTATTCATTTGGGAATCAGTAATTATTTTTTGCAACTGGTCAGTGACCAGTATTCTGCCAAGTACTGAGAACTAGTGGCCCACAGAGAAAGGGGTGTGCAAGGGATTTTTCTCCTGTTCCCCCCTCCCTTCATGGCCTCACTATGAAAAGTGTCCCTTTGTACTACTGTAGATTTAATACTTAATTGAAGCTTGTCACCCTTGTAAAAAAGGAACAAATTCAAATTCAGTTTAACCACATATTTCTAATTTTAATTTTAAATAAAATTACAAAGTTAAGCAAGCATTATCCACAAGACTGAAGACGAAAATGTTGGGTGTTGGTGATTTCGTTCTTTTTTTCTCAGAAAGTGAACCTTTGACAGTATTCAACAGTATGCCATAGTTATACATAGAAAAAGATACATAGATTATTATTCTGTATCCGTGTTTTTAAACTGCAGGTTCTATCTATTGTTTGGGAATGATTGCAGCCAGGGTCCGTTTCTTGGTGGTGTTCCATCCCCGTGTTAAACCGTTGCTCTGTCTTGAGGTTGGGTTAGAATCCACGGAAAAAATTTCAAGACTGTTGCATAATGGAAGCAAGAACAAAACCAGAGAGGAACGGGCCCAGCAAAATTCCTGACCTTGAATTTTTTGTTAACAAAATGATAGAGGGATAGGCTTTCTATGAGAAGTTCTGAATTTTCCCCTGATTAAAACCTCCCCCCCCCCTTTTCTTTTTATCCGGCTATCTGCTTGAATGTAGTACATCGATATATGAACCCGTAGCAGCCGTTCTGGTTTTCATTTAAAGAGAGTTTCTTTGTAATTTACTTGCACATTTTTTATCTTTCACTAAAGTTTTAACCAACATGCAACTGTAGCTGTCTAATTGGGGAGTTTGAAGAATTTTGAGAAACTGAAATCTATGGACATGTGTAGCTTTCGACAGAAAAGAAATCATATGGGTCTGTTCGCTGTTTTTGTTTGTTTTGTGTTATGGCAATCCTTCACGAGGGTATCTGCCTACGGGTGGGGAAGGGATGCCTTGGTTGGAGGATTTTTAAGGGGTTCTAAGGCGTATTCACCATCGGTTTGTTCCTATCGAAATATGTTAAAAATTCATTACTTTTATTTCAGTATACTGGACATTGGAAGAAGAGCATCGATGTATGTATCATCGATGGTAAAGCATATAAGACTCAATCAACTCATTTCTCCGGTTTTAAATTCAATTCATTATGGTAGTGTATGTAATTACTAATTCCTAAGAAATCAAATCTTAGCTTGATGCATAATTTATTGCTGTGCTGACAATTTGTTTTCATTTTCAAAAGTTTTAAATTAAATATGGTTTAGTAGGACATAAAAAACAAATTGAAGGAAAATCTATTGTATTCACACACAAAAAATAAATTGAAATACATTGAATTAAAAAGCTATAAAAATTTAATCTGTGTACCATAAATCAATTACTTTTTTTATATATGATTTTCAAAATATTAAATAAATTTCAACCAATGCAAGTAAGCTAACCTTTCTTGCTCCAGGTTTTCTTTAAATTTTTATCCTATTTAGTATGAACAACGGAAACAATTATCGCTAAAGGGTACTTTATTTTTTTTTATAAATTGGCAATTTATAAAACCAAATCCTTAGCTGTATATTTATTTTATATACGAATAATAAATATGTTTTTATAGCATATTATTGAAAGAATTTTCTGACAGATGACACTGAGTCGCAGCAGCCTTTTATTTTTCATAGTATCGTTGAAATAATGAGAGAGGGAGAAATTGTTTGGTTTTGTTTTTGTATTTCTCTAAGTTATACGACGCCTAGTTTCCTTGGTTCTTACAGGCAGCTTTATTCTAGTTATAAATATTTCACGAAAAGTCACAATGTGTATTTCCTGGATTAGCAGTTCTGAGAATTACGTAGTTCCTTAATTTTACTTTTGGTTCTTTACAGAAAAGAATATCTGATTACAGGAGAGAAAAATGCCTCCAGCATAATACATTCTACTGAAACACGTATGTATAAACGATGAAATCTGCTTAAAAAGGACTAAAAGGCCCGCTAAAAAGATTCCTTTATCTCATAGAGATAAATTTTCTTTCATTATTTTAATACTACATAACTATAATTATATAATTAAATTGTTTAAAATTTTGAAAATCTTGTTTTTATCTGAAAAAGATTGAGGAGATATAAACTTATGCCTGTAAATTTTAAGAAAATGAAACTTAAATGGAATCGAAAATTTTGTTTAAAAACCGTGTTCTTTTAAAGCCTAAAAATATAAAGCAAAGTGTTTCTTGCAATATATTACATATTTATACTTAATGTATACAAAAGCGTTTTAAAAAGTGCAAATGAAGTGTTGGTGCGTTTGTGTGTGCAGTTCTTGGTTATAGCGTGGTTGGTAGTGGAAAACTTACCGGACAAGTTTAAACTGCACACCAATTAGACGCCTTTGTTAGGTATTTTTTTTAATGTTTCATACATGCGAAAATCAGATATATCGGACGAAATTATACTCTAAGTTTATTTCTATTATTAGAGGTGCAAGAGTTTTGAAAACATGAAAGGGACTCTTTAACGCTCGTGATTGACACGAAAATTTCAAAAAACACATCAGAACCATTGTCGTACCGAAAACACATCTATTCTGTTACAATACGAGCGTAACCGATTTCTGACACTGATTGCATTATTACAGCCATGTTACGGTGTCCAAGACACAGTCCTTTTATGGCTCAGTATCAGAGGCTGTCTGTGCCATGCTTTATGAACTAGAATAACTAGTTTTAATTTACTCTGTCGAGTGAAATACAAGTTTGTCATTTCTTTTCAAAATACGAAATATGCCACAGAAGATTTGCATGTAAAATTTGCAAACTTTGAATATAAACCATATAGAAAGTGTATTTTTCTTTGTTAGAATTTTATAAAGCATATTAGCAGCCGGTTTAAAGAAAGATAGACGTATCCATGGAATAAAGTCTTCTATTTATATTAAACATGTAGAAGTATCATGCACCTTTCCATCAAATATTACATTTAAGCTGAGCCAAGACACATAGCATAAACAGAAAATTCGGGAACGCAGGTATAAAATTCTCACTCGTAAGTTTTGCAAACAAATAAGACATTTTTAAGGAAATCATATGTAATTAATTTACTTCAGTATAATTTATATGCGTGCTATTATATTCCAGAATATTTTTTTAAAATCTATTTCTTGCAAATGTGTATCAGAAAAATAAAATCAATTCGCGACTTAAAATAAAATGAAACTTTCTCCTAAGTACCAGAAAATACATTCGATACATTCGGAATCTTCTTTGTTATTTCATTCATATAAAGCGATGATGTCTGGATGTCAAGTATTCTGACATTCGGTTTTGATACTTTTTAAAATCATATTACATAAATAGCTCGAGGAATTCATTTTTTTTATAAAGCTTGTGTCATTTACCGATGTCACGTATTATTTTTTATAGATATGTTTTGAATTCGATATTATCAAGACGTCTAAAATTGGACGTGGTGAGTTGCTTCATACTGTCAAAACCGTCAAATACAATGAATTTAAAGAATAAATGTCACGAAATCTACGAAACTCATCGTATACGTTAGTATCTAAAGTAACCCATAGTTTCATGGGGGAAATTTTGTGATTTCTCTCATAATATTTTCGAATGATCTGACTTGTTGCAAATTTGTTACAGCTGAGCGCACAATTAAATATTTTAGAAAATTCAAATAAAAACCGGAAAAATAAAAAATAATCAGCCTCAATTCTAAAAATATAAACGATACTATATACCATTAATTGATTACTTTAACCCTTTGAGGCGCAACCCTTTCCCAATGCTGAAAAAAGGGCGGCCGTTGCCATCGCTCGACTTAACTACCAGCAAAATGGCGGACGATCGAAACGTTCATCGCGTGCCACAGATCTAGAGACCCTTTTTGACGCAGCTGGCCGTCATTGGGCAATCTATCCAGCTGTTCTCGCATTCTTCCATTTTTCAGCAGATGTCAGCGCTATTAAAAATAATCGTGACAATTTTTTACGGGTAATGGTGTGCTAAAAAGTAAAGGATTCTCGTGGAGCTATGTCACCGCAACTATTTTTATAGAAATCAAATGTAACCTCTGTCATAATTTCACATTTGTTTCAGGGGGAAAAGTATAATTTTGTTTTCGTAGCATATAAAAATGCTTTTGGGAAATGAAAAATAAAGAAATTTCATGGATTTTGAACATTTTAACTCTCGAGTACTACTGCAGAAGAGAGAAGTTGGTATTTTCATGGGTTGACATACAACGTCAACACCAGTGAAATTTGTTCACGTAAGAAATAGCTTGAAAAAGGAAATTGAGAAACAGAGATGGATACGCGAAAGAATCAGATTATTAAAATTTAATACGTTGAGTACAATATTGTAACAGTAAAGCAAAAAACATAGTTTTGATGAATGACTCAAGTATATTACCTTGCACAAGTCGAAAATGATAGTTCGGTTTCATTACCAAAAGACGAAATGGCCTTTATGGTGGATTATCGTAGAAAGACATTTAGAAATGGACGAATGTAAAAGGCTCAATGTGTCTATAGGGATTTTCCTCCATACTTGCCGCAGATAATTTTTTGACTGCTGTATAATGAGGGAAGACGCTGTTACATCTTGCGAATTCAACAAATATTCTGTACAGGAGACAGATATAGGCTTGCTGCTCTGCAGTCTGATGCGGGGACGCGTTCCATCCATAGTGAGCGTTTTGCATTGCTGTATGAGACCTACTGAATGCCATAATATATCATTTTCTGATAAGCAA
This sequence comes from Cheiracanthium punctorium, assembly GCA_038373885.1. Taxonomy (NCBI): domain Eukaryota; kingdom Metazoa; phylum Arthropoda; class Arachnida; order Araneae; family Cheiracanthiidae; genus Cheiracanthium; species Cheiracanthium punctorium. Next base: position 355,075 of record JAWZYV010000620.1, on the reverse strand, counting down.
TCGATACAACGATGGGTCTAGATTCACTTTAAAAACGCGTAAACAGTTTTGAGCCTTTCTATTGATGGTACAAGAATGCATATTGTCGTTTGCTGCCAAGCAATTCCACAGCATCAAGAGCTTGCTTCCAAAATCACGCACTTATAACATGACGGGTAGTTTGCTTCATCCTTGTCCCTAATAATCTTTCGGATAATATTCCCATATGTAAGTCGAAAAATGGATTAATCTCTTCATAGTAGCTTTTTTCACTCAGATAGATTGGAACTGAGGTAAAAATTTCAGCCACGCATAAAGTGAGGACTCATGTCTGCATTTGTAAAATCCATAGCCACAACTTTTGATATATCGACTGGTAAATGCTTCGGAAACGTTCTTTCCAAAATGTTGTCTTGCCCATCCGAATAAGTCTGCGATTGCTGTGTGCTTATTTAGGCAAATTTGTCAAAGAATTACACGTACTTGTCGATCAGCCAACGTTAGCTTTCGACTAGGAGCCTTTCCTAGACAGCTGTTTCTTATTGTACAGAAATGTTTTAAAATACTACGCAGTTTAGATTATGTCAAGCGGAACGTTCGGCTAATTTGGTGCTGCGAAATACCATTTTAGTGCTATTGTAGGATTTGATTTCTTAGTGCAAGAGCAGTAGCTCGTTTCTTTGGCATGGTTCCGCTTACCACTGATACTGAAACAAAATGCAGTTCGCTTCCTCTGACATCAGTGACTCCGAAATATGCGCAACTCTCCTTTTTTCTAATGAATGACCGGTATTGAGAAGCGTGGAAACTTTTCGACCAACTTTCATTAAATTTTTCTTTACATTTTCAGGTTAGACATTTGTAGATAGTTTACACTACCTATATGTACTCATTTCACAACGTTTCAATGACCGTTTTCTCAACTACAAGCATCTTAGAGGACAAAATTTATTGACGTTCACGTTGTATAGAAGTGGGTGTACAACATAAAAGATTATCCCAACTTTGAAAGGCTGTAACTACAAAGGTAAAGAAGTTAAAAGATTTCTGGAGAAAACTGGAGAATTTCCAAAATTCCTCAAAGATATAAAAAAAATTAAATTCTGTAAATAATGCATAATGGATTCTACAGTCTCCTCCAACCCTCGCCCCCCTCCCTCCTTTGCATAAAAAAGAAGGTAGTTTGGAGTTAAACATCAAACCCCACAAACCCTTAAACTTTCAACCTGCAGGGTGGTTCTAAAATAGCGTGAGGTATTCAGAGCCCTTTGTTTCAATGTCTCTTACCTTACAAGGACTGTCCTTTGTTAGATAATTATTTGCAAAGCGGAGTGTCTTTACTGTCTTTCGGCAATTTCGGCCATGAAAGAAGTTACAAAAAGGACCAATGAGTATAAAAAACTTAGGAAACATGATCCGGCGGTCGGAAACTACAGGAATACCGGCCGGGTACGCAAAGCGGTTAGTCTACAAAAATTTGAAGGAATTGTGACGGCGTCTTGCCAATTGGCCGAAGAATAATGAGAATTCTCTTACCCTTCCCTTTCCTTAAACAATTTGGGCATGTTTTGTCCAATACTTTACTCGCTAGAAGGCTCTAAACACTTCACGTTCACGCATTTTATTTCCAGAACTCCGTTGCAACTGTAGAAAAATTCCATCCTTTGAAGCGGATAAAAACAGGTCCAATATATCCATGTGCCATACTGAAAATGATGCAGAAACTTGAAACAACTGGGAAATTTGGTATTTCCCTATGTAAAGAACGAAGCAAATCCAATCTTCTAGTAGCGTCAAAAATGTGGCTAACACAGTCATTGAAGGCAGTGAAACGAAGGAATTTCGTACTGGTACTTTTTAATTTAATAAATGTCAATTGCATCATTAGATTTATGTGCATTTTTAGTTTTATCTCATTTAGACAAACAGAACCTAGAGCCTTCTGAAGTGGGAAAGTTATTTGTACCTGCCTACAGAGATTATAGTAATTCACAAACACCTCTCTATAGTGATAACTTTAGCTCGTACAAAAAAAAATAACTACTTGAAGTAAATTAACATTTATTATTCAGCACGTCAGGTATATTTCACTTCTATTTTGACAAATAATTCAAATAATGAGCAAAAGATCAAGACATCCGAGACAATAAAATGTTTATAATGATCTTTGATACAAGTTCCTGCAATATCGTTATAAGCAGTTTTCACTGCATTTTGGTGGATTCTTTTGTAAGCAATATATGAGTTTGAATAAATCAGAGGGGAGGGGTTTGAGCCCCGCATGCCTCTTTTTTGGTTTATGGCCTTGGTTCTTGACAGGTAGTAGTATGTGGTCACAACAGCTGTAATTTTTTAAGCTTTAGAATGTTACTTTTGATATATTTTGCCTCAGAATGTTGTGAGTTCTACAGCTTTGTAAGTGTAAATTTTCAAAGTTGGTTTATTCTCATATTAACACCCCGTTTAATCAATTTATTCAATAATTATTAATATAAAAAAACTCTGAAAAAATACGAATGGAATAAAAGAATGTTCAAAAAACCAAACTCTTTAACTAGTTATTTTTCGATTCTAAATTACTTTCGATGTTTATTTTTATTTCAAGCTAGAGATACAATGCCTAATAAGCCAAAATATTATTTTATTGTATATATTTAACTCACAAAATTAAGACTTATTTTCACGAAAGAGTTAAAGAACTCGAATTCCCTCGAATCGATATCCAATAAAAAAATTTATCGCATTCTTATTTCACCGAAATTATTCTAGTAAGTTACCACGATGCACTTTCGATCTAATAAATAGCAATTCACTTTGACGTTGAAGACTGTTAAACACTATTGACCTCATAAGTTAAGACCCACATTTTATTGCGATCGTGATACTAAAGCTGAATGTTATTTCTTTTCCAGATCTGAGTTAACTTTAGATTCCCTTTTTTCTCTTTCTTACGCTTTCCCTTCTTCTTTGAGAGTTTTACTGCACGACACTCAGGTTATTAGGAAAAAACCAATTTGGAAAAGAAAATGAGTGAACAGTTTCTTGGAACAATTTTACGCTTAGAAAAATTTATTGCAATTTCGCCACCTATTATTTTTATCAAGCGCAACCAAATAACGAAAGAAAAAAAGTTACGATGAACGAGACTAATTTTTATGGAGAAATATGAAGAAATCGAAGAATATAGTTAAAAGGGTTATGTTCGATCTAAATAACGCGTTATTCATCTCGTTTGAAAACTTGACAGTTTCCTGACTCTATTGATACCTATATAATATATATTATTTTATTTTATTTATTTTAATTTATTTCTTTTTTTCCAAATGGCAGGAACTTTTCGTGGATGTATTGATGATGACAAAGGCCGGAAGTGCTGGTCTTCTTAATATGGAGGCAATCAATACGGGGGTAAAATTCGCCCCAACAGGATCCCCCAATTATGAACCAATTCCAAATGAGAAACCTGCATCTAGATCGCCATTCCCAAAGATATAATTTCAGTCCATGATTTCCGAGTTTCAGTCCTTCGGCATGGATAGCAGCTACAGCAAATTTGTGCGCATCAGCTCCTTTTAGCGTACACGGTCTTACAGCATTTCAGTCTAAGGAGGTTGTCACCCTCTGGAGCGCAAACCAGGGTTGGCGCTGCTTCACTTTCGGTTTTCTTTTGGGAACTGAGCTTCAACCGACTGGGGCACTACGGTCACTACCACTGATAAGAGTATTAACTTGAGCGCGACCCGGAAGGTTTATAATTATTTGCACTAATTAACTTGTATAATATGTAGTATAGATTATATTGAAAAAAGTTGCGATCTCTTACATTTACCTATAATTCTACTTTTAAATAATTTTTAAATTCCTTTAATAATCTATATGCTTAAAATTTTCAGGTATGAACATTTTCATTATATAGGATTAATGATATTACTATTGCGCTTTTAGCAATAAAAAGATAAATAATGAACGTTTATTTTTAGAAAATTATTTTATTGAAAAATTTGAAAGCTAGTTACCATAACATTATGTTTAGATGATTGGGTTCTTAATGAAGAATTCTGCTAATACTAATATTAATAAGTGTAAACTTTTTCTCAAAATATATTCGAATGTAACTCAAACTTGCTGTCTCTTTCATTTATAAAGTATTGCTCATCATATAAAGTGAATTATATTGTATCTAATAGTAAGTTATTATATTTTTTTTAACATTGTATTTTTCGAAAATATAATTAATTATTCACAAAATTAAAACAGGAATTTAGCTTACACTCGAATACTTTTTTGAGTGGGTGGACAGGTTTAATAATTTAAATATATATTATTAAAATAAAACTAATGGAACTTCCAGGGGTAAAACCAGAAAGAAGTGTACACCTTTTTTAAAATAAATGTATAAAATATGATACTGTTTAATAATTACAACGATTATTATAACTTTCAACTTTGTTTATTTATAATTCCATCAAAAATAAACAATTAGTTGAACATCTCTTTCTCTATTTCTAAGCTCAACATCATTGGGCATTTATAACATCAGTGGTCATTTATCTCACTTATTGTTTGATCGAATAATAAAGCGAGTTAAATAGAAAACTAGCTTGCGGTAGACTACCGCAATCGTATGTTGTTTTTGATGTTGTTATTATGAACACGTCTATCGGATGTGTGTGCTTGTCTCGAAGCCCGCTTATAAATCCTCGTCAGAAAGACAACACAAGGGTGGGGTGCCCTCCGTGGGGGTCTTTCTAAGGGGTCCTAATCCATATTTACGCAAAGTTTCGGAGCGAACCACGGAAAACTCTGAACGGTTAGGTCGATGGATGTGCAATGGGACCCGAACCCGGGACCTTTTCACACTTCGCCCTTCTACCATTTCCAGTGACATAACCAGCGTGCCATGGTAAAGCATCGCAATCATATAATTCTTTCTTATTAATTACAGTAAACTCCTGATAGGGAAAAAGGCGATAATCCATAAAATTATGGAAAAAGGGGACAAATCAACACTAATATGCGTTTGAACAAATTTACGCGCACAGTAGGTAGCAAGCATATATTTGAATAATTTATACACACAATAGGTAACAGAAACATACTTATTTCTTGTGGAGTAATAAAATTAATCTCTACTTACACATTGTAGATTTACTTCTTTAAAAATCCGACAAAAGTTTCTTTTTTTTTAATTTCATTGAAACACTTCTTTATTGCAGATTGAAAGTTGGTGTTGTTGCTTCTTATGTCCTCTGACATGCGGTGCCAGATCCCCTCAGATAGGGAGGCGATGGGCAGAGGGGGGAGCCTTCCATTGTTAATGGGCCCCAGGGGGAGGAAGTCCGACTTTAGTCTGGTGGCCCCCTAATTCTGAACCAATTTGAAATCGGCACCCTCAGAGGTATCATTTAACAACTTGGAGGACACTGGAGCCACGACGGATTTTACGTGCAACAGCTTCCATTAGCGTACAGGGTCCCAAAGCCGTCGAGCCTAGTGGAAGTTGACCCTCCCAATCTCTGGCCAAGCCGGATGCTGCTTCACTTGGCGTGTTCTTGTGGGAACAGAGTTTAGCGCCCGGACCACTGCGGGACGGGGATTGAAAGATTTAACCAACATTTTAGCCCAGTGATATAGCCTCTTCCTCTATATACTACATTAGGCTTGCAACGTGAACCAAGTCTGCGTGGTGAATCTCCTGTCTTTGTAACCTTACCATCTTGTCATCACTCTCTTCAAAGTTCAATCTAACGCTTCTTTTACAATCTGTTCAGCAGTTACATGTTCGAAGCCTCGATCTTTACGCCATCATCAATCCACTCAATATTATCTTCATTGGCATTATCTCCTCCAGCAAGAGATTTCACTAAATTCGCTTAAACATAAGTAGAAAGTTCTTTCTTTTCAGATTCTGCAAAAAATTATTACACACTTGGCAAAATCTTCCACCAGGACTTCAGTAATGTTGATTTCTGAACTAACTCTCAAGCACTATTTATGTGGTAAATGCTGTCGTGAATTGTAATCATTGAACAAGGTTTTAGGATCAATTACCTCTTCAAATATTTTTGTTAGTAATTAAATTCTATATTTTTTCTTAATTGAAGTGATTACTCCCTGGTTCATAGGCTGGATAATAACTGTGACACTGGGAGGCAAATTAAAAAATATATATATTTCGTGATTCCAATATACATGAAATTATGACCCAACCCAGACCTATGGTGTCATAGAATGGTTCTTTAGCTACTTTACAACCCGGGCGGCTACAAAAAAGAAATTTGTTAATTCAATTCATTTCTTCATGAGAAGCTAATGAACTGCCGTCTGACTGCGTTTAGCATGGAAAATTGGCAAGCTGCCAGTAAAGGTGAATCCATATGAACCCGTCGAGGAGGGAGGAAAGCGAGCGGAGTGAATGCACGTCTTTCGTCTTGTTCATTGAATTCTTATTCTTAGCTCAATTGATTTGATATCCATCTGAATTTTGTGGTTGTATTTGTAAACCTAGTATTCCTAAGGAATAAAATGTCTGGAACATCTAAGAATCAATTGTTTCGAAGTAATTCGGCAAGCGCACATCTGACTGGCACCCTCAACAACTAATGGACGTGGCCTCTTCCGCCTCAAAACCGGATGTTTCAGTTTTTATCTAACCGGTAGTTAAACAATATCTAAGCTTTTGCCATCTGCAAAGCACCACCAAATTGAACTTCTGGATTACAATCGCACTGCCGAAAACGTGATACTTTATTACCCACATCGTTTTGAAAGAGAAAGTGCATTCATTGCATATTCAGCAATTTAATGGATAGCCATATTATAATACGACGCACAACGATATGATCAAATCAAGCTGCACTAATTTTAAATACGGTTTATTCTTCGAAATCCATCGCAACCCAAACCTTCTCTCTGTTCTCCAGTCTTTATTTTCTTTTCCGATATCCGATCAAACAAGTAACCCGTTACGCGATAATTCGACGGAGGATATCCTAAGGAAACACTCAAGAGTAATTATTTCTGCCTAATGTCCATAGGGCACATTAAAGTCTCCAGTTTCCAAAGGATCTCCCTAAAACAATACCACAGTTCCAGTTCTTAAATTTTGTTGTTGGGTTACTCATTTGGAAGCAAATCTATTTTCCATTCGATTTCCTGCTTAGGGAAGTTTGCGTCTTCCAAAAGTGCTAAGGTTTTATTTCGGTTGGACTTTAATGCGAAACAGTTCAATTCATAAGAAAAAAAGTGTTCCAAAAGAAAATAGAAAGTTTTAAATTGCTAACTTTTCATGTCAGAAAGCAAGTTACTTCGTTAAGAAAAACAAGTTTCGCATTTAAAAAGCAATACCTTTTTTTCCTAATGATAAAAGTTATAATAATGCAGTGTTCTCTAAATAAACACATAAATTCCGGAACACAAAAATTGTAAAAGATTTTTTTCTTCATTTGTTGTTTCTCGTCAGAATGTCTTTTCAGATTTTGTTTTTTGTTGATCTTTAGTAGTTTTTTTTTTCTTTCAAAAACATAAAAGGTAATTGTCTGTATTGTTAACTGAAAATTTAACTGTACTTCAAAACTTTTATTTTCAAAGTGTTAATAGGCTTGAATAAACTTTGTTTAGTGACATTCGATAGTATTTTAATAATTATAAAGAAAATGTTGTTTTACAAAGAACTTTGTTTATTCAACGGTTCTTTTTTTTCTTTTTTAACGCAATTGTAAGCTGTTCAGAAATTTTAAAGTTTGAATATTTCGAACTATTGTCAAAATTCAATGTACGATGGGTTGAATACGAAACTGTGCACAGCGAAGGAATCTTTGCCGTTTAATCTTTACAAAGAAGGTATCAAACTTGTCTAAGGTCTTTTCAAAAGAACTGATACTGAGGGTAATAGTAAAGTAAAATAACTTAATTAAAGTAGTTTGCATTTCACAGAACTTTTTATTTTGTGGATACGCTTCAAACTGGGTTGTTACAAAAATAAAATTAATTAAAAACTATTTTTTACAAGTCATCAGCATACACTTTGCTTAAAAAAGTAGTGAACAATTTTGTTCTGTTTTGTAATGAAACATTTCTCCCTTTTCCCGGTATATTAAGAATGTAACGTACTTTGAGACATCATAGACAAAAGTACATCATTTATCAGAATGAACGTTCTTCATCAATTATGTAGCTTTTGACTAAATATTGAAAGAAACAAGAATTCATTAATTCTCAATATTTTACTAGTCGCCTAATAGCTCACGCTTAGAAACGTACAAGTTCTTTGGGTATGTGAAATATATAACTGTAAAGAGATAATATCTGTAAAGAGTGCTAATTATATTAGTAACAATAAAATAAATTCAATTCCGTAGTTTTTAATAATTTACATCCATGTAAATAACACATTGTTCTTGATCTCTTTCACTTTACAGTTAGCGCTTTAGCCCATTAAATTCCCTTCAGAATTTTTTCCTTACAATGCATCAATCTTTTATTCGCTATACACTTTAGGGACAGTGCAAACAAAATACTTCTTTCAATTCCGTTAGAAAAATTGCTTTCAATTTAAGACTACTTTTTATTTATTTGGGACTGCGAGAATATCTTGAAACTTTTATTTTCCTTTTACCAATATTCAATCAGACAAGGTATTTTTCAAAAGAACTCCGTACATTATATCCTAAAATACAAAGGGAATAAAACTAATTATTTCTGCTTCACGTCTATAAAGCCCATTAAAGTGTCTCCTACTTTAGAAAATATATCCTTAAAACAGTGCTACTTTCTCTATCTCAATCTCAGATGCTGCGTGTTGATTCAATGTATCTTGTTTGGAATCAAATCTATTTTCTATTGGATTTCCCAAAAGCAGCCGTTTTGTCTCAACAAAGTGTTCACTTTTTCTTATTTTGCAAGAAGTTAAAAAGCCGACAGTAACGGGAATATGCTATGTATTAAACTAAAGATTTTTAGACAAAAACATCAGAATTTTAAGATAAATGCAGAAATTTAAGACTAGATATACAGGGTGTTTTTATAATTAAACTTCCCCTATGAACAGTGCTCTATAGCTAAAACAGGCGAACGGATTGTAATCGAAATTGGTATATTGGCTGTACATGATATGCGCTTAAGGAATTTTGAACAATAAAATTTAGTCCAAAAAATGTCCACTAAGTGGCGTATTGCATTAAAAAAACGGCAAATTTAATAATGTAAATGGCTAATTCTAAATATACAAACAATTTTAACAATTATTCAATAGTTTGGGGCATTTATTCACTAATTTGGGTAATATTTGAGCTGATTTCACCATATAAGTGCCATCTAGTGGACCGTTTTTTAACTAAACGTTCTAAAACATTCACTTGAGCGCATCGCGTCTACAGTCCATATGCCAAATTTGGTAGCAATCTGCTCACCAATTTCAGCTGCAGAATGCTGTTTATGGCGAAGTTTAATTATAATCACCCTGTATATATGAAGAAAAGTAAATGTTATAAATTTTTAAATACTTTTTCTATTTTATAAATAACTCACATTGTATACCAGCTAAAGCATGCACACGTGAATTGTTAAACAAATATTTCATTTATGTTATTTTTTCCTTTGGCAATGTTCTATTGCACATCAGTCATACTGTCAAATTGTTGGTATTACGATTTTCAAACGTTATACGGTACAAGATCAAACTTGTACTATTGTTATACTATTTGACACACGATAAAACTTCTACACTGCACTCATCGACCAGTTGTCGAGTATGGAGAATGATCAGGTTTCTACCCCTAGTTATTTGAAAAAGAATGAACGAATACAACTAAGCGCTGTCAGAATTATCACTGGTCTCAGAAACTGCTGTCCCAATAGTTGTGTAATGACAAAATAAGTAATCCATATCTTGGAGAACAAAAGTTATTAAATATGTGATTGTTGATCCAGAATTGAAGCAAGTCTTTGGATTTCGTGTTTGCTGGTTAAGAACTGAAAAATGTAACACAAATGCGGTTCTCATGTACTTTACGACAGTTTTTTTCAGTACTGTGCAATTTACTCAATGCATTTACTGGAAATGACATACATGCGCTAACTATGTGAAATTTATATTAACTATGATTACCGTCTGATCATGTATTAACTCAAAAATCAAATTATCAAAGTAATTCCAGTGCATGAATTAATTAGATTCAAATATTAAAAAATATTTGTATAAATTTATTCTACCTCTTTTTGTTACATTTTGACAAAAATGGTTGCAAGCTATGGCCGACATTTATACTTTAAATTCTTCCAGACTAGTATGAAAATGATCAAATTTATTTTTTCTGATAAGTATATTGAACAATACAGCAAATGAACATAATAAATGAAGTGAACATGTGAAATTTCTCGTTATATCTCCATAAATGTGACCTTTGACAAACATTAATTGCTTTGTGTAGTTAAAAAAATGTTTCAGTGACTTCTGAATTCCTTAATCTAAGAAAAACAAAAAAAAAAATTAATTTTCCTTCCTCTTAATATCCTCCACAATTTCTTTCTTAAGGAAATTTTTCGAGGAGACCCTATATGCTCACAAGTACTGATCTTATACTTATTCTACTGAAAGTTTTGGAACTAAACACTTTTGTAAATAAAGATTTTATTCTTTTAAGCACTATGTATATTTATGAATACTTTTGTATTTTGTAGAATTCAGCTTTAAAGAGCGTGCTATTTAAAACAATGGCATTTTTCTTGGACAAATCTTGAAGAGATGTTAGAACATTTTAGATAGTGCGCTCACAAATCTACCAACTCGAGGAAGAAATAAAGTTAATCTTACAGAGTAAAGAAAAAATAGATTTTGTTTTAGAGCATTTCTGAAACACCTGAGTCTTTCAATTTAATGAAAGGATTTAAATAAAAAATCCTTTTCTTTGCATTAACTTTATTATAGGAACTTATTTGAAAACGCAAATATTCACCATTATAAAAGACATTCTGCTGAACATAGAATTTATGTTGCTTATTTTCTTAAAAGGGAAAGAACGGTTGCGTTCTTTTATTTTAAATCTGTTTTTTGAAAGAAAATTTGTTAACATATGATAATAGCATGATTTGCTAAAACAAAGCACATTGTAAAAATAAATGAATGAATGATTTATAAAACAGAATGAAGATATCTATTTTTCCAATTCTTGCTGCCAACTTCTTTTCTTGATTTTAGATATGAAAACTAGTTCTATGTCAGTGTTACACCCAACTAATGAAAGTTCCTTTCTTCGATTTATGTATAATTTATCAATCTTCCTTAAAACGTTAAACATTAAGCCGTCATTCTTGAAATTAGATTATAAATATTGCCTGCGAATACGTGTTTTTGTGTATTACTTTAAGATCACCCAAGGGAAGTATAGTAACGTAAGAAGGAGAAGCTCGAAATTTGACGTCACGCATCTTGCAGAAATCTTGAAGTTTTAGATATGAGTACTATTTCAAATTACTGAAGTGAAACTCTGGACTATCCTTTTGAGAAAATTACAATTAAAGAATTCATGCATGCCAGTTATTTCAACTTTTGATTACTGTCCCTGACGGTATGAATAGAACAGCTTTTTTCTTCTTTATTTTCTTCCTCAAAAAATATATAAATAAGCACGGAACCAGTGTCAGAAATAACTTTCAGGGATTACCGCATTAGCCCAAATATAGCGCAACAAAATCATGCGCAAATGATTAGTCGAAGTCTAGATAATAGAATGTAACAAATCTTCTCATTCGTACGCTACGTAATTTTATCGCCATGAATGTAATCTGTGTTATTACCAATTATTAAATAAATTCTTATTTGGCTGAATTTAAAATGAAAGAATTAGTTAATTGTAAATACTTTATGAAAAATTTCAGTGTCGCGATTAATTTGGATTATATTTTTTTTCAAAATATCTTTACGAAAAAAATTCGTGTCGCGTTATTTCCGTGCTAGTACGGTATCAATCAAAATTTTAAAATTATTCATATTTACTTTTCTACTCATCTTTATTTAATAGAGTAATATCAGTTTTATTTTGCTAATCAATCTCCCCCACTTTTCTCTATTATGATGCAGTATGATACACAAGTTCAGGCAAAAAAAAAAAAAAAACAGACAAACGATTTTTAATATAACTTTATCAAAAATAAATAAATTAGCAAAAGATAACAACTAATAATAAGAGTAGATCTTTACTAATAAATAAATTTAATTTGTTTCAAAGTGGCCGCCTTTTTCAGCGATATAGAGGCGCAAACTCTTATTGAAATTTTCCGTAATGGGCCTAAAGTCTTTAGGGGGCCTAGATTTAATCCACCGCATTCCCTCCGAAACGATTGATTCAGACAATCTAAACTTTTGTGTGGTTTAGTACAGGCCCTAAACTCTAAAATTTACCATACAAAGTAATACATGGGATTGAGCTCTGGTAAGTAGTTGGGTGACCATTCTGAAGATGATATCATGTTCGAAAAATGCGTTTAGCACCACTCTTGTGTCTTTTTGGCCTTGTGAGCTGGTGGGGGGTCTTGTTGAAAAGTCCAGTTTACATTACGGAAGTACTTTTGGGCCTACGGAAGTACAACAGCTTCTAGAATGTCCGGCTGGTACCCTTTTTTTATTTATTTTAAAGCCCTTATCCACAAAAACCAGAGGTACTTTGCGGCTTGAGCAAATTCCGCCCCAGACCGTGACCGACTTTGGAATATTGGCGATGCTTAAAAGTTGCAGAGGTGCTTGGAATGTCTACAGACCAGATTATATCGTTCTGGGAGTTATGAACTTGTTGGGGGGAAGGTAAAGAGCTTCTCATCAGTGAAAAGGAATCTCTCTGACCTGCTAAACGTCTCAAAAGTTTTCGTCATCTTTGGAGCCGCAACAGTTTGTTTCCTTAAGTGACAAGCTGAACTTTATGGAACTTGTAAGGCTTCACTTCAAGTTCTGTTTTTGTCATTTGCCGCACCGATAGGTCACTTATTACCATGCCGAGAACGATTTTTCTCACAGAAACCCTCGGATTTTGTTGAACTCTCTTTTTGATGGCCTTATGATTTTTGGAGGTGTTCACCGCATGTTTTCGTCCACTTCCTGGACGTCGACCCTCATTGCCAAGCTCTTTTAAACGGCAGATTGCATCAGACATTGTTTGCCGAGGTCCATTAAGCAAAAGAACAATTTTAGACTGTCGTCTTCCTCATTTAAACAACTCTAAATCAGCACATCTTTTTTTTTACTGTAAAAATGCATAAAAATTAGTACGTAGAATAAGAGATATATTATGAAATATTTTATTATGGAGAAAAAGAAATGCACACAAATTTAAAAGAAATTAGTTTACTTACACTCAATAAATCTTTAAGTGGGAAATGCATTATATATAATCTCAGAAAACTTTTAGACGCACAAATAAATATGCGCTAATAATGTATAAACCTTTAAATAAATAAAACATATTGCATCTAATTTAATTTATTTTTATTTTTTCATAGGAACTGGATTTTATACAATATTTGCTTTTTTTAAGATGATTTTTCTCTCTAATAAATTTTTACAAACGACACATTTTCAAGGAAATATCGAAGAAAAAGTTAAAATATTTACCTTTTTTATGGTTTGGGGTATGATTTTAAAACTAATATACAGGGTGTCCCAAGTACATTGACCTAGGATTTTATTCCTCAAATATTGATCATAGACATATGCAATAGGTTACAAAGTTATGTAAAAAATGTACTGAATTCTGCGGTATCAATTAAAATTTTTTGAGATTAAAGCTAAATAATACAAAATTTAAAATTTTATACAGCCTCCGTAAAAAAATTTCCTAGTAAAATATGCCTTACACATTTATTAGTACAAGATCAGCCTTTCATCATAAAAAGGCTCATAGAGATATTTAAACAAGTTGGTGAGGGCTATACAGCACCAATAGTGCGAAAAGTATTTTGTATTTATGCCATCATTAAGTTTCCAGTTAACGCTTAATCGTTAATGTTTACTTTTGTTATTTGTGTACGACCACTGAAACGTGATTGTTCGATGCGATTGTTTTTCCTTTCAAAAGCCATTAAAAATGGTTTAAATAAGCATGTATTTTTTTTTTATCTCCGACACGTTTTAGAATAAAAAGCTGAGACTTTGTTCATCACCTAATTAATGTATGGGGAACATTTTACTGATTGTAAAGTTTTCATATGGAAACCGTATAAATAATAAATTCCTTATTTATTTACATTTAATCTCCGGAAAATTTTAAACGATACCATAATATTATGTACCGCTTTTACACAACTTTGTAATTTATTGTACTTGTCAATGATCAATATTTAAGTAACAAAACCACACATCAGTGTTCTTTGGGACATCCTGTATAACTTAAATGAATCAGAATTGCATAAAAATATGAATTTGTGCGTGCAAGGTGTTCTGAGAACATTGGTTTTATTACTTAAATACTGATGATCATAAACTATGAAATAAATTACAGAGTTACGTCGCAAAAACTTATATAATTGATAAAATGTTCAAAGGATTAAATTTGAGTAAATTCAAAATCTAAATTTTTAACGGCCCCGTACAATGAAATTCTCAATTAGTAAAATGTCACATACACCAATCAGCATTTTATCTTACGTACGAAACTTGAGCTTTTTATCCTTAAAAGTGGGAAATTTAGGAAAATTATTTGGCGTTTTAAACTCTCTTTCACTTTCGAAAGAGAAAAAAACAAACAAACAAACAACAACAACAAAAAAAAAACACGTTGAATAATCGCGTTTGAGGAGTCGTAAGCAAATTACGAAACTATTGCATAAATATATAAATTTGCTTTTATTAGTGCAAAAGTATCTATGTATAGCCCTTTACCAACTTTATTTAAACGTATTCTTTTTATTATAAAAGGCTGAAATTTTCTCCATGACCTTATTAACGTACGGGACACTTTTCGCTAATAGGTAATTTTTTACTTAGGAGTCGTATAAAAAAATTAAATTTTGCATTTAATTCTCTGGAAATTTTAATATATTTCATGATACTGTATACTTTTTTTATGTAGTAAGTTTGTAATTTATTAGTCTTGTTTATGATTAATATTTAAGGTTTAAAGCCGCGGTCAATGTTCTTGGGATACCCTCTAAATATTTTAAGAAATGCTTTTATTGATTCTAGCTGCATTCATTTATTTTTTGTTGCATAAAGATTTCCTTTAAGTAGGTATTTACGACTAATAATTTGTAAGTTAGATTTTGGGGTGAAGTTGAGAGAGGACACCTTGAAAAAATGCCCCACTCTACCATTTGGCCTTCTTTATACCCTATTCCACAGTAATACGCTCCTATAGTTTACAAATAACACATATTTCATGAAAAAGATATTTGTGTGGTAAGCAGTTTAACGGATTTTTGTAATATTTAATTTTCTCCTTTAATAGCAACACTTTTCCCACTTAATAGTTTAAAATTTAATCTGCAATTCTACATAGAATTCCATTTTTTTTTTTTTTTTGCATAGGCTAGGCTACAAAGAATAATTAATTTAAGATGCAATGTCAACTCTCTCTCTCTCTCTCTCTCTCTCTCTCTCCCTCCCTCCCTCCCTCTCCTTCTTTTTTCCCACATTTTACAATTTAACCAACTATGGTCGTCACATTCTGACGACCATAGTTTTTGCTGATACCAGTAGTGATAAATAAATCTCGTGAACATTTCACAAATGTTTCTAATCCAGATGTGACCTCTGTCATTTCTTACTAATTTCTGGAAATACTTGTTTTTCTCTGAAGAGATAGGAAATAAAATTACAGTAGGAATTTTTTTCCCACGACTGGGAAAATGCTCAAATTCTGAGATATCATAGCCTCTGCTATCTACTCAACATACCCCCCGGTGACGAGAGTAGTGTCATCCATTAACGCATATATTTACTATAATTAGGCACCGCTTATGAATATAACTGTCACCGTTTAGAAAATAATAGGAGTAAACAGGACTTTTTGTGTTTTCGCTCATAAAGTTGAAGTAAGGTTTTAATCACTTTCAATCAAGAATGTATTATATGCATTCTTACTTTTGATCTACAAGTCGCACGGCTGTCGATCTAACGGTCGGGAGTTTTGGTTGTTTTCTCCAGATGTTACGTGAATGCACGTTAGAACCCCTTAGAATGTCCTCTGACCAAGGCACCCCCATCCTGGGCAAATCGCCTATGAGTAGCGTTGCCAAAACAGCACAAACGTACTTTGATGTACAAAAGTAAATTGCTATATTGTGTATGTAGATCTGAAGATAGTGCTGTTTATAAAGCTAAAGAGGCGCATAACATTTTTACACTTTGTTCAGGAAATTATTTTTACTTTCTTAAACATTTTTTTCTTAGATACTATACAAACAAAATAATGCATTTGAGTTCTAGTTTACCTGATGTTTTTAGTAAATTACATCAATATCCTTCCGTTAAGTGTAATAGATCAGCGATCAATATGGCTAATGAATTAACGAGCTACAGCATGTTATCGGCAAGCTGTCACCATTATTATCTAGAAGCACTTGCATTGTTTTCCATTTTGTTTCTCAAGCCTTAAGTTTATGATCTAATATGTACATACGACTCATAAATGGATTAAGAAACATGTAAAGGCAGTGTTAAGGATTTATTTGTGATTTTTGTACTCGATTTCTTTTACGATTGTTTTTATGTACATATTTACATAGCAAAAGGAAGCTATAGTGTAGTAGTATACCAGGACCCTGAAACTACTCAGATTAATTCAATTCCTTGGCGTACTCAGTGATAAGAGATAAAGTAGAAAGTGAATGTAGAACAATAATGATTTAAAGAATGTTTAAATTACCAAAAGTTGAAATATACTTAACAAATTCAATTACAAGCCTTATTCATTATATATAGAAGTCTTCCATAAAACGCACTCTCTGAAAATATAGAGCGACATTATCACACTTTCGAAAAGTCACCTTTATCACAGATTTAGAGTAAAAAAATTGCTTTATGACTGTAAAGATAAATATCTGTAACACTAATTGTAATAGTGAGACTATATCACACTCATATTAATGGTGAAGTCGCTATTTGCGAACTTCAGTGAAGAGTGATTTGATGCTCATAAGAATGAACATGTGTGCGGGTAGCTTATCCTAACATAACTGAGCCTTTGAGCAGCAGAGGCTACTTTTTTGCAAATAGGCAACTGCTAACCAGCCATATAATGTGTAGCTTCCACGAGTAAGTTAAATTTTATAAATTTTTTCATGTAAATTTGATTGAAGATTTGTTAATGCTCAGCATTTACGATACATTTGTTCAGTAATTCTTTAAAAACCACATAATATATTGATAAAAAGTATGTTAAAAACTCAATTTTCGTAATAAGTTAGTATGAATAAGAGCCTTAAATTAAAGTTTAAGTATTGTTACGAAAAACGTTAAAACGATATTACTCTTTTTGAATGATAAATAAGGAAGAAAAAAGAAAAAGTGTTAATTTCTATCATAAATTATTTTTAAGTACATGCTTTGAGTATCTCTGATAGGAAGTATTTCCTTAAATGATGCTCAGATATCATCATATTCAGTTTATAGACGAAAATTAATCAATATTACTTATCTTCACCAATTATTTATGGTATTTACAATTTTGTAATGTCAAAACATAATTAAGGAAAAGTAGTACACGATATCGAACTTAAGATTCAAATATTTTTACTAAATTCAGTAAGTGGCTTAAAAGTTGGAATTTTACAGAAAAACTTCTTTAAATCTTTGTTTTCTTAAAAAAGAAATTAAAACAATTTCATCTGCTCTTTAAAATTAGCGAAATATTCTAAAACAAATTTTGCGCTATCTTACCTCGTGAATTACTTACCCCGTTCGTGAATTACCTTAAGATGATGAATAGATTACCATATAGAGATTTATTATATAAGAGAAATGTGGAGAAACAATTGCACTTAGGTATTTTATGAAAATGACATAGATAATGCCAAAATAAATAAATAAATAAATAATGACATATAACCCATACTGAAACAAAAACCAAGAAAAGCCATATTTTATAGACAACTAACAGAAATCGGGCAATTTTTTGCGCCTCGAAGTGCAAATTCACAAACAAGATTAAAGAAATACGTTTAAGTGGCTACTGCTCACAAAACGATCTCAAATTATGTTACTGAGCTTCAAAACCGAATACTAGGGTCTTAGGGATTGGCTTGACCCTACTACTTTAGATTGCGTCTGAAAAATACAGAGTTTGTCATTTTACCCGTTTTGTCATATTACCCTACATTTCCATATCTATTGCTATATTTAAAAACAAGACATTGGCTTTTCAAATTTAACTTACATCCCTTCCAAGTGATCAAATGGTTCAGGGTAGAATATTTATATTTTAATGCGAAAAACAACTGCATGAATATTGCTTTCACTCTTTTCATAGGTTGTGAAAAAATTGTTTCAATTGTTGTATGTTTAATATTTCTTTTAACGCTTCTGTTTGACCAATCACTGAGCTACCCTTGCAGTCCGATATGTTTTTCAGTTATGAATATTACAAATTTCAATGGAATTTACTGCAAGAGAAAAGCTATATCGTTTTTCTTATTTGTGAAAAAATGCCAAATTAAATGTACTTTTGCATTTAATCTATAAAGGCCAATGTATACCTTTTGCCTACTGTGTATGGGAATAAGAGTATTTGTGTGCGAAATACAATTTTATAAAACTTGATTCGAAGTGTTAAAGAAATTGATAAAGTTTCAAAGGGATAATAATTTATATTATAATATCAGCTGCAAAATACATTGAAAGGGCGATTTACTTTTGTAGTTTTATAAATATTACGGGCCAGAACGCCACGGCGTTAAAATTAATCTATAAATCACTCCATAAAATGTGCATATCACTCTTAAATATGATTAAGTCACTTGACAGAAAAGGGGCCACTCTTTTTTGAGATGAAATTTTTTCACTTTTTTAGAGTGAACGTCTTTTGCTTAGGGTGTGTTTTTGAATTCTCGTTTTGGTTGCAGAATTAGGAATGTCACTCTTTGGAATCATATCTCACTCCCTGGAAGTCTATTCCTTTCTGCCTCAAATATAGGGTAATATATCACTCTTTCTTAGGGCTCATTTCTCACTGTTGATTGTTAAGAGAGAAAAACCTATTCTTTAGAGATTAAAATGCATTTATATTTTTTTATTGCTGCAATAAATATATTTATGTACAGTAATACCTCAACTTACGCTATCCCGACCTACGCGAACCCGGAGTTACGCGATTTTCAAATCTCGTCGATTCGACTTTCGTTTACTCCCAACATAACTCCGATTTATTATTTTAATTATTTAATTCGTTATACAAATGCATTACTTAAGAATTTATTAATATTTTTCTAAATTATTGTTTTTTTTTTCCACCGGCCCAAATTAAAAATAATTTCTGTGCACATATATGCGAAATTATGCAGCCCGATTTACGCGAATTTGACTTACGCGGTTATTACTTGGTTTTTCAAGAAAAGAATTTTTCTCGGGATCAAAATTTAATAAAAGAGCAATAGACATATTTCCCTACGTTCACCGCCTTCTCTCTTAAAAATTTAGAGTGACATTGTCACTCTTACAAAAAGTCACCGGCAAATGATCCCAGATAGAGTGAGATAAGAGTGAGAAAACTGCATTATGACTCTTCATCGATAGGATTCTGTCACCCTAACTGCAAGAGTGAGACAATGTCACTCTTAGAGTAAGGGTGAAGGCGGTATCTGCTCACTCTAGCGAGAGAGTCACCACATTTCCCATGATGCGTTCACTTCAGCAGGAGTGAGTGCGTTGCTTCCACACTCAAACGACGCCATATTGGAATTGGACTGCAGTTGCGAAGTACCAACTGCATACAAGTAATGGAATACTTTTAGCTAACACAAGTAAGTAAAACCTTATAACTTTTCAATTATTGTAAATGTTAGTTTAAAATTTGATAATTCACAACATATAAGATACATTGATTCAGTGTCGGATCCATTAGGACTCCAGCTCTTCCGACAGACATTGCTTTGGTTAGGGTTAACATTTTGCTTTACTATACATTTTGTTTTTAAGACTTAAACAAGCCTGCTTCTTTTAATTTTATACCCTTCCGAGAAATTGATCTTTGGATCCGCCTCTATACTTGATCGTAGTATGTTATTTATGCTTATACGGCTGAAATCTTGCATTCGTTTTTTGTTTCTGTATATAATATTTGAGCATGTTTTGATGCGTGTTTGTAAATCGGTGGTGCAGTCAGGATTTTATTTCGGGGGTGGAGAGGGCTCTAACCTGTGTATCAAATTGTAAGCAAGCTGTTTCAACTCTAGCCTCAGTATCAAATTTTAAACTAAGTAAAGGGTCAGATTTTTAGGAAGGATACGCGCCTGTTGCAAATAGTATAAACAAAATTTTAAATCAAAAGCAGAAAATAATGATCAATTATATATTGTATGCAATTTATATTGAAATAAATTACAAACGTGGGAAAAAAATATTTTGTGATTAAATTTCAATATGTCTATGTGCATCATTTTATCTTATTGCACATTCTAGCACAGATTCACGCTTAGAATATACATATATACGTTGTTAGATCAAAATAACCGCTCTGTTGTTGTGGTGTAATATTTCCCTCTCCACTTTTTACACATACACAAACCTCTCTCTCATATGGTAAAGTGGATAATTTACGATCGAACACCCCAGATGGCCTCAGGAAAGTCCACTTTTAAATCAGGGAAACCAGCTGAAAGTAGCAGGTGATTCAGAATGTGTGAGCTTTCATTAGTAGTACGAAAAACACAAGGGATACTTGTGCTGGTAAACTGATTCAACGCGGAAAAAAAGTTATTGTTTTTGGTGTTAAATGCGAGATTTTTGGAATTGAAAAGTTTGTATACTGTTTAAGGATAATTCAATAGTATAGTAACGGATAAGTTTAATATTACTGGTAATAAAGGTAAGTGTTACAATATTAAATTTAGTAATACAGTATTAATTTTAGAGCCTTGCAGATTTTGGTTTGGTAGATTTTATGTCTTCTGTTGTGTATCAATATTGGTAAATAAAATTCTCAAATTGGTAAAACTTACCTTTTAGCCTAGATACCAATTCAAAATAATGCTAATTTTTTTCTATTGAATTTAATTAACATATGAAATATATCCACAATATTGGCTATATACTGGAAATGTTTCTGAAGTAATTCCATTACTGATAAAGTTTTTAATAGTAGCAAGTTAGTAGTTAGCCCAAATATCTTTACAATGTGTTCACAATATTAAGTAAAAATTCGAAATATTTATAATGTATTCTTAATATTGACAAGTAATTTTTAAAAATATTTTTATACCATTTTATTATTTTTCTAATGCTAATATACTCAATCCTTCACATTGTTATTATATTGGAAATAAAAACTAATATTGGTAAAAATTAGCAACATTTATCCATTATATTGTCCATGTTAATGAATTAAATTAAATATATTTAAAATGTATCCACACAGTATTGTGTGTATATTATAAATTTCCCTCATATTGTACTAACAAATATTTTTAATGTGTCAGCATCTTAATATCACAGTAATGGTGAATTAAGACTGTTTATCTACTGTACATTATTTCAAAATTTAAAATCTGATAAATAATTTTAGGTGCATTTATGTACAAATTGCTGAAAAATATATTTTAATAATTAAGTCAAATACTACTGAAAATCCTGTGATGATAAGACCATGATTATCACAGGAGCAAGGAGGGCACATGCCCCAGACACCCCATTTTAAGGGGTCCTTAAATTTTTTCAGAATATGAATTTAGTTTATTAAATTTTCATTCTAAGATACTAAATGCCTGGTTTTTTTTTCTAAAAGTTGGATGTGTGTGTGGCAAAATAGATCCCAAATGGATGAGCCGATTTTAATGTAGTTTGTTTTATTTTAAAGATGGTATAATCAGAACGGTTCTTCATTGTATTTGATAATATTCACTTCATCTATTCCCCTTAAATAAAGCTTACTTTACACTTGTTCAGTCTAAGACAATTCAAATAATATTGTTGACATTCAATTAATTTTGATTGCTGAATTATTTCTGTAATGTTATGGAAAAAGCCATGCTTTGAGTTGCATTTTTTTAAGACTTCATTTTTAATAAAGGTTATTTCACATATTGCATAGGAAATGTTCATAAACTTAAAATTTATCTAGCATATTTCATTTTAAATTCATTTAATCAGAACATATCTTTGCAGATTGAAAAAACATACTTAAGTGGGGGGGGGGGGAGTGAGTTTGGCTTAGGGACGTATCTAAACCTTAAAAATTTCAAGCTGAACTTTCAAAATTACCCACGAATATGCAATTTTCTCCATTTCTTATGTTTACTTATTTCGAGGGTGGCTGAAGCCCCACCAGTCACCCTCTGGCCAAGGACGTACCCAGGAAGGGGGGTGGGGGTCTGTAACACCTCCGAAATTTCAGTTTTTATTAACAAAGCAATAATGGTGAAGTCTTTTTGTGAAAATTTCTGCCTTTTTCATCGTTTGGACCCCCTCCAAAATTTTTGGACCCTCCCAGAATTTTTTTTGGGGTATGTCCCTGCCCTGCTCTCCTCTCCTAGGGGGGGAGCAAGTTCCCTACCTTGAGCCCCCCCCCTTATGGGTGCCCATATCATTAATGTTATATTTTTCAAGTATTTAATATTATTCTGTGGTTTTCTGAACTTGCAGGTAGCAGAACAGATTTCATTATTTATTGACATTGTTGAGAAAGCAGACAGCATGGATTTCAGAGTTTGGGTCTTCTACTGGGTATCATTAAGGGTAAATAAATTTATGATATTGGTAAAATTTACTTAAAAATTCAAAATAATTTTAATCCTTTTTCTACTGAATTTAAATGAAATGTATCTGCAATATTGCCTATATTTTGGAAGTAGTTCTGAAGTAGTTCCATTACCAATAAACTTTCAAATAGCACCTCACAGGATTGTAAAACATTGAAAACCCAAACCAGTATTTTTACATAGCAGCAAGTTAATATTTAGCCCAAATGTATTTAAAATGTATCCACAATATTAGGTAAACATTGGTAATATTTCTAATGTATTCCTAATATTGACAAGTAATTAATTTTATAGTATTTTTATTTTTTCATGTTCATATACTTAATTATTCAATATTATCATTAAATTGGAAATAAATACTAATGTAAATTGTAGCAAATTAATATTTACCCATTATATTGTCAATCTTAATGAATTTAAATTAAATTTATTTAAAATGTATCCACAATATTGGGTGTATATTTCAAATATTCCTCATATATATTGCATTTAAAATCTGAAATAATTTTAAATGCATTCATATACAAATTTCTGAAAAATATATCTTAATAAATAAGTCAAATATTACTGAAAATTTTAATGTAATATGATTGTTCCCCGATTATCATGGGCAAGCGGGTAAATACTGTGGAAAATACAGAAAGACAATTGTCAGAGTCAGTGAAGAAACAAAATGTAAGGGGGCCCCCATTTAGACCCATACTTCTGACTCAAGCGACTTTATGTCATAATTGCTGCCTGGATTTGAGATGGGGGGGGGGGGGTACTGAAGCCCTATAGCCACTCATCCCATTACCCCTCGATCTACCACCGAATCATTTGTTCTTGTGATAATGTTTAAATGTAAATTTTAACTGAAGACTCCTACCTTGGGTGGTCATTAGTTAAATATATATAAATTGATAATAAATGAATATTCATATAAATTGGTTGCTTTAGAAAACGAAACTTTTAGAATGTTTTTTATGTACTGAATACTCATTTTCTTGAAATATAGGAGAGTTAATAACAGCGATGACTGGGTGATTTTTCAAGAACCTTTGATAAGGGTGAATACTACTTTGGATGTCTTTAGATATAAGTATGTATTTATTTTTAATTATTTACTGTTTCAGTGTATTTTTAAATTTGGGAGTTAATTTTATATTCATATCATATGTTATAAATGTTCCTTATACACATGTCTGTGTGAATTTTATATTATTATTATTATTTGCATTGCAAAGCATCCCATTTTAGAAGAATGTATATCTTAAGCACTGAATCAGATGGGTAGTAGATTTCTCACAAAAATTGTGTTTCATTAAGTGTCTCACTGAGTAGAAACAAAATGTTTCAATCAAGTTATTATTATTTTTTTTTTACAAGAAATAATGCAATTTCTGAACAGGTTTTAAAAGAATTCAACTATGTCAGAATTTCTTCTATGTCAGAATAAAAACTTAGTCAGAAATTTGAAAATTCAGAATTTCTCTTCACAAGCTGTATTTATGGCAATACAAATGGTTAATTTATAGAAGTGAAATACTCAGAGAAAAATTTATAACATATTGTATTGTCCAAAATAGAGGGAGAATTAGCCATCAGATACAGTTTCCACTTTCGTGAATTTCTCCCTAAAAATGGGATAAGACCTGCAGTTTTGTTGTTCTATAAAAGTTCATCATGCTGTCTATGAAGAAGCATTCTGAATTATACCGAGTTTTTGAGAAGCCTGTCTTTAAAGCTTGCAGAGCCAAGTGATGAATAAAATATGTTACAAGAAAAACTGATTGATTTTGGCTGTTTATCACTTTATTATCTTTTTATTTTCTAGTACTCTGAACTGGTCCTGTGGAAAACCATTGAATTTTTGTCAGTGGCATGCTGTAAAAGAGAAGAAACTATTGGCATTATAAGTGGTATTCATATTTTTGTTTTATTTGTTTATTTATTCTTTAAATGTTCTTAATTACTAGTTCAAAGTCTGCATACTTTTGATCTCTGCGGTCTAATTTTTTCAAAGCTTGTATCGCATAATTTCATAATTGTCAATAATTTTTTTTTTTTTTTTGAGATGTTTACTCTTTTGTTTAGTTTATTTTTTTCTTATTTTCCAAATTGATTTATATGTTTTTTTTTTAGTTTTTTTTCCCTAAAGTGATGTTACTTTGGGGCAGTTAGTGACTATGTATTAAATTTTATAAATTTCATGTAAATTGAGAAAGTTATTAGGGCTGTTCTT
This sequence comes from Cheiracanthium punctorium, assembly GCA_038373885.1. NCBI lineage: Eukaryota > Metazoa > Arthropoda > Arachnida > Araneae > Cheiracanthiidae > Cheiracanthium > Cheiracanthium punctorium. The sequence continues at coordinate 329,976 of JAWZYV010000620.1, read as the reverse complement.
AAAAGAAAAAAAAGTATAACTTTTGGTAAAGTTACATCAATGAGTAAAACAATAAATATTTATACAGTAAAATTCAATGTGGTATTCTTTATTAAAGCATTTGACCCAGGCAACTCTTTAGTATATCATTTTATGTTATGCTATATTCTGTCATTTATTTAATCTCTATTATATGTAAATTTTTTATGTCAAGTTGCATATTTGACACCAAGTTAATAAATTGCTTGCAAAATCAAGTCTTATTTGCAACATTTTATGAAGTAACAATGAAATAAAGTATAAAAATCAATTTTTAGTCCCTTCAGATTAATTTTTTTACTCTGCACCCTCACTACCTCTTAAAAATATGTTGTAAGTAAAACCTTGAAACTCCTGTAACTTTTATTATTATTATTATTATTAATGTTGTCACTGCTGTTGTTGTTTAAAATGTAAACTGTAAAATGCTACTTTCAGAGATGAGATTTAAGAATTTAGTTTAATATTCAGACCTTTTTCAATGTTTATAAAGAATTCAGTTTTTTCATTTTTTTCAAAAATTTTCTGATTTTTCAGTAAGGCAAAATTGTATATAAGTAAGATAGATTTAGTATCAATAAAAATTAAAATATTTATTGCTCTTGAAATTCATAAGTATAATTGCTCAAAAGTTGTTTGGACATTCTTTCAGACTTTTTTTCCTTTTTTGTTAATCTCATATCTGTACTTTGGTACAAACCAAATCGAAAACTAGCCTACCAGTTTTGACACCATATTACATGTACCACCATTAGTGGTAAAAACAGATGAAATATATTATTTTTTAATTTTACTAATACAATATGTAAATGTAAACTTTACTTCCTTAGTAAATTCAGATTTTTTAAGCCTGCAGTATTAACAAAGTGCAATAACCTTGTCAGTGTTCACATGTTGTCATATGTATATTTGAATATTACTCAAAAATATCTTTAGTCTATTTTTTAACTGACTTCAAGAAGATCTAGGTTATTAATTGGGGTCAGTACTCAGAGGTGTAGCAAGAATTTTCAGTGTCCGAGAACAAATTTGCATCACTTCCTGTTTACCAAAATGCGCTGGAAAAAGTTTTATATACAAATTGGTGCCTTTTGGATCCTATGCCCTGGGACAAATGTCCCCCTCTAGCTACACTCTGAGCACTGAATCCTTGTAATTTACCAGACTGGATATGAAAAGTATTTTCAAACTTCCGTTTAATTATTTATTTCTTTTGTTTATCTTCCACATATAGATGTGATCTTTGCTAAGAATGTTGTTATTTGATGATATTTTACTTGCTGTGCATGAAAAGTTTTTATTGCAAAGTTATCATTTCATTTTTTACTCAATTTTTGATGTACCTAAAATATATTACAAGTCCTGAATATTTTCTATTTTTTAATTGATTGTAATAATTTTCAAATTTAACTCACCAATAGTAAGTAATGTGTTTAATATTTATTTTGTCACTATTAGTTTGATGTTTGTTATTACGCACAGGTTACTGTGATTCAGAGATAATTTTATTCCAAATTGCTTTGATATGGGATTTTCGCTTCAATACTGTCCCCAATTATTCTTTTCTGTGTTACCTCAGAGGATTTACCTCAAAAAATAAAATTTTGTGAAGTAAATCCTACAATGTGTTCCTTACTTTTAATAATGTATTTTGTGCTCTCAATCACTTTGCATATCAGTATATTCTAATATTAATAGAACATAGAGAACAGATTATTTTATAAAACAGTACAAGCATTTCTTATCTGTAAAATTAAAGTTTTTTTTCTTTTATTTTTTGCAGGTAAAAAAATAGATTTTTTTTTTTTTTTTGAGCTGCTATATTTAGGTTTTATTGCAGTTTTTTTTCCATTTGCTTTTATGTTCAGTGGCAAAATTAAAATGTAAAAGGCAGCTTAAATTCTACATCTTTATTTTATTCATTTATTCATAATTTGTACAATTTTAACAGTAGGAACCCTGTTTCCCTTCCCTCTCTTACTCAGAAGGTTACAGTATATGTAAATGTTACTTGAAAGTATTTATTATTACCATACATAAATATGGTAATATGAAAAATGGTAATAAGAAAGTATTTATTATTACCATTTTTCGGTATGCTTTTGTGCTGTTCCAAAATTGTATTTAACCTGCTCCTAAAGGTGTTCCAAAATGTATGTAGATTTGCAGACTTTTTATTATAAAGTTATCCTCCGATTTTAGTGAAACTATAAACAAAATGTTTTCTGAATCAAATGAAAAGATCTGCTGACTTATTCCTCTGTAAATTCATCACCTAGTTGAAAGTGTTAAGCTGTGCTTTAGTTGGAGATTTAAATTTGACAGTAATCCATGTACACACAAAACTAATTTTAACTAATTTTATTTTGTATGTATTTAACATAGATCTAGTTTATGCTCTAGTATATTCTAGCTGCCAACTCTTTCTGATTTTGAGCCTTTCTTCAGTCTTATTCAAATTATGGGGAGGGGGGAGGGTACCCTTTTTTTATTAGGATAGAATAGCAGTTATGTTTTAACTTTTAATTCTGTAATTACTTGTTATCAAGTAATAATTTTTATCTTCCAGATGCTGTTAGAAGAATCCCTGAATGTGAAATAGTATTGAAGTACTCATATTGAATCCAGTGATTGTATTTTATATAAATGTAACAATGTAATACAATTAAACCAAATTTGTAATAATTTGTTGTGTGTTCACTGCCATTGCTTTTATAATTCATTCAAACCTGCATGAGTCTCAATAAGAGATATCTTCCACTTTTTTCAATTCGTAGGCTATTTTTTACTTCTGCAGTTCTGTAATAGTTTAATTTTTTTTTTTTAATTTAGAACGCATCGTAAACTAAAATTTGCTAGGGCTAAAATTTACTCTGGACTTGGAAGTTCCATTACTCATGTTTTTATTAAGACTTTGCTTATATATTTTTATTAACTGTTTTTTCTTTCTTTTTTTTTTGGCCCTCGTATTAATTGAACTTTGTTCTAACATACTAATGAGTTTTTCTGGCTTTACTTTCATTTATTGTTCTAAATCTGTTTTCAATAGTATAATAATTCTTGCATAAAATCTATATTAAAAGAATTTTTTTTTCAATTTGAAGTTTTTAAAAGATTAAGTAATTTGTAGCTATTTTGCTGTAAAAGTGAAATTGAAATAAATAAAATCACACTTAAAAATAAATAAAGAAATGAATGTGTATATATATTAAAAAATTAAGAAATGGCTTTTATTTTGAAGTATGTATAAATTATGTTCAGAACAGGAATTTGGTTTTTAAGAGGTGAAAAAAAAAATCTTTTTCTGTGAATCACCACCCTCCACCCTCACCCAGACATTATCTATGGAGGTTAATATGGTTCACCCTCATGCTCTAAACTTCAATTATTTCTTTGCGTTATGGCAAGTATACAAGAGGGGTGTCTTCTTGGGGGGCTGACTTGGGTGGTGAACTTTTTAAGGATTCTAACCTGTATTCTTGCTCATGCCTCTAATCCTTAAATAATGGTTTTTGGACAAGACAAAAATGTTGGGGGGATTCAACAAAATGGGCATTGTTGGGGAATTATGAAATAATTGGTTTTGATTTATATTATTTATGTATTGGCCTGCACAAAAATATTTCTTTACCCCTTTTCACAAAAAAAGAAATCAATCAATATAAAGTAGTTTCCATTTTAGAAATATTTTATTCCTTTTTCTGGGGGGAGGGGGAAGAATAGAAAAATAGGTATTCTCTTAAATTTCCAAACATGATATGTACATTAACAGAGGTTATCAGCAGATATATTTATATTTTTGATTTACCCAACAATTAGTTTATTTATTTAATTTTTTTTTTTGGTTTTCAATTAAAGGGTAGCTATTACTCTTTTAACTTATTTTCGTGTTTCATAATTCTTGTATTTGTTCGTATAAATGACTGAAATTTAATTTCAAATAATTTCTTTTCGATAACAATTCAATCCTGTTCATTTCTTATTTATTTAAAATTTAAAAAAAAGACTTGTTAATTGTAATAAAGTTGAAAAGAAAGTTTGAATAAATTATGCTTAAAATAAAACCTATTTAAAAATCAAAATTATTAGTATTCTTTTGATTTTATATAAATATCTTATCATGAACTATTTTTATTGTTTTGTTAATACTGTTGTAAGTGAAAGTTGTTCTGAAATGTACCATAGGTAAAAAATAAGCTTTCAGGGATTTTTTATTTCAGCAGGAGAAAAGGTAACATTGAACATATCAAATATTTCTGCACACTGTTGAGTAATGTGGATGTCCGAAACTCTTATTTCTATTCTTGTTTGATCACAGATTACCTCAAATGAAGTTATAGTACTGCAGACAAAGAAAATTCTTATAAATCTCCTGCTGATGGATTTTACATAGCTCAATGGCTATACAGATCACCTCCAAGCATTTTGAAAGTTTCACTTCTATTCCTGTTACGTTTTGACTAACCAAACAAAACATAAACTGTTAACGAATTCTGTAACTAAATAGATCTAGAGGTTATGGAGGTTTGTTTTAGTAACCATGTGGAACTCTTGGGGGTACCTTTTAGTGATGCCATCATCTGATTATTAAAATGAAACTCTGTACTCCTTCTTAATCTGTTTAATTTCAGAATAGGCTGTTATTTTAAATACTGTATGTTTTGTGTCAACAGTCCACATTTCACTCACTGGAATGAAAGCAAGAATCTAAAAATGCATGGGGTCAGATATTACTTGTACCATTGAGCTACGTAAAATTTATTTTCCAGCTGTTATGGATCATTCTGAACATGACAATAATCCAAGATAGCCCAGAAATAGATATCTAAGAAGTTCTGGATATGAAATAAGTATCAATTTCTGATCTTTGGATATTTTGAATATGAAATAGATAGCCATTTTTGGGATATTTGAGATCTTCTGGAAGTTTAAGTATTATAACTATGCTACATATATACAGATACCTGTATATTATAGATGTTATTTACTCATTAGAGAGATCACACCTCAAATTTCTAATAGAGAAATCTATTTTATGTTGGACTTCTAATAGATATACCCAATATCCAGCTATGATGTATTAAAGATTGCCTATGGACAAACTTGGGGGGGGGGGAGGTAAATGCGGCAAAAATATTTACTTGTACGATATGAAGAATATTTTCAAGGCGCTCGATATTGCAGATACATTTTAAATATATTTAATTTAAATTCAATAGCAGCAAAGTTTTATAATTTTTACAATATAAAGGTTAAATATCAACTTTCTACTTTTTACCAATACTAGCTTTATTCCCAGTGTAATATTGAGTAAATATTAACCAAAAAAATTAAAAATGGTATAAAGTTATGTTAAAGTAATTACTTATCCATATTGAATATATTTCCAATGTATATCAAATACTATAAATGCATTTTAAATATATCTGAGGCAAATATTAACTTTGCTACTTTGTACGAAGTTACATTTGATACATTTGACGAAGTTACAGTTGATCTTTGTTTTCAATTTTTTTTAACAATATTGAGTTAACATTAAAAAATTTATCAATTGAGGACTACTTCAAAAATATTTCCAATACAACCCTATATTAAGAATATATTTTTTTGTATGTTAAATTCAGTGGAAAAAGGTATTAGTATAGTCATACTGAAAGTATAATGTTATTTTGAGAATTTATCAGACCTAAATGCTAATTTTTACCAATATTGGAATTTTATTTACCAATATTGGAAACTGTTTATTCTCAATGTGTTCACTTACTACTTTGTAATATTATTGGTTTTTGATATCAATGTTTTCACAATATTGAGTTAATATTTAAAAGTTCATTGGTAGTGAGACTGCTTCAGAAATATTCTCAATATATAATTAATATTTCAATACACACTTCATATGTTAATTAAAATTTTACAAATAATAATAACATTTTGAGCATATATCAGGGCTAAACTCTAGTTTTTACCAATACTGGAAGTGGTCTTTACTCTCAAAGTATTCACATATATGTAAATTTTAATAATTAAAAGTAATTAGTACTTAATAATATTGGAAATATTTCTAATATACACTCAATATTATTGATAAATTTCAAATACTTTAAGATTCAATAGTATTAAAATTTGACTTCAAATGGGCAAAATATGAAATTTATAATATTGGATTTTATTTTCAATGAATTCACAAGATTGGATAAATATTGATGCTATATAGAAAATATCTTTTAATGTTTGCCAAATATTTAAAAAATAATAATAATCAATGCTGTTACCAGATACATTCATATATATATATATATATTTATAAGGAATTATTTTAATTTCCCTAAAATAATGATAGCCAGAAGCAAGGCATATGCAAGGAATAAATCCAGGGCCGTACCCAGACAAAAATTTCAGGCAGGGTCCAAACCGTGGAAAAGGCAGAATTTTTCACAAAAAGACGTCATTATTATTATTTTATTAACAAAAATCAATTTTTTTGAGAGGGGGGAGGGTCCGGACCCCTGGATACGGTCTCGAATAATCACCCTATAAAAAGTGGCGGTCACTCTTAAAAAGGGTCATAGCTCACTCTTGATCAGAGCGCTCCACTCTTTAAGGGATGGCGTGCTGTCACCCTTTCCTTAGAGTGAGGCACTCTTTCCCGGAGTGGGTTTTTGAATTCTCACTCCTAGTCCAGAGTCAGAAATGTCACTCTTCAGAATAGTGATTTCTCACTCTATGGAGGTTGGCTGATTTTTGTCACGGAGGTAGGGTGATATATCACTCCTCAGCACTGGTTTTTCACTCTTGATTATTAAGAGAGTTGTCATCACAGCTCTCAAGAATTTCCAGCGTCTGTGATACCAAGGAATTTTAATAGCCAATAAATGCACCTTTTTTGGAACATGTGATAAGCTTATAAACCATCTTACCCTCAATAATAAAAGTGCAAACACTGTTGAGAGCATTCTGACTGGCTACCCGCCCCCTATATTACATTAATATAATATTTATTGTAAACAAATTAATGTATAATTCCACTTCACACACAAAAAAAAGTTTGCTTTCCTTCGGCAGGCAAAATAGTTGTTGACGCTTAACCTCAAGAAAAATTAAACTTTTTAAAATAGGAAAATGCACAGAAAGTCAAAATTAATGAGTATAATATAGATTTGGACAAAGCAATCTCAAGTTAACTAAAAATATACGTAAAACACATTCAGATTCCCTTCATCAGCGTGAGTGTTTGTGATGTCCATAATAAGGGTTATAATGGCCGCCTATTGGGTGTTCCTTCAAAAATGCCTATGCCGTTGGGCGACCCTCCGGCCAAGGCTTGATGTGCCAGAGCCGCTTTGTTAGAAAAAGAAAGTGAGTAAAATCTATTAAGGCAACATGACCTAACTTGTAAATCAAATTATATAAAATATAAGCGTGTATTAACAAACTACTAACATATGATATAAATCACTTTATAAAATTTATCTAATTAAAATATTATTGTATTTATTGTATATGTTTTTTATTATATACAAAACAAATAAAATAAAGAAATAATATAGGTAGTATGCGATTTTAAATTTCACCGTTCGTTGACTAATAATATCCCCAAGTATTCTATCAAATGTTTATTAACTAATACGATAACAAAATTATATTAGCTTGGTTTGTACTTAATATGCAAAATAAACAAAATCAACATTCAATAACTTTCGCTACAGGCTTTCAAACTACAGAAAATCATTCGTTGAATTGTGGACTATTCTCTAGAATAGCATATTTCTGACTTTCTTTATTGATTTCCTTTATCGACTTTCCATCTTGATTGGACCCCATTTTAATTTTAAATATCTTCTGCAATTACGTAGCTCAATAAAAGTCCATTTATAGCAATCTTATGTAAGTGAAGTACTCTCGATAATATATTACGGGTTTTCTAACATATTCTCGTATTTAAATTTGAAAATCCTGTCTTTGGATACATACTTTAAGTATATTAGCATAAAATTCAAAGTAGTTTAAATAACGCTTAAATTATTTTAACTGCTTCACTTAATCCTTGTGTTTTAATTTCTTATTTAAAAAATTGCATTTTTTATAATTTTAACCCTGAATAGTCATTGATATGCGATATATTTCAAGAAATTAAAAAAAAATCTTGTACGAAGGAAAATCGTTATCAAAGTGGTACATGCGGCTAAAATTTTATGGATAATGACTGCTTTTTTAAAATTCTTCTTACACACAGTGTATGCAGAACGAACTACAGTTAGTGCATGCAGCTTTTCCTGTTATAATCTTTTGAAAATTTTATGTTTGTGTTTTCTATAAGCGATATTTGTGATTGGCAAAAATATGTGTTTTCTAAAATATTAAAGGTTTCACTGTTTGAAAATTTTAATTTATATTTTAAGTAGACTAAAAACAGTTTCAGTAGATGATTTACATAAGCATGGGCAAATATATAACTATAAAAGTGCATTGTGTGTGTGTGCTCGAAACTAATGTAATTTAACCTGCTTAAAATATTTCTTTGAATAATGGGATGGTTTAAATTTAACATTTCCTTTACACCATTTGGACAGGATACAGATGATCAGATAATAAAATATTCCACTTACATAATTCATTTGAATCCATGCTATAATCAAAAGTCTTCTAGTGATTTAGCTATGAAAAAGAAATCAGTATACAGTGAACAACCGCACTTTGTTCCGCGGAAAATCGGTTGTTAAGGGAGGTGGTCGCTCAAAGAAGTATAAACATTTGATAGCCAAGAAAAAAAGCTAAAAACATCTATGAAATTGCATACTAATACATAAGCAATCATACAAACATATTTTTAAAATTGAAATTTTAATAAAATTACAAAAATTTCGGATTTTCGAATAATTCTGTTTTCTATTTCCGAGAATACTTCTTTCTCTATGTACTTTATTTTATACGTCTGTCAAAAGCGCATTTATGCTGATAATATTCGTGTATTCTGAATTTGAAGTATTAAAATCCGTTTGTTTTAAAATTTGCTCTTTAGGGTTCTACCACAACCAATAGTAACCACCAATTTCTTCTCTGAATTTCCTTTCTCCCACTCGTTTCTTACAAGGAGGAGGCCCGGCCTCGGGGAAACGGATTTCAATGATCTTTGGCACAGTGTACCATGTGAATATACTACGAGTAAAATACTAAGACGCAATACTCAAATACAGTCGATTAAAATTAATATTAATTTTTGAACCACTTCACCAAAACTTTAAATATAGGTTACGCGTGAGCCAGCTTGAGCGTCGTGGTGTAATGGTTAGAACAGTGGTCTTCTACTTTTAGGTCCCAGGTTCGAATCTCATGCTGCGCTAGCGTTTTTTTCCCCCTCTCACTCTGTTTTTTAATACAACAGTACTAAATATTTTTATTAATTAATTATTTATTTATTTATTTTTAGTACCTACTTATTGATTTTTTTATTATTATTTAAATTTTATTTCTACCTGCAAAATCTTTTCTTTGGAATCAGAATTTTACACATTCAAAATAATCACTCGCAAAACTCAATGTTTATTTAAGGTACACTGTTTATTTAAGGTACATTTCCTTTTGTGACAATCGTAACAGGGACTTCTTTTCTAATTTTCACCCGTTCGTGATACCACAGCAACAGCATTATTTCTTGTAATCGTCGTCTTGATGGGTTGTCACATTTATAATATCACATGTTAAAATTTCGAATAGACATATTTACGCAGTGAAACTTATTTTGAAGAATCATATTACAGTTACAAATATGCCACCAGGCCAAGCAAGCTCGTATTGTTGTGCTGAAAAAGCTACTGATAGTTCTACATACAGTGATGTTTTGAAGCAGTGACTAAAAAATGGAGTAGCGTATTACGAAAGTTCACTTCTAAAATAGAAATTAATTGAAGCGCCAGTTTCTGATACACTACCTGATGAAGTTATGGTTACAGGCACAGAATTTCACAATAATATACTCGATGTGTTGAATGAAAAAAAGTTTGTAACTGATGAGAAATTGAGCCATGCTCAAAAAGAGTGTATAGAAGAAAGTTTCGAATCAGTTAAAGATAACTCATCTGATGACTATGTACCAGATGGGGAGAAAAAAAGAAATTCAATTAGTCATAACTACATTATTGATTATAATTATTCTATTCAAATAGTCATAACTATAATCAATTGTAAAAATAGAGTTCGAATAGTAGAAATAAAAATAAGAAATATATGTAAATAAGTAATACAAAAATTCAATAAGTAGTAAAAATAAAGAAATGAAACAGTAAATAAATATTTACTGGACTGTAAGAATTAATTACCAGTATTGATGTATTTAAAAACAGAGTGAGCTGGAAAAAAAACCTCTAGCGCGGCACGGGGTTCGGAGTCCTGAGTTCGGGGGTTCGGGGTCCTGAGTAGAAGACCACCGTTCTAACCATTACACCACTGCGATCAATCTGATTAACGCGTAACTTAAAGTCTTGGCGAAGTGGTTCGAAAATTAATATTAATTTTTCTCGACTGTATTTGAGTATTGCGTCTTAGTATTTTACACGTAGTATAGTCACATAGTATACTACCACGGTGCCAAAGATCATTGAAATCCGTTTCCCCGAGGCCGGGTCTCCTCCTTGTAAGACATGTCTCTTCTCAAGCCTACAAAATTTGTACGCGATGTGTATGTGCACTCACACATGCTGTCGATTTACAGTAGAGCGAATGGTTTGGAATGTGGTATTTTTTGCTTTACTTCCGGAAAAGTAGAAAATTTTGGGACAGGGCCAGATCCGGTCGCTTATAGAGGGCTGTCTGGTCTCTTCCAGAGGATTTTTAACATTGGATACATAAGGTAAAAAGTCGGTGACTTAAAGAATTGGTCATTGGAAGAGGGGCTCGCTCATGGAAGGTTGACAGCATCTAAAATTTTCAGCACTCACCCCTCTGCATGGGTGCTCATAACTATAGGCAGGAAGTAGCCATGCCTCCTCCTTATCACCCAGAAAAAATATATTAAGGTAATGATTTACGTACTAGTATAACGCAGAAGTTGCTCAACACAAAAATATAGTATCTTTCTCTCACAGGACCCTTCCCTCGCCAAAAGCAATCATATGGGCGTCCATGTTCCTATGTCAAGAATCTAGGTTCGAATAAACAAATTCCACACATTTTCCTCCAAGTAACCTTTGCAAATGATTATGCAGTGCAATTCATTTGCAAGTACTTGCAAGTAAAATGAATTGCAGAATCCTTGCAAGTACAATTCACTTTGCAATGATTCTGCAAGTGAATTTTTTTTTTATTTGATTTCATAAACGTAAAATAGAGCTCAGAAAATTTCCTATTTGAAATAAAAAAAGATTCCTAAAATTTATACGGTAAAATGGTAGAGCTCAGAATCTTCTAGTGATTTCGTTCAGAAGAAGTAATAATCTAACCCTGGACTGAGAAGGGACCTTTTATGCATATTTTAACTTCATAATCGACTCTGTGCTGGCTCCGTGGAATAAAAGCTACCATTCGGACTGTGCTCTTTTTTTTCAGACCATTTAATATATCTATCTATCCCTCTCTGTATATATATCTTCACTTTAAACAAAGCAAGTGTAGCTGTCATATTCAATCTGTAATATCATACGGCTTATACACATTCCTGTAACAAAATAGCTTCTGCTAATTCTTTACTGTCGAGCTTATTTTTATGAATTAGACCGAAAAGGGAAAAATCAATTAATTAATTGCACTGTTTCAATTAAATAAACATTACAAAAACTGAGAAAAAATATTTACAATTCGAAGAAAGCAGGTTTCGATTTTATGTCATAACAGAAATGTATTTTTTTCTTTTTTCTTAACGATTTTGCTGCTTTATTGAAAGATAAAAAATTGCATTTATTTAGTTTCTTTATGCCTTCAGCAAAAATAATTTATCATGCATTTGCGAAGAAAAATTCAATTACTGTTACATATAACTTAATTTTCATAGCAAAGTTGATCGTAAAAATGTACATTAAGATACTCATTTATTTATGATTAAATTGTCAGAATTTGATTGCTAAAGAAAATATGAAATATTCCCTGATGAGCATTTAGTATTTAAGCAATTTTTGATTTGAAATGGCTTATTATGAATTAGCAATTTAGAATGAAATTTTGAATTTCTTTTCATAAAATTGTAAAGTTAATCAGTCGCTTCTTTTAGTTTCTTAGTTATAAGTAGACAAAAATTAGAGTATTTGAAAAGACTATTATGAAATGAAATTTCGGAATGAGTCTAGAAAATTCAAACTATATTCTTCTTTAAAAAAAGATCTAGATTGTATTATCATGTTTGAAACTACATTTGTACTATTTTTCGAAGTACCTTTCTTAAACTGAGTTAGGTCAAAATCCTTTAAATAATATACACCCTTTTTAACAATATAACGGCATGAACACACTATATTAGGTGGACCTTTCACGAGATTTAAAAAAATCATGATTAGACCGTTTTTGATATAATCTTTATATTAAATAACAATTCGCATTCTGTTCATTATTATAATCTTTCTCCCATAATAATATATTCCATCGCAGATTTTGTGACAATAAACTGAGTGAAGGCGTGCAACGTTTCAGGTACGAGATAGACATTCGGAACAAAACAATCCAATTTCCAGAATCTAGCTAGTTCCATCAATACACCTGAAAAGGAACGGTATTTTTAAATTCATTTTAAAGTTAAAGATTTGGCAATAAACGTAGCATAAAGCTTCAATCCAGATCTGTGAATGGCTGGTACCGAAAATTCTTTCATGCACTTAATGAGTGTATTGAAAATTAATGAAGAGAAGTTTTACAAATTAGGAGCTGATTTACAAATGAGAGATTTACTGATAGGTTCGCTTACCAGGCTTTAACTTTTAATCTTCGGGCTGGCTATCAGGATCGCTATTCAAAGTTTTAAAAATGCTTTGACTACACAGGAGTAAAAAAAATTATAATTATAATTATGAAATTAAAAATGTGTATTCATTCATTTATGACTCACACTCTGGTTACGGTTTCCTGTGCCATTCATCAGAGTGGAGAATGCTGGATTCTTGAAATGATTGCTCAGTGAAAACTATTATAAATGGTCTTTCATAGAATATATCCCGTGATTTATAATCAAATTTCAAAGTATCAGTTAGTTAGAATTGTAGCCAGTCATGCCGTATTTTCATCTGTAAATGGTCAATTCAAAATGATATGTAATAATGAAAAGTGCTTTTCAGAGGAACACAATGAATTATTCCTGAAGTTAAGGTTGGAGTCTTTGCTGCTGCTTTAAATTTTAGATTTAGAAGTAGATTAATTCAGGATGCACTGGTTCTTTAAGCGTGTATTAACTTTCAGAGGACCTGTGTGTGCTGCCTTAGTGTGCATTAAATATATGGATTTATCAGAAAATTGTTTTATCTAAGCTTCAAAAAATAATTTGGATAATTATAATTTTTTTTAACATAGCGTAAAAATAATTTTAATTCAATTATTGAATTTTTAAAAAGAATGTAGTGAATATTCTGCAGCAGTACGTTATAAATTAAGAAAATAATTCAGAAAAACCGATAAAGTGTAATTACGGGCCAAAACACACTGGTTACACCAAAGATTTATAGAATCAGCTTAAATAAGCGAAAGGAGTAATTATACGATCAATTAATAAAAGACACACCCTGTAATTAATCATTTATATCTTTTCTTTAATCTAGTTTAAAGCAGTAACACTAAAGGTTTGAGGAAAGGGGAACTTTAGTCGTTATGAAAACTTTTTTATTTCATGAACTGTTGAATGTATGTCTGGAAAGGAACTTAATAATAAATTTTAACCTCACAGAGCTATTTCATGTAATATATCCTAGTTAATTTTAAACAATATTAATACCTTAAAATCTGTTGTATGGCTGGTGAATAAAAAGTTGATAAGTAATACAATTTTCTGTTGTTGGTGTTTCTTGTGCCCTCTGGCAACCACAGAGCGGTGCCAGATGCCCAAAATAGGACAGTGATGGGCGGAAATGGACGGCTTCCATTTTTTAATGAGGTCCCGTAATTTTGAATCAATTCCAGATGAGGGACCAGTCACCTGAAATTGTCACCCACTAAGGTATCGTTTAAACATGAAAGACATTGGAGACACGTGCACCAGCTTCCAGTAACCTTTTATGTGTGTTTTTTCACAAAGTTTTTATTTTATCTTATAACACCCGTTTTTTAAGTGTTTATTTTCATAATCAATACTTACTAATATCAAATCGAAAGTTTCTATTTTAAAATCATTTTGCATTTTAAAATCTTAACAAGACTTTTTTTTCTCCGAGAATGAATAACGCTCAATTTTTTAAAATCTTTAAAATAAAATGTAAAAATTGTCATTTTTATTCTCGAATACAACCTTACATGCATGTACAATAAGATATATTTTAGAATAGTTTTATAATAAAAATGGGTACCGTTATTAATTTAGCCTTATTTTCCAGTTTTTATTGTGTGTGTAACTTATATTTCTTAGTAGTAACACACCCTATTTATAAATGCTATTTGTCTGAGATACAATACTGTCAATGTTTAGTTCTACTTCTGAAACAGAAGAGTGAATATTTTATAAGGCAGTAAAAAACAGCAAATTTTAAATGGAGATAGTATACCCTCTTAAAATCTGTCGGTCGCCAAATTATGTATAAAATAAAAATTAACTAATTGTGGATTCATAGATTGAGAACTTTGGATTTAACGCCCGAATTTATTAAGTACCTATATATAATGTACACATCTAGAAGAAGCCTTTAAAGAAAGGCGATATGCATTTTTTTTTCTTTTTGACAACAATCAGAAAGTATGAAATTCAGGACAAGACATAACCACTCCAATTAAACTGTTTATTATACAGTTTGTCCCAAAAAGGTGGTAACACGCTATTTTGTTTCTCTTTTATAGATAAGTGGGCAATGTAAACTAAGAAAATGTTCAAAAGTAGGTGGTAAAAAAGACGGACGATATTAAGAAAAAATTCATGTCGCTAATTTTCAAAAAGTTACACTTTTTAAATTTGTTCACGACCCCCGAACAAAAAATTCTCAGTTAATGAAACCTGCCCACTAAACTTCAAAAACATTTTAGAATTATATCATATAAAATGTCAAGGATATGAAGATAAATGTATGCTGACTTAAACCACTTTTCAATGGCTCTCGAAGGGAAAAGATCACGTCGAACGATCGCGTTTCAGAGGGATATAGAAATTACGAAAGGAAATATTTTTTTTGGATTCTAGCAATAAAAATTTAAATTTAAATTCATTTGTAGCCCCATGCATCTTTATTTTACGTTATCTCTTAGACGGTTTATGATGAAGGACTTGGAATTTTGTTCATCGCCTCATAAGTGAATGGGGCACATTTTACTAACTGGAAATTTTTTCTTACACAAATTTAACAAGTGTCACGTTTTGAAAACTAACTACAGAAATTTTTTCTTAACTTACATGCTTTCATGCTGCTTACATCTTTGTTCCCACCTTATTTTGAACATTAATTTCAATTTACATTGTCCAGTTATCTCTAATATATAATTATTAAAACCTGTTATCACCTTTTATGGACACCCTGTATATTAACTCTTGAAACAAGGACTGAGAATCGAACAAGAACTGAAAATACTTAATAAAGTAAAGTCCTTGTAGCTGTACTGATTGAATTTCGGAGCCTTGGCTGGTATAGCACGGGATGGCATTTTTTGTCTCATGGAGAAAACCAATGTAGCAACTCGGAAGGGAAGAAAAGGGAAGTATTATTATACTATGGCAAGTATCAGGGTGAAAAAAAAAAGAAATCTTGATTATTAATTGACTCAAAATAGTTTCTTATTTAAAACTTGTGGAACTATTTATTATATTACTTGAATTTAAAAATAGAACAATCACACTTCACAAAATAATCCATGACGTATTTCTTTCTAGTGCTGCTTCAGCTTCTTTTTTTAGGTGGAATACTTTATAGCAAGATATATTATTTTGATGACCCAATTTAAGTTTTTTCTCGAAGTTTAAAAACTTCATCCTAAATATTTTCCTTTTCATCATAGAGATTTGCATATAATTGCTTTCCATTTATGAGCAACAAAGTATATACAGTAAGAAAATTATTTTTAATGCAAAAATATTTATTGAAGCTAAAGTTTCTGTAAACTAAGCAGCTACCCAATCAATGAATTATATATATATAATTTTTATTATAAATTATATTTTATAATTTTATTATTATTAACATTTTTATTATTAATTTTTTTATACATTTTTGGAATTCGAAACTTAAATTTTTATTTTCTTTCATCTAAAAGTCTCTTCAAGTAATTACCACCGTGTATCTTTCACAGTACGTAGGTTTATTCTTTATAATATCCGTTACATACTATATTTGATTGTAGTTTTTATTCAATAAGAAGGGCTGTCTGAATAAATGCCCGAGATTAAAAACAAAATTCTCTTTCAATACCATTCTGAATGCCCAATCATCTCGTTAATGTAGAAAGTGACGTCTATCTAATGTTATCTAGTTCTTGTATTAGTAAGAGTTCAGATATAAGAAATGTCATGTCAGACATCAAAATTGCCCAGCCGTGAAGAATGATGTTACCGACAAGCGAATATTACAAAGCGGAAATGACAAAAATGGCATATAAGAATGTCTTTGTGTATCATTATTTATATCATATTTGAAGAAAGTATCATGAGTTTAAAAAAAGCATATTAAGCATGTTTAATTAATAAAGTGAAATATTATGAATACGAAAATAAAAGAATCATACAAATGTGTGTTTGCGTTGAAATTATTAAAGTCTAAAAATTTCTAACAACGAATGCAGTAAACGGTTATAGTCATGACATAATATAACTTCAAGTTTTTTTTTTATCCATCGTTTAAAATTGGGGCAAATGAATTTACTCTAGCTGTTTAGTAAATTGAAACCAATAAATTGAATTACAGCTAATATTTAAATAAAATCCTTTAAACAGTGCTAAAAACACAATCAACGATGTAAAACTTCTATTACATAAATGACATGAAATTTCTTTGTATTAATTACTACTGTGAAATGTTTATAAGTTGGCTAGAAGTCGTTTACGCAGGGAAAATGATTTTGTCTAATTCAACATTTTGTGCATTCAAAAACATTTCTTTGTTGTTAATAATTTTGTTATATATGCCCAGACAGCACAGCAAACTTGCATCAAGCTTGCAGCAAGCTTGATTTATCAAGTCAATAAGTTTGAATTAAGCTTGAAAATTTCAAGCGAGTAAGCTTAATGCAAGCTTGAATCAAGTTTTCTAGTTTACCCTTGCCCAGCTTGCATCAAGCTTGACATAGCAAGCTTAATTTCAAGAAAAAAAATTTCCTAAATACACGGGGCGCCGGTCGCCCCACATATTTTACTTTGTCACGCATTCTCCCATCTACGCTGAAATTTCCATTTAATTTAATCTGTTTCCATCGAGTGTCCGTGACTGGAATAGAACCCGTGACCTTTCGGTTCGTAGGCGAGCGCGTTAGCCATTCAGCTACCAAGCTTCGGGCAGTTCTGACTAAAGTTTGAAGTGAATTATCAAGCCGTTTTCTGGCCAGATTGATAAGTGGGCGATATGTTATTTTTTTTTATTTTATTTTTTTATTTTTCCATGGGATGCATCAAAATTAAAATAATGTTATGTGTGATTTAGAGACTCTACTAATAGGGAAATATAAGCATAATATAAACTTAAGAGCAGCATACGTTTTAAAACTTTCGCAACGGCCAAAATCGAGACAAACAACTGATTTTGAAATCAATTTCGTAGTATAATTGTATTTTATTTTGAAGAATTTCCATATTTGGAAATATAGAATGGGTTTACTTACTTAACACAAATTTTGTGTTAAGTAATCTGAAATCAAAGAAACAGATAGTTAAACGTTACTTCGAAATGCTATATTGCAGTTGCTAACATGTATGGAATACAAACACTTTAGTCATTTTTGTAAATATTTCTTAAAATAACAAATAATTGAAAAATTTTGCTATTTTTTAACGCTAAAAATTCTCTTTACGAATGTGGTTAGTTATTTTCCTACATATTGGTATGCTGTATCGATATAGAGCATTTCGAAGAATTAAAAATAAGTTTAAATTAATTTATACCATAGGTTCCCAACGTGGGAGATAACGCCCCCTTGCGGGCGTTTGAGGCTTTCAGGGGGCGGTAAAAGACCTAGAGAAAATTAAGAGGCGTTGATATGGCACGGAGGGGCGTGGGAAGATTAACCAAATATAGTCTAAAAAAGACTTAAAAATCACTCTGATAATTCCTTTCTATCCCGTGTGCGAAAATTCACATATTTCGATATGAGACTTCGCTGTTGAGAGAAAGCGATACCTCTGTAATATAACTCTCTAAAACTTTTATTCCTCTTTTTTAAATGAAGAAGAAATTCAGTACAGTTTCAATTCCAACAATATTCTATCTATTAGGTCTTTTTTAAATTTAATTCTTGTTTTCATCATGCGCTTATTTCTCTGAAGTGGGAGGGGGGCGGTATTGAAATATTCACTAGAAAAGGGGGCGCCAGTTCAGAAAAGGTTGGGAACCTATGATTTATACAAATGTAAATTTGAATTATTTTCATTGTTCATACTTTATAATTAAAAAAAATTATTTAACTTCTGAATTTTTTTTATCCTTTGTAATTTTATTTTAAAACTACAAAAGTGTAAGATTTAAGATTTTTGGGCCCTAAAATCTGTAGGCCCTGGACAGTTGCCCCGTTTGCCCTGACGGTAATATGGCACTGGTAATAAATTAAAACACATCTTTTACGAACTTTCAGAAAATTGAGGAACGCTAGACAATTAATGTCCATTCTCTTTCACAGATGGCGCCATCACTGCGCACTTTAAAAGCTAAAATCAAGCTAAAGTCAAGCTTGCATTAATACGTCAAATTCAAGGAAATGTCAAGCTTGATTTAAGCTTATGTGCTGTCTGGGTGTGATGCAGTTCACCACATATTTTTAATTCATTGACAATTGAATCCCTTATTCTCAATACTTTTGCCAGTTTTATTTGTTCCAATATTAACTACTCAAATTTTTTCCGTCCATTTTAAAATAGCACTTTAGATTTAGCTGGTGATATAGTAATATATATAGGACGCTCCTTGATTCGATTTGTTTATAAATAGCACCCTTCACGCTATGATTTCCATGATAGCTATATGTTCACACCTCTCCCCAGTTGGCTAGTCTGCATTCACATATTATTTTTATTGTGTTTTCTAAGCTATCCAAGCCCGTATACACAGTAAAAGCTTTTCGGCGCTTATTTGACTCCCGTTGAGACCTACTGCTTGCGTTCACGCCAATTTGGCATAAAAAGTGTTCTCTCCTCCGTCTTTTTTTTTCTTAAAAAAAGGCTTCGCCCGTAATTCCATAGATTCTAACTTTCTCTTCCCACCAGTTACTCGATCTTTTGTATCTTCATTTTTAAAATAAACTGCTTAGGTCCAACGTGACTGATTTAATGAGTGCTACGTTCCAGGATATTTTGTACATGACTTATTAAACTTTACACAAATTTTTGTGATGTTAATTTAAGCTTCCGACAGCTTTTTCACAGGATCAACAAAATATTTCGTTGAATTCAACAAAATACACTGCTGGACAATTGCTAAGGACGGCTCACAAATTGCAATGTAGCATAGCATTAAGCGGGAGATGCGGCCTAGTAGGATAAAATATTGCTGCCACACTGTTCGTACATTAGAATAAAGGACAATTATTGTTCTGGAAAATAAAAAATGTTAGGAAACATCTGAAGGAAAAAAAAATGTTTAATTTGGTGCTGTGTACGGAGAAATGGAACAATGCATATGAAAGTCAGCAGGAGAAAGTCCTTAGCAACGTCCTTAGCATGTCAGTATGGGACGTGTCCACCGTGGAGTGCGATGCAACATTGCAAAATTTTAACCGATATCATAAAATTCTATACATTTTTTACGTAACTTTCAAATTTATTGTATATGTTTATCATTAATATTTAAGAAATAAAAGCGTAAGTAAGTGTTTTTGGGACACCCTGTGTACGCATACAAGTATCAGTCATATTTAGACATATATTTATCACTTATTAGTCTCAAAATTATGCATTTCACCCTAATAGCTTAGATTCCATTTCTACTATAACACATCAAAATTCTTTCTTTTGCTTTTTCATTATATTTCAAAATTGTTAGTCAGAGCAGTTTATTTTCATATTTTAATCAGTTTGCAATCACGCGTCTGAATACTTTTTTTAAGCATTTTATTTAAAATGTATAATCTACGATTACAACTAATCACATAGGTCTTTTCTGAATATATTCTCGTTTATTAATTCCGTCTGAGCCTCGTATTAAAAAGTCTTAACATAGCTTTGACTTAGAACTTAAAAATAAATAAATAAACAAATAAATAATAAACTCGAATTCTGGGTAGTAAATATTTAGCTCTATCTACACACATTCTTGATATGAAAACGACTCTGGAAAAAAATTCCTCGACCTTCTATTGTTGTATTTGCATTTGCCAATTCTACTTAATAAAATTTTTATCATTCTTTAAAAATTTCATGTCTGAGAACCAAGCAAAATTTAAAAAGGGAATTCTGTTTCATTATTCGATTTAAATTTCTCCCCGAAAATGCAATAATTTTAAATTAATAAAATCTTATTTAAATAAGAATCATTAAATTCGATAAGTCTTTCTTACATATCAATTAATTAAAGGAAGTATCCGCTTAAAAACTTAAATTCATTTTCAAAATGATTCAGACAATACAAAACTGATTTAAATTGCTCAAATTCATTCTCCCATTTAAAGAATGTTATTTGCATTTAAAACCTTCAAAATTCTAAGTAGATTTTTCATTTGTGAATTTTATGGAAGACTGTTACTTAAAAATTCCTATCAATTCATTTAGTTTTTAAAATTGCGACAAAGTGCAATTTATTTCCGCACATAAAATTAACGTTAAACTAGTAATAAAGCTGCGTACGTGTAGGAAAAAATCCTTTGTTCTCATTCACATTAAATCTTAATGGAATGGCACACAAACTATTGTAACACCATTCTAGGTCATTAAATGAAATGCTTCGGGGAAATATTTCCAATTAGTTACATTTTCTAAGTGCATTTATTCCTGTAATTAATGCTACGGATAATTCAATTGTTCTAGATCGTTCAGATTGTAGTCTGAAAAAGAATTAAGTTCGAATTCACAAAAAAATAAAATAAAATAAAATTTTTCGATCTTAATTGGAACATTTTGGCCCAAAGCGGGAATTATTATTTTTTTAGTGTCTCCTTAGTGAATGTATTTCAATAATAAGTTATTTAAACACCAGCTTTAGCAAATTCATTGTCGCCTTAAATGAATTTAAATCAGGCATTTCCCAGTACTCTGAAAATGAGCCAAATATTTATAGTAAATTTTAATAGAATACAGTGTTACAATATTTCATTATTTTAGCTAAAAATATTTTCTTCCAGGGTAAACTTTAGATGTGTTTTTCCATTTATTTACACACAATATTTAGCCATACTTCTTAAATTAATTTTAGAGAGGTCAAGGCCGTAGCAGGGAAAAAGTCGGAGGGGGGGGGGAGGAGGGAGAATTCAAGTTTTATGTTTTAATGTGTGTGGGCCTCACCATGGCACAGTGGTTATGCCACTGAAAATGGTAGATGGCCGAAGTGTGAAGGTCCCGGGTTCGGGTCTCACCGCGCGGGTGTCGATCTAACGGTCTGGAGTTTTGGTATGTTTTCTCCGGATGTAACGTGAATAAGCGTTAGAACGCCTTAGAAAGTCCTCCTACCAAGGCACCTCCACTCCGCTGGCAGATCGCCCTTGTGTAGCGTTGCCATAATCACACACAATCACATGTGTGTGTGTGTGTGTGTGTGTTCTGTGTTAGTTGGTTAGGTTTTTTTATACACTTCTGAAGATAGTAATTTATGTGTTTGAAAGTTCTGGGAAGGGGGAGGTTGATCCCCCCAAACTCCTACTCGGCTGCAGCCTTATGAAAAAGGTTAATCAGCATCCAAGCAGGGAATACAAAAGTTCTTTCGAATTAGATAAATTTCTTAAGTTAAACAATGCAGTTCAACTGAAAAAGGCAATGCTAATTTTACTCGATTGATTAAATTCTTGCACTCCACGTCGACTTTAGCATTAAAGACACTAAAACAATCGCCATGTAGTGGGCGAAAGATAACAGATAAATCAGCATATGATACAGCTCTCATTACTCAACCACAATTTTCCCGTATAATGTAATAAAAAAGCAACGATTACAGTTAATGAAATAAAATTGAATATCAGCGTATATATGTTGAATTGAAACTTGAAATTTTATCTGGTGTCAGTTTAATAGCTGAAAAATTTCAGTAATTATCTGTTGATTGACAAAGTAGCATTACCAAAATATATTCTGTTATATAGATTTTTTTTCCGTTTTTCAATACCTATTATTTGTTTGAGATTCAAATTTCTTTAACATTATTTTTTGATAAAGCGAATATCATATTGTTTTTCAAGATAATGGAAACATAGAATGACCAATAGGAAATATGAATTGAACTATAGAATATAGAATGACCACAAATAATCGAGCATCTATTTAATTAATCTAATTTAATTTTCAGTTTGAGTTTTGAAAATCGCGTTTAACGTGGTGTGAAAAATATTAATCATTGTATTGTCTCATTCTGCGTTTAGCTAATTTGACTGTTTTTTTTACTGTTTTTTTTTACTATTTGACTGTTTTTGTTTTTTCCAGTATCAGACCAATTGAAGAAGATAGAAAAAGAAGAAACAGAAAATGTCATCCAACTTTTAATTACTCTACTTGAGACAGCAAAAAGTTCACTTATGTATATTCCATCATCCGTTGAAGATTTAAACATTACTTTTGAAGTTTTGAACCACTATGTACTGTGTCTCCAGGGATAATAGATATTTTTTTTCCTTTTTTTTATTATGTAAAGAAAAAATAAAGCTACCAAAAAAAATCAGGCACGTATCAAAAAAGGAGAGATGACAACATGAGAAAGGCAGCTCTTGAGTTTATTATATGCATAATATACCCTACGGGAATTAAAGAAAAAAATACCTAATGACTTGTTCATGGTGTTATCTTTTTGTGTTAATTTACAAAGCTTTACGTATGTCAAACTAATTGAAATAGATGATACAATGCTTAAGAGGGAAAATGAGAATTAAGATGTGGTAAAAATAAAATGTCTGCTATAATGCATAATGTAACATGCATCTTGTGAATGAGCTAAGCTAACTAATAAACATGTATATTATTTGTAATATTAAACCCTTGCCTGTGGAATATATTTGAGAAAAATGTGCCAAAAATGTTTTCAAAAAATTCTTTAATTTTTTTTAATTAACTCAGGTCAGGCATTCCAAAATTGCCGCATTTGCGTATCCAGAACTATGTTCTGGCGTCAACGGCAAGGAGTTAAAGTTCTACCTGCGAAAAGCATTTTTTTAATTAAAAATTAAAATATTCGCAACATTTCCATCTAATAAGAATTCTTTTTATTCGTATTTGGAGAATGAGTCTTACTAATTATTTTTATATTATCATATATTCGTTTCTTTATTTACAGGGTGGCAATAGTTAAAATAGAGTTATTTAGGGCCCGATTTTGAGAAAACTGTTGGGTCAAACTAAACCAAATTTTCCGTAAATACTAATTTGACCACGAGGTTATAATGAAAAACGAAAAAAAAAAAAAACCTTCGGATTTTCACCACCAGGGGCCGAAGTGGCGCTATAAGGTCCATATTTGAAGTACAGAAAGTTAACACTTTACAAGCATTTTGATACTGACACCACATTTGACGTTCAGCTTTGCATTTTACGTTTCATCAAACACTGTAGCGCTGAATCTCATACGCAGTAATGCGTTGTAGTGAATATACAGAATTTCACGGAGAAAAGAGGTAGTAATTAAGGTGTTATGTAAAGAGGTAGATATACCAAGGGAATGTGGACAATTTAGCCGGTTTGATCACCAAATGATATTGCACGTCGAGCAAATCAATGGAGAACTGCTGCATTCTGCAGAAGGGAATGCTCTTTAGAGAATACACATTTCGGAACATCTGCAAGGAAAACATATTGAACCACACACGTCAATGATAACAATATACTAGAAAATTCTAACTTTCTGTGCAGCCCATGCCTATTTTACTCCAAAAATGGACCTTACAGCGCCACTTTGGCTCCTGGTGGCTAAAATCCGAACATTTTTTCTTTCCTTTTTTAATCAGAATCTCATTGTCTAATTAGTATTTACTGACAATTTGGTTCAGTTTGACCAAAGAGTTTTATCACAATAGAGCTCTAAACACCTCTATTTTAATCATGCCCATCCTGCATTTCTCTGGGTTTATTATGTTTTGGTATCTTTAAGCGGGCGTCCATACCTATAGGAGGGAGGGGCCATGCCCTCTTAGCTTCCATATTGCCCAGGGATGGACGCGGAACGATTTTTTGCTAGATGAGATAGAGATTTACAGCTTTTTGGGGAGACGACACAAACATTTTTAACATCACTATATAGGGATTTTGCGAGACAAGACAAAGCTTTTAGGCTGTTCAGCTAGACGCCAATTTTACGTCTCGCGTCCATCCCTAATATTCCCATTATGATTTACCTTTATGATTAGTATCTTTCTGGAACAGAGCCCTTGATTCCCCCCCTCCTACTGACAATCATATGGGGCACCCATGTATCATGATACAGTAAAATTTCAGAAATTTTGTACTATGATTTTTACGTGCTGCTCCAAATCACTCCAAAATAATTATAATATCCTTTGAATACGGCTGCTGTCTAAATTAAAAAAAGTAGAGGAAGGTGGCTCAAAATGATCCCAGCGGGCAAAACTATCCGCATTTGTTTTCTTAAATACAGGCAGCGATATTTACCAGATAACACATAGACTAGTTGTGAAAAGTCAAGAAGAAGCAATGGCGTCATTTAAGCGATCGGTGTATTACGTCTGAGTAGAATTCTTAAGAAAACTGGATTTAATCATATCTCTTATAAGGTATAAGGTAAGCCCTAACTTTCCTATTTATTTAGAAATATGGTCTTTAATGTACAGATTTATGACTTAGTTCACTGAAAAGAGTACGTTTTTAAATGTGAATTACACTTGTTTAGTTTGCTATGTTTCTTGGCGTCTTCCAGTAATATAACCTAAACTGGGCAGCCATACTGCCGGTTAAAATGATCCCTCGACTGAAGAAACTCCAGATACCGGGTCCTAGTCATCATGGCAGCCCTTCAGACGTTCTCAAAATTCGTGATATTATTTAATTTATTGTGTAAATCCCTATTACATTATGCGTTTATTGTAGGCCATAATTTTTGAATTGTAATTTTGAAATATTCCATTTAGTTGTTTAAGACACTTTCTTATTTTAAAATTTTATTAAAGTAAATTATGCATACTATATGATTGTAAAAATTATTTTATTTCATTATGTATAGTCATTATTACTTTTACAACTTTTATTTGTTATATCTGAGATGTCCGTGCAACTAAAATTTTTATTTTGGAAGTAATTTATTTAAAATTACGGCTTATAGCTATGCTGCCTTGAAGTTTAAACATCTATATGTACTGGAGACATTAAAAAGATCAAATAAACAATTGTAGGGGGGGGATCGACAGTATTTTTACCATCTGCTGATATTATGTATGCTGATATAGTATAAATTATTTGTTAATAAAACAATGTTCAGCAAGTGTTTTATCAAGAAATCTTTTTATATCTTTTTATAATATTGCTAAAAGTGAATCAATGCTTAGCTCTAATAATGTGAATGTTTCAGGATACTCTTAAAAAATTCATTGACTGCATATAATAATATTTTGAAGTTTACAATTTTTTTTTCAACTTAATTTCAATTTTCAGTATTTTTAAATACAGAAACAAAAATCTGACTTTATTTAAGTCAGATAAAACTGACAAAAATCTTCTTTATTTAAGAGAATTCAGATTATTTTAAGGTATTTTATGTGTCAAATGAAAAACAGTAAATGCAGTAAAATATCATCATCTTCCATCTTAACGTAAATTTCAATTACAAACCGGACGGTGGTTTTTTAGCCTACGTTTCAGCATACGTAGAATAGATAGAATTTCTCTGTCAATAAATATTATATATAAATTCAAAAAAAACTGGTATTTTACTAAGCACCACTTATAATGCAACAAATTATATGCGATCATAAAAATCGCTTTAAAAATATTTTGTGTATATCCTGAGTGGCAAATATTATGACATCTTTGGATGAGAGTCAGGGTACATTTAAAATATGACTGTCACGTTTACTAGGGGAAATTCAAAATATTTACTGTAAATTTTTACAGAACGTGATAAGAGTAAACAAACTTAAGGACTTCATTACTCTTCCTTTATATGACCTAAAATCTTATCAACAGATGAAACTATCTATAACCAAAACCATTATTTTTTTCGGTTGTATATATATATATATAATACGTGCATTTATTTATTAACTGTATCTAGCAAATATTTTTAAACGTGGGAAATGCTAAAATCAAAAACCGATACAAAAGACGTGACCTAAACATAAACTCACTCTTCCCAATTTGTGGAAAATGCTGAAGGTAAGAATAGAAATTCACAAAACGATTTGAGTTTAAGAAAAAAATGTATATACTTTTTTTTTACTTTGATCTACTTATACTATTAGAAGTTTGGGGTCTCTCGATTCTTCTGTAGTGGTAATAAAGTAATTAAGAAAATAAAACTCTTTTTTTTTTTTTTTTTTTTTTTTTAATGGAGACAGATTGCATAAACTACTAAAATATCCGAACCAAATACTTTCTATAAGATGACTTTTTGAGAAATATACGATATTTCGTCTGACAAATTAGCTTCGAGTTTTCAAATGGACTAGTTTTCGGTTGTCTGATGATCACGCAAGCATTATTGTCTTGAGAAATGAGAGATTGCATGAGAAACAACTTTTTTTTTCATTCGTAATTCTTCGCTTACAGTTAAAAACACTTTTCTAACTGTTAAACTCGCTTAATTTAAAAATTTCTATTTACTGCAAGTGAAGCAGTAATTAACAGCGTGAACTTTCAATTCTTGAAATGCTAAAAATGTGGTATTTCTCTATACTTTACAAAAGTTTTATGGTTGAAATTATTAAAGTATGAACACAGTTTATGAGTGATGTGCTTAGTTTATAGATCTCTTTTTAAAGTATATTCAAATTACAGTGAAATATCGGAATTCAGTTTTTCTTTCCTCTAATACCAAAGTTACATTCGGCGTTAATATACGTCAGCTGCATTTAAAAAAATGTTATACAAATACAGTAGACCCCCTATAACACGGTAGATAGTTCCGTGTTATAGGAATCCACGTTGTACGGGGGCTTGAGCTATACTCCACCTTTAGTGCGAACCGCGCGGTATAATAGCAGCAAAACTTATTAGCACATCTTAGAAACACAATGATGTTTAGAATTTCAAAAGTTATATTAAGGGAATTTATAGGAGCTAAAGCGTAATAAAATCAGAACATCTGCCTCATTTTACCATGCTGTGAGAGTCTCTTTTAACGTGTTATACGAAAACGATCGCAATTTTTTCTCCGCGTTCTACGAATCCGTGTTGTATGGACCTGTGTTATAGGGGGGCCTACTGTACCTAAGAGTTCCTTCGATTTGTACTCTATTTTTAACATCATACGAGCAGGAAACACGAACTGAGGTACTTTTGCTTCATTTTCCACTGTCATTTCTGCACGGGCACTCTTTAATACCAAGGGATTTTGATAAACTTATGATATTCCTGAATGATCACGGGATGCATAAAATATTCGTTGGCGTCTGACCACTCAAAGGAAGCAGCGATGGCAGGGGTCACTACTTATGGAATGAGAATTCAAGAACACCATGTGTTCGTGAAATACGCTGACGAGCCAAAACATTATGACCACCCCCTGATTTTTCAATGAACTCATCTGGATGACATGGAGAGCACGTAATTAAGTGGGAATGATATTTGGCTGTTACTGGAGAAGGTAAGGAATCATTCTTGCACTTACGTTTGCCAGTGATGAAAAAGGCTGTCGATCTAAGAGAATTTGATAGAGGGCAGACTGTAATGACCGGAAGACTAGGAACGAGTATCTCCGAAACTGCACGACTGATCGGTTGTTCACGATCTGCCGTGCTAGTATCTACCCAGACAGCACAGCAAACTTGCATCAAACTTGCAGCAAGCTTGATTTATCAAGTCAATAAGCTTGAATTAAGCTTGAAAATTCCAGGCGTGTAAGCTTGATGCAAGCTTGAATCAAGTGTTCTAGTTTACACTTGCCCAGCTTGCATTAAGCTTGACATTTCAAGCTTGAATCAAGCTTGACATTTCAAGCTTAAAAAATTTTCTAAATACACGGGGCGCCCGCGCCCCACATACTTTATTTTCCCGCGCATTTTCCCCCTCTATGCTGTAATTTTAAGTTATTTTAATCTGTTTCCATCGAGTGTCTGTGGCTAGAATAGAACCCGGGACCTTTCGATTCGTAGCCGAGCGCGTTATCCATTCAGCCACCGGAGCCTTGTGCAGCTATGACTAAACTTGAAGTGAATTATTAAGCGGTTTTCTGGCCAGATTGATAAGTGGGCGATATGTTATTTGTTTTTATTTTTTATTTTTCCATGGGATGCATGAAAATTAAAATAATTTTATGTGTGATTTAGAGACTCTACTAATAGGGAAATAAACATAATATAAACTTAAGAGCAACACATGTTTTAAAACTTTCGCAACACTCATGAGCAATACCGCCGCTGGCCAAAATCGAGACAAACGACTGATTTTGAAATCAATTTCGTAGTATCATTGTATTTTATTTTGAAGAATTTCCATATTTGGAAATATAGAATGGGTTTACTTACTTAACACAAATTTTGTGTTAAGTAATCTGAAATCAAAGAAACAGATAGTTAAACGTTACTTCG
Source organism: Cheiracanthium punctorium (assembly GCA_038373885.1). Lineage (NCBI taxonomy): Eukaryota > Metazoa > Arthropoda > Arachnida > Araneae > Cheiracanthiidae > Cheiracanthium > Cheiracanthium punctorium. Next base: position 300,834 of record JAWZYV010000620.1, on the reverse strand, counting down.
AAATGTTGTATCACAGTTGCTAACATAACATGTATGGAATACAAACACTTTAGTCCTTTTTGTAAATATTTCTTATAATAACAAATAATTGAAAAATTTTGCTATTTTTTAACGCTAAAAATTCTCTTTACAAATGTGGTTAGTTATTTTCCTACATATTGGTATGCTATATCGATATAGAGCTTTTGCCCGGCGAAGTGCAGCAACTCGACGTGGCATGGATTCAACAAGTCGTTGGATGTCCCACACAGAAATATTGAGCCATGCTGTCTCTATGGACGTCCATACCACATGAAAGCGTCGTTGGCTTCGTGAGGTCTGCACCACTCTCTAACACTATCATCAGCTCTTACCAACTGAAATCGTGACTCATCTGAAAAAGCCACGTTTTCCCTGTCGTCTAGGATACATGGTCTCGAGCCAAGTGGAGGCGCTGCATGCGACGTCGTGATGTAAGTAAAGGCACTCCAGTCGGTCTTCTGTGCCATAGCCCATGAAAGCCGAATTTTGCCGCACACGTCCGACGTGCCACACTGATTCCTGCGGTTATTTTACGCAGTGTTGCTTGCCTCTGTTATCACTAACAATTCTACGCTCACGTCGTTGGTCTCGGTCATTAAGTACAGGAGGTCGGCCACTGCGTGTAGTTGGTGGGAGGTTATGCCTGAGTTTAGGTATTCTCGGCTCACTCTTCACACTTTGGATCTCGTTATGCTGAATTCCCTAACGATTTCTGAAATGGAATGTCCCATGCGTCTAGCTCCAACTACCATTCCACGTTCAAAGTCCTTTAATTCCCGTCGTGCGGAGATGTCAGAAACCTTTACACACATGAGCGACCTGAATACAAATGAAAGGTCTGGCAATGCATTGCCCATTTATACATTTTGTAGGCAATACTATTGCCCTCTGAATATTCGCATACTGCTATCCCATGACTTTTGTCTCTTCAGTGTAGTTTTGAAATAATAAAGAATCTATTAGGGGATACAAGTTTTCATCATTAACCATAAAAAGAAAAAAATCTACATGCATGTTGCCTTAAGACATACTTTTTGCTACGTAACATGAAACTGAGCTTCTATTTCATTTTCTGAATAATAATTCATTTTTATAAAACTATTTTTTCATCTTTATTTCACTAATACAATTTCAAATATGAATAATTTTAATGAATCAAAAGATCCAGACGAACTAAATCCACTTCCAAATCTTTGACTTGATCAACTGTGATTTGGGAGGGGGGGGATGGGAAACAGTAATGTTCATGATTTAATAAAAGGAAGCAAATTAGTTTATTTTATATCAGTATAAATTATCATTTTCAACAATATTGTGGTAGTAGCGAGTTTTATCAAAATGTCCGTCCAGTTTTATTTTTTGAGTATTTTTTCTGTTAAAATTACAAGAATATTTAAATACTTTATGAATTCATGACAGAGCATAAAACAAAATCTTTTGTTTTAGATATGGATTCGTAATTCAGTTTTATTTTACAGATATATACATTAAAACTCAACGGAAATACCACTGTTACGTTTTTCTCAAATTAGAAAAAGATAATCTATTTTATTTTCATTCTCATTTAAGAATATTTAAATAGAAGAAACCAGGTGTTTTACTGCTTTTGGTTTTCTTTAATAGTTTCAAAGAGAACATAATTATGTAGATTGATAATTTCTCTGAAAAATCTTACCTCAAACAAAAAGCAATATGGTATCAATAGTAAAGTGAAGCAGAGAAGTAAAATGACATTTTCGTAATGAAGTAGATATCAGCCATTTTAGTCAATCATAAATTATTAATATCTTGTTCCATTTTAAGATAAGTAGTTTCCTATATATTTTAATATACTTACTTACATGTACTACATTTAGGATAAATTTTATATTCATATTTAAATGACTTCATACTGAATACATGAACAAATATTTATTTGTTAAAATAATAAAAACTTTGTAAAATAACACCATAAAGTTTACTTCAGTGGACATTGCAGTAAACTTTGTGGTGTTATTTTACAAACTTTGTTTTATTATTTTATGTTTTAAACACCAGTTATTTAAAGTGATTTTATAAGATATTCATTTGGTTAATTATTTCACGCAAACATGAATGCACTTTTCTTTAAATACTCTAAATATTTTACTTCTTAAAATATCTGACACATTGATAAAATTTAAATTTAATAGTGCCTTGAAAGCAAATACAGTGCATTAGAAAACTTTGTTGATGACATTATTGGCTTCAGAATTCGAAAAAAAAGTATGAGGAACACACATCTTTAAGATATGCGTTTCAGGCACAACGAAACATATGTCAACTTTTGAATTCCTTCTCCGAAGAAATTTAATCCCGAACACAATTATTGAAAACATTTTTTAAAATAAATGTTTTTCTTAGAGATGCAGTTAAAAAAATATAATCTGTTGGAAAAATGAGTTGACCAGAACAGGTAGGAAACGTCATTGTCATCTGTCCAAACTTGAAAGGAAAAAATAAGTTAGAGGAGATTTCGAAGGTTTTGTTACAAGGATAGTAAATGGAAGATCTTGACAGCTTTTTCGACTCCATTTCCTGGCAGAGATACGGATATCTTTCGAAAAAATATCTTTGTTCTATGCGGAGTGCATTTTGGATGCTGTTTCAAACGAGCAGATAAATATATTTTGTCGCTTCCTTTTTCGTTTTAGATCTGATAAAATGTTAGTTGGAGTGGCATTTAAAAGAAAAATTTATCACTTGAAATATAATTCTTGTGTTTTTTAACGATCAAATTGCACGTTTCTTATGCTTACAAGGACATATTACCTTCCCCTACAAAAACGCTGTTAAAGCGATCATGCATGGCTCCTTAATGATATGTTTCCTTGATATATTGTTGAAGTCAAAATTTAGTCACTACAAAATCCTTTTGTGTCATTGCCTCTTTAAGTGCAGAAGTTAGACAAGGAACTTATATGACTTATAACTTAAATAATCAATCTTAGTGTTCTTCATCTTCATTTTGTTTTACGTATGATTGTATTTATTTTCTTATTGAGATTATGCTTTTTTTAAAGTTTAGCCTAACGATTTATTTATGGATATATACTGCAAACGTACACTCTTAAAAATTTTCTGCAACATTTCACCAAAACAAGAAAAGTTGGTTTCATAAGATGGTTCCAACATTTGGGGCTCAGGTGAAACCATATCTTGGTGAAGCACCCAATGTTGAAATAAGGTTTCACCATCTTACGGAGCCAACTTTTCTAGTAACATGTTTTGATGAAATGTTGCACTAAATTTTAGTTAAAAGTCCCCTTTAAAAATTCCCCTTAAATTAAAACTTTTCATTAATTAAATTGAAACTTTGCCATTATTTAAATTAAACTCTGTGGCAGTGACTGCGTATATAAAGACCAATGTCTGCTATTCCCAGTCACGTTGTTTTTTTTTAATGGCACAGGGTTGCAAAAGCATATGTTCCGGTCAGATTAAAATCCTGACTCGAGGTCCACAGATTTTAGTTCTCCAAGGATGGTTGATACTCATTTTATTGACTCTCCGAGGGGTATGATAGGCACATAAGCACAATGACCTTTTTTCATTGCATCTGGCTTCACTTCATTGGAATATATTAGTCAATTACATGTGAAATTTTTAGTAAAATTTTCTGTTATATATAACTAAATTAATTTTTCGCAAAAAAAGCAATGAACTAAAATTGCAATTGAGAATTTTGCTGCAAAAAAGGCTGATATATATATATATATATATATATATATTTTAATGCGGAAAAAAATGAAATTATAGCTTTTAACGACATTATCTAAGTTAAAGTACTTTAACATTATGGCAAAGTTTCTTCCGCTTAAGCAGTGATCTTACTGAACACTATTACGCAAAAACATAATTATTTAGTCATATTCAACTAAATATCATTTCATTGAAAATATTCTATTTCCTGTAAAATATTTTTTAAATACATGTTCAGAGAAATATGCATGAAAAGTAATTTGCAATACTAAAACGTGCATTGTAGTGGAAACGTGCGACTGCATAATAAAAGTAAAATTAAGAAATAATAATTAGAAGAAATTAATTGTTCATAATCCTTTATTATCCATAGTGCGTCAAAGGAAAACATTAGAATATGATACAATGTTTTTTTTTTTTTGCAGATGAGGACAAAAAATTCTTGAACAAACATTAAACACACGGAATGAACGTTGCGCAAAAAGCGCCAGAAGATGTTTTATTGTAAACAAAAAAATGTGCATTTCTTTATTTTCCTTCATAATTAGCAAATGCATAATTAAAGCATAATACAAAATAGAAAAATAACATTATGGAAAGTAATCAGAATTAATTTCGGATAAATTTATTCCGCAGAAAGTTTGTTTTTATATTTTTCGCGTGAAGCACATTAATTATCGAAAAGTACAAAATAGCTAAATGCAAGATATTTTAATGATATAGTTCAGCACGTATACTGAAGATGTACTAATTGTGAGCGGATTTAAAAATAAGGCTTTCTTTGATATTTTAAAATTTCTACTTTTTTAAATGTGCGAGTAAATATATACATAAATGTTTCAGAAATAAATATTGTAATCTTCTCCGCCAGTTGATTATTTTCACAAGATAAGGTTAATTACCAAAATATTTTACCTAGAGAATATTTTAATTGTAAACATAAATATCGTTCTTTTATGCAAATTTGTAAACAATGTTAACAATTTTTAATTAATGAAATATAGTTCAAGCTATTTAGGGTATTTTGAACAAGTACATTTATCGAACTTCTTCAAAATATAGTATAATTCGTATGTTCTTGAGTGACTAAAAGTATTACTGTCCCTTTGTTAATGCTGATCCCTACCTCTTAGCAAGTGTTCAGAGGAGAAATGGTGCTCCAGCAAAAAGAGTTCCGCTAAAATCTGAAAGTGTATTGCAAACTGCTACACATGTCATTTATAATATATCATGCAACAGAAAAAATAAATATGCTTTTACTTTATGATGATACTTCTGTAAAGTTCTTTTAAAATGTTAAAAGTTCTTCGATTCTAAAAGAGTTTAATACCATTGATGTAATTTTAGATTTCTATCATTTACTATCATAAATTAGAAAAATAGGAAAATGTCTATTTGGAGAACGGTATGTAAACATTACCATACATTATTAAAGATGAAAGCGCAAAATGAAGGCCCAAATCGGCACATATGAGATTGTGTTAAATCTAAAATCGAACTGGAGACACAGCGTGTTGTTGAAAATTTTTTACATACGTATATTGCTGATATTCTTACCATATTTTATTGTGTAAAGAAATTGTATGTTCAGTTTTTATTTCATTCAGATGCAGAAATCTCTTTAGAAATTCGCAACATATTAGAACTGCGGTACCTTTGTTTAGAATGATCTTACTTTAAACTGTGATTGTAACTTTTGATACATTCGGAAAAAATGTATGTCATGTGAGAGAAGGAGAAAGTACATTTCTCCTTCTCTTAGATGACTATGAAAATTCTATAGATGACAAACGAATATTCTATAAAATATTTTACCAGTTTAATGATGTTTTGCACATTTTCTATACAAACTCTCAAATTTTGAACGGTATCATCAAGTAGGAAATTATGCCACTCGAAATCTATAAACGTGTCCAAATTTCAGCACTCATCGCGTTTTACTCTTAAAATAGAAATCCGATTAAGAAATAACTAAAGTTTTTAGAAAATACCAGTTTTTAGAAAATATTAGATAACTAATTAAATGGATAAACCACAGAATAAAAAAGACATTTTTCGTTTATTATAAAATATTTTACTAGCTTTTTACTATAAGTTTATAAAATTATTTGTCACTGCACAAAGTTTCACACAGTTTGTAAAATACGGAACTCTGTAATTGAGAAGAAAAATGTTAGATTTGTTAAATTGGGTTCAAAATTTAATACATTTTTGTTCACTCCGTGGCTTTCTTTTTAACACCTTCCAAAATGCCACAGATAGAAAAAATATTAAAAATCCTAATTTACTTTTCACATAATATTTGAGAATTTAAAGCAAGGAATATAACATGTCCTCTAGTAATTTCAAGTGTACATAAAATAATAAATGCTGACTCATTAATTCAGTTAAAAATCTCAAATTGAATGAAAATGTACACGAAAGACGTCAAGTAATTGTAAGAAAATATCGCTCTACTTCTTAAATAAGCCACTTGCAGATACTATGACAAAAATGTATATTAAAATTACACACGCACAGTTTACATTAACCCTTTCGGTACGGACGAGCTGGCTACGGTTGTATATTCGAGGTACTAGGAAATTTCCCACATTTGGTTGCACTGTACGGAAGCGTAAGCCGCGAAAACGCGTTTTGTGGCATCCATCGAAAACTAAAAAATTTTGCTGTATTCTAGCACAAAAATTACTGTTTACAAAATGTGGTTAATTATATTCCGGAATTGTTGGCCGCTATGGTAATCATACCCACATGACCTTAGGTGGAGCGACGTTAGAACTCAGAGAACGTTTCGTGGATGCCGCCATTGGGAGGTGGTAGTACTCAGGGAACTTCGCTGGATGCCACCATTGGGCGGCAGGAGTATCCAGAGAACGTTTCGTGTCCGCTGCCAATGAGCGGCAGTAGTGACGAAAAGGTTAGCAAGGTATATGCTTTTATTATTTAGTTTAATAAATTAATTAGAAATTTCATAGATTGAAACTTCTTAAGATATATTATGAATGTAACTTTTAGGAAAACGGAAGCTTGCAAGAATGATCACTAAATATTAAATAAGTTTTAAAACTAAGACTAAAATGCTAAATGAAAGAGTTTAACTAAACCTCACAAGAATCATAATGTTGATGTTTGTCGTTGATGGAAATTACATAAGAAGTTTAGAAACGCTAAACAAGTAAGTACAATACATATGCAGATCCAACAATAAACATCCATCATGCTTAATACGTTCTAAGTACTTCTAAATGAACGAGTACATTCCATAGTTTAGATTTATCGCAAAAGATTTCAACTTCGCAGAACAATGCCTAAAACTCATAAATTTCATAAATAAGCCTTAAATAAACATTAATTTAAGACAGTTTACGTGCGTTTTGAGAAAATATTTCGTTTTATCATTCATATTTAAATAAGTGCAACTGATTATTTAATTCTACTTTAAAAGAGAAACCACTCATTTCGTTTACGTCTTACAGGTACTTTTATGAAATTTTATAAATGTTTTATTTTCGAAGAATTCCTTTCGTGAGATTTCAACGTTCTCGTTTTCAAGATACCACTTTAATTTTTCGGTGTAGTTTAGCAGATGTTTTTTAAATTCTTGTTTGACAAGGATGTCCTACATGTGACTTTTATTTTTTTCATGTGGTATTTTATGTAGTATGTGTCTTCATTTACACATTATTTAATTTTCAATAAATATTCGGATATGAGGCTATTATTACAAAGAAAAAATATGTTTTTTACTCAACTACGCCTATATGTTTAATTAATTCTTTGCGAAAGTATTAATATCTTTGAGAAAATATTTGAGTTGTTTTAAATTCATTCATAGAACTCATTAGCTAATGTGTCGATTTTTTAAGAATCAGAGCAGCCGTATAAACCTTTCATATTAATGTTAAGTTTAAAAAGAAATTTTAAAAATGTCTCATGCATGCAAACTTAAATTTAAAAAAAGATTTTAGACTAATTTTAACAAAATTTATACGTTGAAAAGTAAACATGTCTGTAATTTTTACACAATTTCTGTAACTAGAAAATATATATTCTCTACAGTACTTTATCTACAGTCATGTAGATCTAGTAACCACGCATATGCATAATGAGGAATCACACAAATACAGTGTTAGAGGAAGAAATGAATCCCATTTCAGACTTTAAAATGCGTTCTATTGGATCAAGTGAGATAAAATTTGAATTACTGGTAAATAAAATGTTGCGCTTGATATTTATTAGACAAAATAAAATAATACAAAAATCTGCCAATAGCTGGCGTTGTAATAGTCATAGAAATATTGAATATGCTACATGGAGAACAGCTAGCACGTTCACTCTAACATTCGGCGACTTACTACTGGTTTTAACAGCCGCAGATGTTTGATACTAGAAGACTGGATTTGCTTTCGTCCGTTACCTAGAAAAATGCCAAGTTGCTTAGTGTAGCCATTGTTCCACATGTAGACATTGTGCCTCATTGCATCTGCTTGATATGACAGAACTCTGTTACAGCTGCTGCAACGGAGTTCTTTTAAAACAATTTTACCTGTAGCGCTTTGTCTTGCAAATGGCAACGTAGGCTTGTAAGTGCACAGACGTAAACTAACGAACGTACAGTTTTCCCTTTCTTTTTATCCAAACAATTATGCTTCTAAGTAAGCGCTATAATGCAGATGTTTCACGTTTTCAGAATATGCAAGTGCGGCGGCCCGAGCCGCGCTAGGCGAAAACTCGCCAAACTGGTGCTCCCATAGATATGGGTTGCCTGAACAATAGTAGTCACTCATTTGGTTTTGCTCCTGTATGTTCGCTCGTCAGACACGTGTGTGTATTCTGCGTGTTAGTTAATTGTGAATAAAGTGCTATGTTGTTATTGTTTTAATTATGTTGTGATGTGATCAAAAGACACGGCAACGAGCGCATCACAAGTAAATACTATTTGTGTATAGCGACATCTGGAAATTAATTTTTGCATTAAACATTTTTATTTAATAAACTTCGAGAATACCATTTCATTTATCTGAAATTCGAATTTTACCTCGTTTGGACCAATAGAACGACTCATTTTAGAGCCCTCTAAAATAGGACACGACAAAGACAGTAGTATTTGACAAAGTGGCGCAGAAATTAATTTTATGTGTGATAAACTTCAAACTGCAGTCCCCCCCCCCCCAAAAAAAAAAAGAAAAAAAATGTTTCCAGTTTTATATGCTGCTGTAGCTTTACTTAAAACTCATGGGTTTCGAGAATGCGACGTCCAATTTTTGGTGGCTTACTACGTTGATGGCTCCGGATTATATCTGGATATATGCGGACATCAAACTAAGTTTTATAACACAAGGTGTAGAGTGGATTTACTCTTCCATTTTCTGTTCCCTACCAGTTTCTGTTGAATGTGAGGATTCCACGTAGAATCCGTGAATTTAATTGACACTTTATATTCTTCCGTTCCATTTTGTGATCATTATTCCAATATTTACATTTTCCAAGAAGGGTATTATAAAATTTATGAGGTAAATGCATACTGAAACCTTTAACAAATAATACGTAATATGAAAGGCAGCTTATTTCTTTCTATTTATGTATGTACACTGCTGGCCATCGTAAATGCAACACCCTGAAGGAAGCATGCAAATAATATGAAATTTACAACATGCATTAGCTGAGGTGAGATATGCAAATGATTAGAATTTCAGCGCAGACGCACATCAAGCGCGCCTGTGGCGCCACCTCAAAGCGCTATTTAAGGCTTGGAGATTTCGACGGTTTCAAGTACAGCAATTGTGTTTTTCTTGCTTTTTTTTCAAAAAAACGATAAATTATGCCTCGTAGGAAACAACGATCATCTTTTGATCAAGTATCCGAGTTTGACAGAGGAAGGATAGTGGCATACCGAGATTGTGGGTTATCTTTCAGGGAAATCGGTCGTCGTATTGGACGAAACCAAACAACTGTGATGCGGATATGTGATCGTTGGGTGCAGGAGGGTACGACGGACAGACGTGATCGACCGCATCGACCTCAGTGCACCACGTCACGTGATGACAGGCAGATTGTACGCATGGCAGTGACGGACCGCTCAGTCACATCACGAACCATATCACAGCAGATTCAGTCTGTAACGAATCATCCAGTGTCTGCGCGTACCATTCGACGTCGTTTACAGCAGAATGGTCTGTCCGCAAGACGTCCGTTGCTTTGTCTACCTCTGACGCGGAACCACAGACGTCTCCGCCGCCAATGGTGCGATGAAAGAAGGATGTGGACGACAGAATGGAATGAAATTCTCTTTACTGACGAGTCACGCTTCTGTATGCAACACCACGACGGTCGGATTCGAGTCTGGAGACACCGTGGAGAGAGGATGCTGAACAGCTGCATTATGCACCGTCACACTGGTCCTGCACCGGGTATTATGGTATGGGGCGGTATCGGATATCTCTCTCGCACTCCTCTAGTACGCATTGCCGGTACTTTAACCAGCCAGCGCTACATCTCCGAGGTGTTGGAGCCAGTTGTCCTTTCTTACCTTCAGGGCTTGCCAACAGCCATATTTCAGCAGGATAATGCACGGCCACACGTGGCACGCATTGTCCAAGGGTTCTTCGTCAATCACCAGATTGAATTGCTTCCCTGGCCGGCGCGCTCTCCGGATCTTTCGCCGATAGAAAACATGTGGTCCATGGTTGCTCAACGACTGACCCAGAGTTCATCCCCAGCTGTCACACCAGATCAACTTTGGCAACGTGTGGAAGCTGCTTGGTCTGCTGTACCCCAAGAACACATTCAAAGTCTCTTTGAATCAATGCCGAGGCGTGTGGCAGCTGTGATCTCCAACAACGGCGGCTACTCTGGGTACTGATTTTGGCAGGAACCACGCTTCATAGAATGCTGTAAATTTAATCATTTGTTACTTGGTCAACATGTTATCTACACAATAAATTTTGTTGTGATATCTCTTGTTTTTCTTGGTGTTGCAATTTGGGTGGCCAGCAGTTTATGTTTGTATGTATGTACGTGCATATGTATGCATTATGTGTATATGTGTGCGTGTAACTTTATTTCTTTTTTTAGAATATTAACTTTCTACGAGTCTTAAAAACGAATAAATTGTGGAAGATTGACATCTTAACCGGAATTGATCAGACATAAAATACGATTGTTAATTATTTTAACACAGACATAATTATCTTGGAATTCCTTTAAAAATTTTGAAAGTCCAAATTAATTTTACAATAAACATTCCAAGATAACATAAAGTGTCATCCTTGAACTACATTCCAAATATAATTAAGTCAAAATGATTTAAAATTATTTTAATACAGCTGCAATTGCCCATGAATTCTTTTTACATTTTTGGAAGTCGAAATTAATTTTAGATTAAACATTCCAAAATACACAAAATATCATCCAAGAATTGCATTCAAAGTATAATTAAATCAAACAAAAATTTATTTTCTTGCAGCTTTCTTCGCAATATTTTGTGAGAAAAATTAGCTTTATATGATTTAAAACAAATCTTAGCTACATTTATCAAGACTAAATTGATTGAAAGACTTAGTTTGGAATGCAAAATTAACTTCTCAATAAATATTTAACATTAAACAATTTAATTTAAAAGACGTGGCTAATTATTCTTGCCGTCGCCTGAGAAACACTGTCGTCAATTTCTGAGAAGGAAATTCATTCCGAATGTACATAAAAGAAATGTCCTGTTTAAATACATTCTTCCACCAGTTGAAATTGATTGAATTCCAGCTTAATTCATCTATTTAATTAATCTCTGTTGTACGTGAGGTATGCAGTTTAATTTAAAAGATCCAAAAATAAGAAATCAATATAAAACTTATTAGAAAAGAAACAATTTCAGTATTTTATTTAAAATCTTGAGCACAATCATGAATATGTTAAGTTTCTCTCAATTATAATGTATAATTATTTCAAGTCGTGTGTTTCAGTTAATTTATTAACTTATTTCTGTTGATTAAAAAATAGTTTAATTTAGTAAATGTTGTATATGTTCTTTTTTCATGAACTTCTTTCTTATTCTAATCGGTTAACTTTTCTACTGTTAGAAAGAATGTGTAGATATGCAGAAATCGAAAACAATGGTGACATAAAACGTGCATTAAAAAAATCAAGCATTAAAGCAATATTAACTATTGTTTCTTTTTCTTTCACGGGCTATATTTTGACTAAAAATTAAATATTCTAATTTTCTAATTGTTACAAATAAGTATATTGCAGAAATGATACGACGTCCAATTTGTAACTTTTTTAACTCATGTTAACAGTGACTTTATATTTACCAAAGAACTTATAATTAATCCCTACCACTAAAAACAGTAAAACCTTCTTTAACAGCAAATGTGAACAACAGAAAATTCTATACAGTGCTAGGTTAAAAAATAAAATCCCTGTTTGTTATATCTTTACTTAAATACTGATTCCTTTAAAACCAAGGTGTATTTTTTGCATTTCAAACTGCATACAGCTTTTGGGTACTGATAATTAGATTGCATCACTGGTGATTTACACGTTTCTTTTCAAACGAACTTTTAAAAACTTACCAGATTTTATATTGTGATACAATCCACTATGGTCAAAAAACTGTAGCTTAATAAAAAAAAGTCACAAGGGTAACACAAAATTATTTACTATCACTACACAGAAAGCACGAAAGGTAATCAAAAGATATGCTTGTCCATCTTCTTCTACATTATCATCAAAATTATTCCAGCATTTATTGGCTAGCAGTATTACTTAGTTTACCCTTGTTGGTAGAAATCACGTCCATGCCCATTGAGCCAGTTCTTGGCAGATGCTTTTCGCATTACTGTTTCAAGAGAACCCTGTTCCAGATAAGCTTTCTGTCAATATCGGAAACAGGAAATGGTCAGTGGGTGTTAAATCTGAGCTGTACTGCGGGTTGCTTCAGACTTCTCACTATTATAGCAATTTTTGAGTTTAGCGAGCAGCATAGGGTCCGGCATTGCCATGCAAGAGTATGATCCTCTCACTTAATTGCGTTCCGATAAATGTCTAAATAGTTTTGGTAATCAAGTAGAAAAGTGATTGACAAGTATTCCTCTAAATTCCTTTTTGTATTTTATCAGCACTGTTAAGGCGCCTGCCTACAGTCGGGAGGGGGGGGGGATTTTTCTTAATAATTAAAAAATTGCTAATTTATGTGCATTATATAATAGAATACAGTTAAAAACTGCGAATAACATGAAAAAATATCCAAATTTAAAAATATTTTGATATTTAGGCTCAAAATATACATAAAATTTGCGAAAAAAAAGCACTTTATGAAAACATTGCAAGTCAAATTTAAATGAAGATATTTTTATTCTGTAAATTTTATTTTGATTATTGAAAGGTCCTTAAGGGAATGAACTAAACTCGAAACTCTAACCATGTTATTTAATATTTTAGAGAAGTTAACATTTTATGCGGGGAAAAATCACGAATATACATGACAATTCATAACTTCTATTGACAAAAAAAAGAAAAAAAGAAAAAAATAATTTAACTAGCTTCATCATAGTAGTTCAGTCCCTAAAATGACTCCTCAAGAGTATTTTGTCAAAGTTTCAAAACATTGCATTAATAATTTTTTGAGTTATAGTGTTTTGCGATAAAGCAAAATCGTAAAAATCTCATTTTGAGAAAAAGCATAAAAAAGAAACAAATACTAAATCTTACCTCATAAATAAAAAGTTTATTTTTAGAATGCTCCTGATTCGTACAGCTCGCCATCTCTATTATTATGAACAATGATATTTTTTTTCTAATTGCTTTTAAAATTTTTCTACGTTTATGTGGACTTGGGGTTGAATGACGGTTTGAATTGGTCATTCGAAAGCCATCGAGCTGTCGATATCCTGACATGGTAAAATACCCAGAATTTGTGATATTTAGATCTGTTAAAACTTTTAGACAGCCTTGATAGCCTTCATTGAACTGTATTACTGCATCATACGCCCCCAATTTCACAGTTTTTAACGATACAAACACTTCCTTTGGCACTCTCTGCCATATAACGCCATTAAAACATTCATTGGCGTTTTGTGTTTTTCCATGTAGGCATTTTTCCAAAATTTCCCTAGAACACAGTTCTAAATAAGACGGCTTTACAGTATTTAGGATGTCGTTGGGTAAACCAGGGTACTTTTCTTTTATATTGATTTCCCCTTTTGCCAGAGCTCGTTGATAAAAGCACCAGCTCTGTGTTCCAGTTGGGCATTGTCCATGCATTGGCTTCTTTGCATTCGATGCACAGTGGAATAATACTGCAATAACATTTTGTTGCATGCTTTTCAAATCCCCAACATTAGCACGAATGGCAATTCCATAATAATTCTGGAGCCTGTCTATAAATGCGTCAGTCAACTTACCCTTTCCCAAGATATCTTTGGTTTTTGATTTGGTTTTTGATTGGTTTCTGTATGTGTCCACTACACTCTAATTTGGTCACACTTTTTTCTCCGTAAGTGTTCTGCACACACTGAAAACCTTTGGAATCCCCGTCACCATAATACTTTACGTACTTCAACTTCCGTTGATCCACAGACCGCTGAAAAATGCGTGATGCACCAACAGTCTCCATTTTTCCCGCAGCACCTTCAAAATTGCATTGACACACATGATCAGCTTTGAATGACTCCAACTCAGAATTCTTTGAGAAGTTATGTAATTTTTTACATATTCTACAGTACGAAGATATAACTTCCAGGTCTAAAACCTTTCCAGTGTCCACTGAAATAGCTGCAACGCAGCCATTAAATGATGTGTGACCTCTTCGCTGCCAAGTTCCATCCACCGAAACTCCACATTCATCGCTGTTTGTTGTTGAGCGAAATTCTTCAGCTGCTTTTAACATAGAACTTTCAGCTATATCTGCTACAACTTTCAAAAGTTTCTTTTCATGCTTTTCATAAGTAGCTTTTGCAAGTCTTGGTAAATTCATAGTGCTACAAAATTTATAAGCCGCAGAGAAACCTCTGCCAATTTGCCTCATTCCATAAACAAATCTCTTGTTTACCTCTGACTCATTATTTACTTTGTTGGATGAAGCAAAACCTTTCAAAAAGTTGCAGTTGTTACACTTCAAAATAAAAAGAGAACATAATCCAAACCTTGAGTCTTCATTTAAAGTTAATCCTAAATTCAGACATTGAGGACAGCAAATATCAGAAAAAATACTACACAATATCACTAAATCAATAATTCTACTTCCACTCATTGATTGATCTGCTAATTCAAAACTCGAATTAGTGGTAACTGTTTCCAGTTTTGCACATGCTATAGTACGTACAGCATGATTTTCGAGAGTGGCATTTTCGTTAGATTTGCTGTATCTATTGCCATGAAACTGGCTTTTTTTCTTCCTGCCAATACTTTTTCCCATTTTAAGTCAAAAAAGATTTAAAAAGCTAAATTAAATTAATATTAAAAAGCTTATAAACACTCGTAACGGAAGCACTGCAAATTCGCGACGAAAATGTAAACAAACGTAGTAGCCTAACTTTGATGCCAGATTTCTAAGTAAAAACTGCTGTTGCCACAAATATTTAACACATTCTAAATAATTTGAAGTTTTCAATTTTATTTTTCATGCTCATTTTATAACTAGTAACAAAGTTTAATACTCATATTAGGTAAAATAGTAATCTAAACAAACATTTACGGTTCACTTCTGGCGGCAGAATCTTACTTCCGGTTTCGATAGCTTCCAAGTGACTTCTATTAAAATTCGTATAACTCAAGTTCTAAACATGATAGAAAGAAAATTCAAACGGATTTAGACAGCTAATAAAATAAGCTTTAATAAACCGGCAAAAACTAAAAATCGGATTTTTGACCGAAAATTGCATTTTAAAGGTAGGCAGGCACCTTAAGAAACTGTTTTTAGTCCTTATTATAGTGCGCGGAGGCACGTGATTGCCTCCGCGCACACTACATCTCGGTAACTGAGGGCTAAGGTACCTTTTGGCTCGGCGAGAAAACGCCTCAATCTACCACGCGGATTTCACGGGTTCGAAACCGGCTACCACCGCACGCGCCCTTCAACCTTTTTCTTATTCATGCTCTTAATCAAACTTAGTTTATGCATAGATTCCTCTTTAGTTAAAAGCCTTATTAAAAAAACTGCCAGTACAATGTGTAGTTCCCATTTTGAAATAGGAAGGCTTAGTAATTAAAAAAATCTCACATACTATTTTTTATAGTTGATACACCAATGATATCTTTCCTGTTAATTTGACTTTAAATGGTATATCACTGGTTTTTACTCGATGATATTTTTAAAAGAAATAGATTTCGAACATTATTTTGGAGCTCAAACTTCTCTCACAGACATTGTGCCTTAAATTAAAATTATTGATTTATTACATTAAGTAAATTTATAATATTTTGCATCCACCAACAGTGATTTTCTAGCAAATTTCGAAATTAACCTTGCTATTATAGGGCAAAAATCAAAATTGACTTTACGTGTGTAACATTTTCGCGCAGTATTTTTTATGATTTAGAAATTAGATTAAATTGGAATACCTTTAATATATTCAGATAAAATAATTCAATAAATCTCTACTCTCACCCATACTCACTGTACTATAGGATTATAAAATTTTATAAAGGTCGAAATTTTGAAAAACAAGCAAGAAATCTTTCTCAAATGATATTAAAAATTTAATCAGTCACAAGAAAGTTTTTAACAATGATAATATTTGTACCCATCCAATAACATAGAAAGATTTTATTTTAGGTTTTTAATTATACCTAAACGATGTATGCGAAAAAGAATTTGTCTACCACTAGATCCCACATAATTTAACAGAAAATTTCAGAGAGGAGTGTGTTATAATGTGTAAAACTATTTAACATTTTACATGAAATGAAAAATTTGATACGTGAACTACATTATTTAGTATTACCTGACTAAACAAACAAAAAGATGAGGGTACTTCAAAAATACAGAAAAAAAGTGCTTCGCAGAATGTTTTTAACAAAATAGTTTTAAGAAATAGTATTGGAAAGATTAAAATAAGAGCTTTTTAGAGTCTGGAAAGTTTATACATGTATTTTTATTTTAACACACTTATTTTTCTTTTAATAAAAATGAAAGCTTGTCTTGCAACTTTTCTCAGTTTGAACAAACATTGACTCTTACTTTTTGAAAAAAAAATTAAGTAATAAATATTTTTCTTCATGAAACTTTTGTCTCGCTCGGTTATTCTCCTCTTTCAAATGTTATAGAAGAGGAAGGAGAAATACGTAGGAGGAGTTCATGAAATATTTTACTGGAATGGTTTAAAAGACAGTTTAAAACACATATTTCTTCTTCAGTATTTACTTGCTGTAGCGTGTAAAGCTTACAATGCGATCCAAGAATAACTTAGTATTATCAAAATCAATAATTGTAAATGAAAGAGCATCAATTAAAAATACGAATATCATTTAGTGTCATTATTGCCATTATGTCAGTCTCATATTGTTTTTAAAGCTGCGAACATTCTTATTTACTTTGTTGAGCTATATTATTTTTCTCACAATGCTATTTTTAACTTTTTAATATATATTGTTTTAGAAACACTGATGAATTGTCTAGTTTGCATGCTTGAAAGTACGGCGTGTATAAAAAGTTCCAGTAATCAGTCCAATTTTCTAAACATTAGAATTTTCTAAATATTAGAAACTCCAGAAGAATTTTGAATGCAGAGTTCACTCGAACTTTTAAGCAGCAATTCAAAATACAGATTATAAAAACCTAGGGAATAACAACGGTTTTAAAGGCACAGTACAACGAAGTAGACCTCTGTGCCTATCAGCATAAGCGAATCTGCAAGAGGTGATTTAAAACTGATTGATTTGGTGCGAACTACTCTCCTTTCATACCCTCCTCAGACCGTTCTCGAATTTTTCACGTTAACTCATCTCGAGAACATTTTTCGGGTTAGTCGATTGCGTAATATTAATGCTTTGCGCGAAAGCATTCACTATAGGCCTCATTAATGAAATAGTGCCAACTGTCGCCCAGCTGGGAAGCTTTTGGCGAAAGATCTCTAAATTTGCTTCAAAAATAAGTCTCTGAATCTAAACGCTTACAAACGATAACGCCAATATTTGGTGAGAAACCGTCAGCTCCAATGCTATCCTATAAGCTACTTAAAGGTCTTTATCTGACGTTGTAGTTATCCGATTTCCATGTAAGAAAATGCAAAATGTAATTATTTTTGGCACTTCCGCTAAACTTAAAGAAACATTTGTTTTAACCACCGATTTTGGCCACCTTAAAGTACACATTAAAAGGCTTCATTCTTCATTTATTTTATTATTATCTTATATTGGCCCCACCATGGCCGAGTGGATACATCACTCAAGGTGAAGTATGAATATCCTGAGTTTGTGAGCCCCATCGCGCGTCTGTCGATCTAACGGTCTGTCGTTTTGGTCGATTTTCTTTAGATGTAACGTGAATAGGCGTTAGAACCCTTTAGGAAGTCCTCTGACCAATGAACCCCCCACTTAGGCAAATCACCCATTGTAGCTTTGCCATTACAACACAAACAAACAAAATATTATCTTCCGTTGCAAATGTTTCAAAAAACGTGCAATCAGACCGAGTGAGAATGTGCTTATTTACATTCTCTCTGTCGTTGCTTATTTTCAATTCTATTTACCTGCAGTACCAGAGTGACGTCTTCAACTCACGTAACCGAAGGTTTGCGTTTTAATGCGCACGCAGACACTTCAAAACGCAATTACTTTAAATTAAATTTTATAAGGAAACTATCTAAACAAATGCACTAGTTAAAATATTTATAAATTACAGTGTCCATTTTTGTAGTAATAAGAATTTAATAGATTTTTCCAATCAATACCCACATAAGCAGAGGTCCAGTAACATCTAAATTCGAAACTGACCACTAACTGCCTGCAGTGGGGAAATGCAATTACTATATATAATTCTTTCTTTATGTGTGTAACTTTCTGCTGCTATTTTGTGTAATTTTATTTGTCAGAACTGTCCAAGAAATGTGACATAGATATCATTATTCTGAAGTTTTGTCATCCAAAGTGTGGAAAGAATATTTTTTCTACTTCATAGTCTACACTCTATGATCAAAATAGTTGCCTACTTTTGACTTTACACATTTGTTTTCATTTTAAAGAAAAAATAGTTGATAAATCACTTTAAAACTTGTGTAAACAATTTTCTTAAACCCAGAATTAATTTCAAATTCAAAGCTTAAACTTCAATTAATTTCAAATTAAAAGCATTGTCTTCCGTCTGTAATAGAAAAATGACCATGATATGTCCTAAAGAGTAAGATTTTAGACAAAGTCTATTTCAGTGCAAAAAACATCTGTTAACTGCATCCACAAAAGTATAAATTTTAACCAAACGGTATGTGAAATGTAAGGATTTCAAGAATGCAGCATATCTTTTTCTTCGACCTTAAACAATCATTAACTGAGTTATAAGTCTTAACAAACGGCGATATTTGGTCTTGTACACTGAGTGCGACCTCCCATCGCGAATTTTCTCAGTGAGAAAGTTTTTATTTCCCATCCAGCAAAACCATTAAAAAAATTACAAAGCTGTAGGGGAAGTTGGTACAATGAAACAAAATTTACTATTTTTTTTTCCTGTTCACAAATTTGCGTGTAAGAAATTAAATAAATGGATACTTTTAGACTACTCTTTTCCCTATTTAAAGAATTTTTAAAAGTTTGTAAGTAGCTTTTTCATATTTAAAAAACTGCAAAAGGTAAATGTCTGTCAGTGTTTCATTGTACCCCATATACCGGGGTACAATTAAACACTTAATAACATTTCACAAATACTTAAATAATATGAGTCAAAATTCAAATTTTAGCATAAACGTTTTATGTACAGTTATAACAAACATTAGTGAAACGTAAATATGAAATTTAAATTGAAAAAACAAAAAACATTATACTTTTATTAGAGGTTAGCCTATAGTTTTTAATTTTGTATTAAATTTAGTTAAATCAAGTTCAAAAATTAGCATTTCTGCTTTCCTTTCTGTAACACATGGAGGGACTGAAGGTGCTGGTTTCGATACAATAATGTTTTTTCAAAAATGTATGTTTCCAAACGCACAACTCTGAAGCTTGGATAGTTTTCCACATCTCTTGTTGTAAAAATGCGATTGCCTCCAAATCACATGACTAAGTGGAACATATATTTGTATAATAGGTGTGTGAGTTTCAACTTCCTGTAACAAAATCTATTGATTTTAGATAGCATGTTTCATTGTACCCCATTTTCACCTATCTGTAAAATTAAGTTGAGCTTAGTTGAAATCGAATGATGTGCATACTGACCATATATAACAAAATAGAAATGGAAATGCCACGACTGCGAAACAACATAAAATGTAATTGATATTCTCGCGGATCTCATGGATAGACTACTAAGTAGGTCTGTCTATTAAGTTTTTATTAAAATGCATTTGGGAATTGTTTTACAAGTGTTATTTTATCTTTGATCAAAAATTTTAAATTTACAATTTGTATATGACCCCTAGTTTCACCGAGGAAGTAACGAAAAAGGTCTGAAAAAATGCCATTAGTCCTTTTTTTCTGTATCGAAATTCTGTTTGTTCTAAAGATACAGTTCAGCGGGTTCTTTTTCTAATTGCCTTGTTGGATTAAAAAAACTTTCTAATCGACGAAATTTTTATAGGGGGGTCGTATACAAATTTAAAAAGTGATGTCATTGAAAATTAACTAGAGGAAGTTTTACTTAATGTAGTCTTCCTTTTCTATCTTATTTTAAACATTTTTACAATTTACAATACTTATTTTTAAAATCGTTTTGGGACACTTTGCGTTAGAGATGAGACGGGCTCAGCCCGAGCCCGAAAGCCCGAGCCCGAGCCCGGGCCCGAACCGGGCTTGGGCTCTGTAATTCACAATTGCGTTCGGGCTCGGGCTCGTGAAAAATTTCTCCTTTATTTAGCATACTCCTTGAGACAGATTTTAAAAAGTGATTCATGGGGAAAATGAAAGTTCAGTCAACTGTCGGTTAAAGTGAACCTCTGGGGACCATCCAATTTCGTCCACTATATCCGAAGTTCACTAAAACCCAAGTGTCTTCATGATGGATAGAGATACTGTGTGTGAATCGAGACTAATGGTTTGCGATCACTATATCTGATAGTTCACTATAACCAGAGTTGGCTGTACTTATAAAAAAAATATCGGCACTGACGCCTAGAAGGTGCGTCAAGCTCTTTGGATATTTCAGAACGGCGGATTATATTCATTATTTAGTCATGAGATCCGACATTATTTGATAAACATATGGATAAATAAAGAATTAGAAGTGCATTGAGAGTTTGCAACTATATTTGTCTTTAATTTGCACAAACACCAAAATTCATTGTATTCTATCAATGAAGTAATTGGATTTTTTTTTTAAATCTTTAACTGAAATTTCGGGCTCGGGCGGGCTCGGGCTCCGACTTAAATTATATTGCTCGGGCTCGGGCGGGCTCGGATTAAAAGTCCTCGGGCTCGGGCTTCAAAAAATGAGCCCGAACTCATCTCTACTTTGCGTAGATATACATACATACATATGCACACATACATACATGCATACATGTTATGTCAACATATATACACACACACATGCACATATATATATATAGAGAGAGAGAAAGAGACAGAGTATGCTTTTAGATGTGAATTACACTTGTTTAATCTGTTCCGTTTCTCCGCATGTTCTATAGTAATGTGACCTAAAGTGGGCAGCCATACTGCCGGGTAAAATGATTCATCGACTTAAGAAACTCCAATACCGGATCCTTGTCATCATGGCAGCCCTTCAGATGTTCTCAAAATTCCTGATATTATTTAATTTATTTCTGCGCTTATTTTAGGCCATAATTTTTAAATTATAACTTTAAATTTTCCATTTTATTGTTTGTGATATTTTTTTAATTTTAAATTTTTCATAAAATAAATTATGCGTACTAAATGACTGTAAAACGTATTTCATTTCATTATGCATAGTCATAATTACTTTTATATCTTTTATTTTACCAATCAAATACAATTCATGCAATTCACAATTATGTTCTAATGAAGGATCCTTTCGTCCTTGGGTTGAGAGTAAAATGATTCTTTAGACAGTTTCTAAAAATTCTAGTTTTTCATTACTCATTGTGCTTTTAAAATATTATTTAAATATGTTTATGATGCAAAATATAATATAAAATATTTTGACATTGGGCCAAAGTTTTATTTAGCATTTATGTTATTTTATGCTAGTTTTACCATTAAGGGGATCATTTTGAGCCACCTTCCCCTATATAAATGCAAAAATCCGTGAGTGTGTATAAAAGAGTGATTAACATAGCGAAATAATTCGTTAATTAATCATTAAATTTTGTCATTTTTAAAAACATATTTAGAGGACAGGAAATTATAATAAGGAACATATTTCTCTCTTCATTTTCTGAGGCTTTTGCTTTCAAATAATAAAGAGAATGCTGGGACAATCAATCGAAGAACTGCCGATTGTGTGTTCTCGAGTGAATTTAAATGCATTCATTTCTCACCCAAACCACGAAATTAATTAATCGGCTCTTCTCTGGGAAAAAAATAAGCTGGGAAAATTGAAGCTTAATGGAAAGTTCAATGACTTGCAGAATTTGAACAGATTCAATCAAGATTTATTGCACGCTTCACGCGCATTGTATAATTGGAAAAGTTAAGCATTATTTTTATAAATGGTAATTTAATGAAGTTCCTTATGTGTTGTTTAAATAGCCACCAGTAATCTGTGCTGTGTATATAACATTTTGTTGCAAAAATATAATTAATGGACATAAATTACAAATGCATTGTTACTTTCTTCATAAAATCTTAAACAAATGAAAATTTTATGACTATGGGAGTCTATTTGAATTTCGTTAGTTATGCGTGTGGAGTAAGTGGCTTAAAATGGGTATATGTAATTTTAAAAATACTGTTTAATCATTTTTTATCGTGAGAATATTTTCATTAGAGCTTCAGCGGTCATTTTTGAAGTTATTATTATTATTATTATACTTGTACATAATCTAAAAATCAAAGACATAATTACTTAAATACTTTAAATACTGAAATATGAATTTTAATGTATTTTTATGTCAACTATTTTCATAGAGCAAATTTAATTGATAAAAATACTACTTGAACACTAGGGAGCACTACTGTTTTCAAGAAAAAAAAAACTTTTTTCGAAATTCGTTTAAGCTTAGTGCTATTTTTTGGCCAAAATGACTCCATAAAAAGTGTGCCAAATTTCAACTCGATAGGTTAAGTTCTTCAGTTGCCGCATTGAACCGAAATTAAAAAAAAAACTTTAAAAAGCAAATTTTTGAAAAATTTCTAAAAAATATAACCTTTTTGAAAATTTCTTGTCTCTATCACTGAAAGTTACCTTAATTGACTGAGTAATAAGTGTGGAAATTTTTAGCTCGATCGATTAATATGTTCAGTTGCTGCAGTGAGCCTAAAGTTTGAAAAAAAAGTAAATTTTGCTGACACTGACTGTAGAGATATTTTATTCCATTTGTATTAATATTTTGTGTGTACACCAAGTCTTAATTAGGTAAATGTAAAAAATGCGTATGTTACCATTTTCAGTTTGTGTTGTTTCGCCTATTTTTGAAAAAAAAAAACATTTTTTTTTTCGTTACAAAAATATACCTGAATTTCCCACGAGGAAGTGGCTGCATTTCGAGTTCCGCCCACCCACCAGCTCATGTTTATTTTGATTTTGTATGATCCAATCAAGCTTTTTAATTGACAATAAGGAGTAGTTTTTGCACATTGTCTTAAAGGAAAACTTTGGAACATGCTTGCGAGATTTCAGTGTTGCCAGATTAAAGTTATGGCGCTCTCTTTGACACACATGGACGCTGCCACATCCGTTACAAGTTTCACATATCTTTCGACTGTTTGTGTGTGAGCAATAAGAAGCTGATAAGAAGATAAGTAGTTGATTTTATGCTATCCTGAATTTGTTTCAGACTTAAGTGTCGTGTAAGTGGCGGCTCAGTTAACTTGCATTTGAACCAATCAATCATGTCGACGCAGTTGCCAGCATCGATATTAATATCCAAGCACTATGAATTCCCGAATGGCATTAGACGACGAAGAGGATCTAGCTTCTAGATCTTTCTACAATTTTTCTCCAACCATGTTCCGTCATGACTGGATTGTTATCAGAAATCGTTGAGAGAAAGAGATTTTCCCGGTAAGAAAACCGGGCATTTCTCTGTAAGACAGAATCAACCATTTTTCTGTATTTGACATTCTTGCAGCGGAAAGCATAAGTTTCCACACATGTCGACTTCCTTCACCTTTTGAGGAATTTTCCCTGATGTTAAACCGAATAGGAGCATGTGCATTTAAAATGTACTGAACGAATGCCTGAAGTGTTTCTGAAGCATTACTTATGTAGAGACGCAATATTGTATTTGCAGTTTTTATCCATTTTGCATGATGCAATTGACCAGGATGCCTTTCGGCCAATCCAGGATCACATTCACAGATCGAAACTACCTTACAGATATAAAGATAACTTTCATGGGATGATAAATTCTCGTTTATTATATCTTCAGTTCAAGTCACTGCATACGCTGAAAATGTTGTACTGGTATATTCTCGCAGTTTTTTAATGACATTCCGATTGGTCTTGCAAACGTTGTACGACCTGTGCTTTTTCCGTCAATTTCTTCAATGATGTGCCGTAAGGGAAGTTCATTTGTGTGCAGAAGACAAACAAATCTCTGACGAGGCGTTTTGAGGTAGACTTTTTGCAGAGCCATTGCGCCGTTCTTTCGTCCCGTAGTGACTGCCGTGACATCACAACATATCACTACAAGTTCTGAAGTATTAATGTTTTCTTCTAAAATATATTTCGGATAACTTCGGTTATGTACTTCCTCTTCCAAACGTGGGTGTCAGATGATTCATGTATGTGGATCCTGGTCCAGCTACAATAACTCCTCCTTCACAACAGTGCGATAACATTTAATATATTAGATTAAGCACCATAAGTTTATTCCGGCAAGGCGAATAGCTGCAAACAATACAAACTGAAGATGTGAAAACATCTTACACATTTCTTACGTCATTTACGCTAATGAGACATGATGCACCCACAAAAAATTAATACAAAAGGAATTAAATGTCTCTACAGAGTGTCAGCAAAATTTACTTATTTTTCAAACTTTAGGCTCATTGCGGCAACTGAACATATTAATATATCAAGCTGAAAATTTCCATACTTATTATTCAGTCAATTAAGGTAAACTTCAATGCTAGGGACAAGAAATTTTTTAAAATATTTTATTTTTTAGAAAATTTTCAAAAATTTGTTGTTGTTTTCAATTTTTTTTCGAAATATAGGTCTAATACGACGATTGACAACCTTAACCAATCGAGTTAAAATTTGGCATAATTTGCTAAAGATTTGTGTCTTACTTGAGAGATTTTTGCTTTACTCTATTTTTCAGATTTTCTTTTATCAACTTCCGCTTGCAACTTTTTAATATTAATTTGGTTTTTAAAAGGTGGATTTTCTTAGAAAAAGTGAAAACAAAATGCAAATTTTAAAGGTTGCTCTGGCATTCTTTTAACTCTAAGAATAAAAAAAAAGTTTAAACATTTATGTTGAATCATATCTAATTTGATGATCTGCAGTGTAAAAATCTTTAATATGTTTGGTTTAAAGCAATATAATTTGTGTTTTTCAACAGTGCTTTTTAATTTACCAATTTCAGACGAAAGAAGAAATGTACCAATCGGTTAAATTTTAGAAATATTTAAAATTTTGAATCAGTTAAAAATATTGATGGCGTCATTTTTTCACAAGTAGACGTTATATGTATAAAATACTTACATATTTAGTCGCTTTTTTATGAGAAAAAATACTATTGTTACAAATTATCAATATTTTCTTTATGCACATTTTAACTAAAAATACATCTAGAAACTGAAAACTACACAGTCGCAGTAAATTTCATGTTTTTATGGACTTCTGCATTGTTTGCACATATAAAATATGAAATTAATATATAGTATATACAATGCATCATGCTACATGAAATTACATATGTATTAATTTCATTAATTAGTATATATGTATATATTAATTTCATATTTTTTAAATTCACAAACAATGCATAAGTCCATAAAAACTGGCAAGAACAAGAAGTCTGAGTTAAGAATTTTGTACAAATTAATGAAACTCTAGTAACTTACACATAATTGCATTCGTTTTGTTGAAAAAAATTACATTTTATCCTTAAGGTAAAAATAGGTTCATAAAGCTCATAATTGTTTAAGGAATTCTCTTAAAAATTTTAACGATCTTTTAAAATATACTTACATAAAATAATGAAATTTTGAGCATAAATGTCTGATACTTTTCGGAAAAATTTTGCTAATTTCATTATTAATTACCAAAAGTTAAAATGCTCCAAGCGTATTCAAATATATTAGAAATATTTTTACTCCTAAGTTGCATTTTACGCAGTGCAAAAATGTAGCGCAACGTAGTGGTGGTAAATATTCGCCAAAAGTATTGAAATAACGTTAAAATAACATCAGAACATCGATAAATATGATTTTAAATACTTACAAGTCTCCTAAACACCGTTGTTGTTACTTTCATTTCGTGTTCTATCAGGGAAACATTTCAAGTTTTAAAGGAATAGGAAAATTAGTTGTGAACTGGTTCGTTCTGAGAATGAGTGTATAACTTTAAAATTCTTTAGTCATTTAGCGCATGTTAAATGCCCTGGAAAAATATTTTGGGAAATAGAAACAAAGAAGTTGAATACATTTCGCAGTACTATCAATGCATATTTTTATAATTTCATTAAAATTACAAACGTATAGTTCAAATATTAAATATTGATATTAATAATATACTGACTTATAATGAAAATATAAAGAACTTATGTATGGCAATCAAAATCATTTTTCTTCTAAATTCTATTTCAAAAATACATAACGGTGACTAAATTAGCATTAATATAAACATTCGATTTATAAAGTAATTTGTGATTTTACTGTGTGATTATTTTCAAGAACAATAAATTTCATGCTCAGAGAATAAATATCCCTCAAGTAAAATAACATTTTTACATTCTTAATATTAGCGCTTTATATTAATTGCTGTATAATCGTGCACTTGCTAATTATGAATTACATAAATCATTAAAATAATATTTAGTCTATAGAAATAAACTCTAAAAAAATAACAAAAAGTACTACATTAAAAATAAAATAATGGAGAGTTAAAATGAACAATAAAAACATATTATAGTTCTCAGGGTAAAAAAATGAACTCATTTATTTGGAAATAAAAAAACATACCAATTTTCTTTCTCATAAGCAGCATAAAATGAGAAAAAAAAATTCTTATCTCATCTTTTCAATTCTAAATTAACAATTAATTTATCACACGTAAAAGGTGAAAAAAAAATGTTTATCAAGCTAAAAGCATAATGCTGAATGTACCACAAAGCTTGATCGCTATATATGAGGCACAAAGTGAAAATTAAATAAGGTACTAATGACGTGCATATGATTAACTGCAACTTTTTTATCTGTAAAAAAATTAACGATATTTCTACTCCTGTAAAATGTATACTCTACTGATTATATAATCATTAACTGTTTAACAGTGCATCAATCATGCCCAGACTTATGTTTCTAATCGGAAGAAGTAGAGATTAGATATTAAAATATGTACGAACACAAAGTTATAAATAACCGAATTGTAGAATTATACAAAAGAAAAACTCTTTCCCGTTTTGATCAATGAACATAAAAATGAAAGGAAAAAAGGACTCTCTGTTAAGCTTGATAAATGACTTCGGCAGGAAAAAGCAATAATACTTGGGGTTTCTTTTCTAAAATGCTATTTATTTAGGACCATTCTTTTATAATTTTGCTAACGAATGTCTGCTCTATCTATAAATAAAAAATCGAGGTTAAGTATTGAATTCCTATCTGATGTGTTTAAATATATGATCACTTTCAATTGATTATGGATTATGTATATCGATAGGAAAGGAGGGGTAAATTAAAATGGTTATCGATATTGTACTGATCTTGCTTCAGAAAATTGAATAAATACTAAATACAGGGTGCAGTATATTAAATTTATGAAACTGTGCAACGGTTGTAAAACAAAACAAAATAAAGCAAAGACATTTGAAATGTTACAAATTATTTGTAACAGCCTTACTCACCAAGCACTTAACACGCGAATTAATCAAAACACACGTGATTTTAACATGCGGGTTTGAATTAATCCACGTGTCAAGGGTTTAGTAAATTAGGTCATAAAATTACCGATATCCTGTTCGACATGGAATTTGAATAAATATCTACAGACTAAAAGTAAATTCCAATTTATTTTCCCTACAGATAGGTAAGTAACAATATATAAATTTGTATGAGAAACACATTAGGTTAGCCAAAAGTTTAAAGGAATATTATAAAAGAACACTAATTGCATTTTTACAGATTTAAATACCTTAACTTCGTTCGCATGTGTAAACGTTAAATAAAAATTGTGTGAATTATACATTTAGGAAAAACTGTACAATCGCAGTTTGGTTTTGTTTATTAGGCTTGCATTTTTCAGGTAGCTTCTCGGTTTGAAGTAAGCATTTCAATTCTTTTTTTCCTAGAATCTGTAGTAAAGACTGGTTTTTCTAAATTTCTGAGAAAACCAGCAGAAAATAAATAAGTGATTCGCCCCTACCCCAACCCATTGGTAAAGGGTAATACAAGAAAACTAGTAAGACCAGAGAGCTTTATCCGATAAGCACTAATAAAAAGTGGACAGTAAGACAGTAGCCGCTAACTTTTTTGTGAAAAAGCTATAGTCTAGGAATGCAGGCATGAGCCTCGTTAGAGGAAAGAAATGCAGAAGATTTTGAAAAATACATGCATTTTATCCGTTAAACAAGGAAATTTTTGTTTTCTTT
The DNA here is from genome assembly GCA_038373885.1 of Cheiracanthium punctorium. Classification (NCBI taxonomy): domain Eukaryota; kingdom Metazoa; phylum Arthropoda; class Arachnida; order Araneae; family Cheiracanthiidae; genus Cheiracanthium; species Cheiracanthium punctorium. Next base: position 272,053 of record JAWZYV010000620.1, on the reverse strand, counting down.
TTTTTTAATCAAATTTTTAGTTCAAATTAACCGCAGTAAAAATTTAGTTCAAATTAATGAAATATATTTAACTCTAATTCCGATAGATGTTTAAAGGGGACTTTGGATTAGTTTGAATTAACCGAATTTAAATTAATTAACGAGCGTCCACTGTATAAAATGTATGTATATACTCTCTCTATACATATATATATATATAAAATAATTTCACAATGCAAAAATGGCAAATTCAAATCAAGCATCCATAATTAATTATAGAGATACTTATTGGTTATATATATATACAGGGTGCTCAATGCTAACGGTGCCTAATTTCTATTTCCTAAAAGAAGTGTTGAAGTGTGCGTCCAATTTCTTAACCAAGTTTCACAAACAATATGCTTTCTCAGACAATTTCATAAATGTAATGAAAGAAACAATTCTGAAATAACAATTTTATCATGTGCAATCGGTAAAAGAGGGATTAGTTTTAGAAAAACCATGGTCGGAAAGTTTCTATCACTTGAACACTTCTGAAGTGATTATTAACGGGTACATGAAGACGACATTTCCGATCCCGCATTGCTATGTGATTCTGAACCGTCTCTTACCCACTACACCCCCCACAAGTTTGTCAGTCTGGTAGCGAATCACCCTGTATTTATACATATATACTGCATATATATACATATATACTACATATATACTGCATACTGCACAATATATACTGCAAATATGACATACCTCGCATGAAAAAAATATAACAGCAGATGCGCAAGAATTACAAACCACAAGTGGGGGAAAAAAAGAAGCTGAGCCAAATAAAGTACAATAAATAATGTGATAATAGAATGGAACGGAAATTATAACCACTGGCACCATCGTCAAGAGCCACAATCAGTGGATTATAATTAAAGACAAACAAAATAGTAGGGTTTCTGTTGTGGGGCATATGAAAAGAGATATTCACTCCACACGTTTTAGGCTCTACCCTACTATAAAAAAGGAAATCAAAAAGATATTAAAATAATAGGGGTAAAAAATCGACATACCAATCTGAAGTGGCAGAGAGCACGTGGAAGGCGAGTACAAAGTGTTGCCAAAATTAAAAATTGTAGTAAGTGAAAACTGGTGTTGGCTTAAAATAAGTGTAACAGTGGAAAGAAGAATATAAAGATGTTGCCGATATGCTATAGGGTAATATTATACATTATTATTATCCAGGTATATTAATTAAATTAAAGATATATAGAATGAAAATGAACTTAAAATTATTGAATAAAATAGATGGTATAGCCAATTAAATATAACATTTTTTTAAAAAGCTATAATCATTATTAATAATAACAAAGTATATATGCATAGTACATGTGAATGTTATGTTACTGATAAAGGGAAGGTCCTACATTTCCTTCACATATACGATGTCAATGATTTTTTTTTATGAACATTACATTTATTGCCTTATGTTGATTCTTTTGGGTTAGAACGAACACATGTCAGTTTTAAATATAATCATGGAAGTACAAAAACATTGACATTTACTATGATATGCGCATAATTTTGTAAAATGAAAATATTCTAAGCCAAGTATTTCTTAAAACTTTTATTTGAAGAAAGTGTTGGTGAAAGATCATTTGGTTAGTCTAATGATTCAACTCGACACAATTGCAGGTAGTGGCATTTATTTAATTAAGACAGCTGCCTTAAGAATTACAAGAGAAAAATTTTGTTCTCAAAAGTTTTGACTTTAAATAAACGTAATGATAGGTGTTCTTTTCTTTTCATTTTTTAAAATATGTAGTAGTTGTCACGATTTCCCACTTATTCCATTTTCCTTTCTACTTCATTTTCTCTCATAATTTCATACAACAGATGCTAGATAAAAAACGTTTAATTTTCTTGAAATTAATAAGCTCTCAGTTATAAAAGTATTTTCGCAGATTTGACTGTGTTTTGGAATTCATGAATGAGCGCATTCCTTGAGTGTTAATGTAGAAATTAAACACAGTTCATCGAGTGCTTTCAAGAACCTGATTTATAATGCTCTTTCTGTTCATCAAGTTTCTGTTTTCACTCTGTTTTCTAGAATGTGTAATCTTGATGAAATTAATTTTAGCAACGGACAGAATTCTTCATAGTTCTGAAATGTATTTAAAGGTGTGTGGCTTGTATAAAATTATAATAAAATATTATTCGTAAGGTTACGGAATAGACCATTTTGTGTTATTTTGAGCTGTCGAGCAGCTGATTTAGTTAGGCTAGTGGTTTCCGAACTGTTATATACTTACCCCTAGCAATATTAGTACATATATACTTCTTGTACAAAAAATATAATAGCAGGATTAAATTCGGCTTTTTATACCTTGGAAATATTTTTCGTCTTTTTTAAAATAATTTTTAGTACTAAATTTATTCAATGTTAATTGTGATTCTGCAATGTGAAAACAAAATCTGTTATTTAAAATATATTAAGCACCTTTCCATGATAATAAGGTAAGTCAAACTTCCTTAAATAATTTTTTAAGTGGGTTGGCTATTGGTATGGGCACATAATTTTAAAAATCCTGTTTTACTTTTATTGATTCATACTTTAATGTTTTTCTAACGGTACGTTTCGTACAGTCTGAAAACACGCACAGAATAGCCAAACGGTTACAGTGAATTAATTACCACGATATATTTTATATAAAATGGAAACCGATAATTTAGGCTTTTTGTAAACAGATTTGAAATGCTGCCAGCTTGACTCTGTTGGCATTAATTTGTGACTCTCTTTTTAAATCTCTTCAAACATTTTAATATCATTTTTCATTTTTAAAATATAGAGCATTAAGACACCATTTTACTTCCAGAAATATATACTGCTTGAGTTTTAATTTCTTAGAAAGCTTCAATAAACGTTCGACTGATTATCAAATGACTTTTAAAACTAGTTCTAAGAAACTAGCCAGTTACAAGTAGCGACACTATTTGAAACGCGTTTACGGTTTGCAGTTTTAGCAAATTTATCATAATTAGCCAATCAATGAAGCTTAATAATATGATATATATCTCTTGTGCGTGCGAAGTTACAAGATTTTCATTAATCATTTTCGCGGAAGTTAACAACAATTTTAAATGATGTATGTTGCAAAATTAGTTATCCGTTAAACCAAATAAACTTTTTAAGTTCAAAGAACAGTCACGTAAATCTGGAAACAACCATCAAATTTATTTTAACATCTGAATTTCAAAAAGCTTTGTACTTTTGTTAAAGCATACTATAATTAGCGTAAACTTACTTTCTTAATTGCATTTGATTGAAAATTTTAAGTATCAATTTGTCTGAAATCAAAATCGACGCAAATATCAAATATTTGCGTTCTAATGACACTCAGAAATTTATTTTTCAGACTGAAAAAAATAGCATAAACTAAAGTATGTTTTTTAAAAAATGAATGTAAAAACTGTAAAGGAAATTTCAAAATTTTAAACGACAATTTTATTTTTCAGTTATTCTTTAGCCTGAATATCTGGCTTCATTGAATACATTGAAATTTATTACTGTTTCACACAATTTTGTTCGATACTTTAGGTCTGCCAATATGAAAACTAAGCACTTCTGTTATTGGCCTACTATTATCCTTTTTTATACTTAAAATCTAAATAGAAATCCCTTTTTGGAAGAAAGGAAAATAGTCGTAGATTTCATGTGTAAACATTTGATCTTGTGTTGCACTCTTAAAACTTTGGTGCAACTTTTTCCCAAAACATGGTACTAAAATGTTAGCTCCATAAGAAGGTGAAACCTTGTCCCAACATTAATCGTACCTTGGTGAAGCACCAAATGTTGGAACAAAACTTTCGCAATCTTATGGAGCCAGCATTTTAGTACCATGTTTTGGTGAAATGTTGCATCAAATTTTTAAGAGTGTACATAAAAATTCTGTTATTACTGTGCTGTGAAAAATGCTAATATAACTTTTGTAAAGATAGCGAATTGTTCAAGGAATATCACATTTTTGAGACAAGAAAACGAGTATTTTAATTAAAAGGGCTTTGTGTCAGAGTAAGTTTAATGCCAGCATGGTGATTATACAAATATTGAACTAACATTAAGATAGAAAGATATTAAAAGTTGTAACCGCGATGTATTTGCATTTTGCATAATCTAAAGACAATAATCTTATCACCAGAAATGTATTGAATTTTAAACATTGTAGAAGAACAGTTAATAATTATTAAAATTCATTTAAAAGCCAAACCCTTTTCTTTTTAGAGCTAAATTTTGTATTTTTCAATGTAACCTGTTTCCGCCCAGAACATTGGAAACATATTTTCCAATTTTTACTGATCTTTCATGAATAAATAAATTTCCGACATCAATTGTAATAACAATTGATATATATATATATATATATATATATATATATATATATATATATATATATATATATATATATATATATATATATATATATATATATATATATAATATACAGGGTGTTTCAAAATTAGTGGTACAAACTTTAAGGGGAGCTAGGGCGCATAATAATTAATAAGAATCACATAGCAGGGTGGACTCGCAAACGTCGTCTGCATGAGGTTGTTAATATTCACTTCGAAACAAGTGCTGAGATATTAATGAGCTTTCCGACCATTGTTCGTCAAAAACTAATATATCTTTTACAGAAAGCACGTGACTTATATTGGCAGTTTAAAAATTCTATTTCACTTCATGGATAAATTTTTGGAGACAATCCTATAATTTATGAAACTTGGTTAAGAAATTAAACAAGCACCTCAAAACTTTTCCCAAAGTGATTATTAACAAGTAAATGTAAACGGCGTTTTTGACCTCACATTGCCATGCGATTCTGACACCTTATGATGTGCAATATCTCCCCTTAAAGTTTGTACCGCTAATTTTGAAGCATCCTATATATTTTTTAACATTCATAAAAGTGAACGGTTTCCCCTTGTAATTTTGCAACATTGATATTTTGTGTAAATAATATAAAATTTAATACTCTTGAATTGAGGATATGAAAATTAAATAATGCTTATGAATTTTGCAATCAGAAATTTTTAAAATCAAGATTCGAGTATTATATATATCTGTTCTAAATATTGTTACGAATTTCTGAATTGTGTTGCCGATCAGGGGTTAAATAGGGTCTAAAATTCGTATTCTACGCGTCAAATAATTAGAATCTGCATTTTTTTTGCATTAAAATCGGTCAACTGCATTGCGAAATAGGTAGTTTTAGGGGGTCCCGATTGGTTAAGAGATGGTTTTCTCGAATTCTCGAGAAATATTGACTCTATCGCTGAGCTGACTTCAGTTTTGAAGACTTATTTTTGGCACCAAATTTGGCGGCATTTCGCAAAAAAGTCGCCAAGCTTCGCTACATTTCGGACACTTGGCGCGATTTCACTAATGGGGCCTGTAGTGTTTGTTTCTCTGCATAGTATCACGCAATAGCCTAGTATTACTCAATTGTATTTCTATTGCGTAATCAAAGTTCGCGATTGATTGGGATTATTCTGGAGTCTCGAGAAACTGCCAAAGATTTCAGTGAGCCTGTATAAGGTAAGACCGCACCCGGTAGCGTCCAGTTGCTGTAGCGTTGCAGTTGCTGTAGTTTGTCAGCTGTTGCAGCGAGCAGAGAAACGTTAGCTTTGTTGCCGCGAGCAAAGAAACGTTCGCTCAGCTGCAAAGCTGTTCTTCATTTTATTGCGTGCATTGTAAATTCTCGATTGTTGAATCCTGAGGAAATGCTGAATATTTTGTTCGAGAGTTTCCACTGAATTTTAGCTTGTGACAAAATTTTGTGTGTGAAACACAGCACCTGAGAAATCTTCTGCATTAAGCTGACTGTTGTAAGACGTATTATTACTTAATAGTTCCAGTGAATTGTGTACCGCAGATTGTTCGATGAAGTTCTAGAATCAATAAAATCTGTGTTTCATCCTATCAACGGGACTGTTTACCGCAACTTCACATCTTCACAGGATTTTTAAGAGACGAAACCGAAAACTAAGCAGAGTTTTCTGCAACCGTATACAATGGCCTCCAAAAGTTAAGAAACAACATGTTTTTCGAAGCTCACCATAAAAAAAGAATGACACTGACGAATAAATTTATGGTTTACATAAATAATAAAAATGAACTTTATGCAAATTTATGCAAAAACGATAGCTACCACTTTTTTTAATAGAAAAGAACAGGAATATATGAGTGAGAGAAAAATTGGAAGTATCGGGCTTTCGAAATTACGCGTGTAACTTTTGTTAGCAGATTCGTTGAAAATAGGCATTAGGGTCCTGCAATGTCTGAGAGAAGCCGTTTTCCCGATTCGTTAGGGTGGGCGGTGGTCGAATGGATCGAAATGGGGTTGTCACAGGCTGATGCTGCTAGGCGTCTTAATGTGTCTCGCAGTGCGGTCATCCGTTTCTGGAATCAATAACCAACCGAAGCTTCTGTGTCCAGAAGACATGTTCCAGGCTAACGACGAGTTACAACACCTGGCGAAGACAGTTTTATAGCTCTTTCGAGCCGAAGGAAAAGAAGCATTTATGTGCTCCAACTTGTTTCAGCATCAGGCAGAACAATATCCGCTAGTACGGTGCGAAGCCGTCTCCCCAATGCAGGTCTGTATGCAAGGCGACCAGTTGTGCGGTTCCCCTCTACGGACGACAGAGAAGGGCACGCTTGTATTGGGCAAGAGAACACGTTTCCTGGGCCAGACAGCAATGAGCTTCTGTACTCCTTACAGACAAGTCCAGGTGCACGCTGGAGAGCGATTCAGGACGTCTGCTGATCTAGAGCGAATAAAGCACCAGATACCATCAATCCAACACTATTGAAAGGCACAGTTACCGAGGTGGTGGAATAATGGTTTGGGCAGGTATCTCACTCGGTGGTTACACTGCCCTTGTTTTCCAGGGAGGGACTCTGACTGGTGCGAGATATCGGGATGAGATCCTTGGTCCACATGCCCGCCCATATGCCGATGCAATCGGCCATAATTTCATTCTGAAGGATGATAATACACGACTTCACCGAGGAATGGTGAGGAATATCTTGAGGGTCTTGGTTTACAGCGAATGGAAGTGCCCGGCTTAATCTCCAGATCTTAATCCGATACAGTATCTTTGGAACTATCTTGGTGGGCAGGTTGCTGCTTTAATTCCCACTCCAAGGTCTTTAGGAGAGCTGGAACAAATCTTAATCCGTGTCTGGTCTTCGCTTCCCATTTCGGATACCGACAACTTAATTGACTGCATAGAAATTCGATGCCTCCAATACATTCAAGCTAGGGGTGGGCATATCCCTTATTAAAACAAAATTTTATTATGTTTCTATGACATTTTACCAGATAAAGCTATGATATATTATTTTTTCCAATAACGGACTTTTAAAGCGAGATTGTTTTAATTTTATTATTTATTATTTATTTTTTTGTAAGTCATTCTTGCGTTTTTCTTATGTAAACTTTTATGTTGCAGTCAATATATAACTGTTTTGTGCACATGTCATCCAAATGTGGTGTTTCTACATGCATTCATTTGAAAATTAAGCCAAAAAACCTGTTGTTCTTTCACCTTTGGAGGCCAGCGCATATTCTAGTGCCTAGGGTTAAATATGACTACAAGTTATTGTATGCGACTATTGTACGCAAAAAGAAAGCTCCTCTTGACCTCTTTATATAGTATGCCTGCTAGAAGCTTTTGTCACGGCATTAGCTTCAGAAGCTACCCTAGTAACACAATTAGTCCAAAAGACGTTTAAAACACGTTTTTTAACGTCGGAAAACGTGTTTCCAACGTAATTTGAACGTCTTTTGAACTAGTTGTGCTACTAGGGATAGTCATAAAAAGGAGGTCTCGGCAGAGGTATTGCTAGAAAAATTTTCAAGGAGTGACAAATAATCCTTGACTTGTTTTGAAGGCGTGATTTAATTTAAGAGGAGTAAATTTAGCGGTTTATAAAACTGAAAGCAAAGATAAGTGTAAAGAGAACAATGAAAGAAACAAAACGCAAAACTGAAGGTAATTGGTAAAAAGTACCTAGTTAAAGGCTGTTATTTATTTGTTTGTTTATTTAAAGCACATCTTACACTATTACATCTTATAGGTATGAATCTCTGCAATTTAAAAAATATGTTAAATCTTACTTAAAAATTCAGAGTGTGAAAATGTGTGTAATTGAAATTTTAAGAAGTACCTTTGTGTGCGTGAAACACGCTTGTAGAGGCGTTAAAAATATCTCTGGCTCTAGGTATAGTAAAGTAGATATACCCTACAATAGGGCTGGCCCCTTTTGCAGATCCCTGCTGAGCACAATAAACCCACTTACAGCGTCACGTGGCAACTAATTTCGGAATTAGCGTTCTCATATGGAAAGCAGTGCGAAATAGGAGAAAAAGTGAGTTACAAAGTTGTACAGTATCCCTGATTTAATAAGTAAAGACACCTTGCTCATATTAATGCGCACATAAATGAGCACAATAATGCTACAAATGGAAAGTATAAAACGACATTTGATTGGTTGCGTTTTCTAAAGCTCCACTTGATATCAAGGTAACTTATCCTTCATGCTGAACAATACACATCTGAACTCTGGTCTGCGATTCCTGCAGCACATTGTACAGCATGACAGATGACAAGCTAGCCATCGGTAATGCGCTTTTATGCTTTTTATTTTTAATATTTATGCTCGTGTGACTTTTTATTGATTAATGTATGATTCTGAACAACTTTGTATTTGACTTTTTTTTTCAGTTTTTGTTCCATTTTAGAGATAAAAACGCTAACTCAGAATTTAGCCAATTGGTAGCAATGTAAACGGTTTCATTGTGTATCACACTTTTCTATACCTAGATCTCAATTTTATGGCTATAGCTCTCGCTGTTCCTAAATTAATAGAGTGACAAAAGACTTAAGCTGTTATACTTTATTTCCAAAATACATTTCAGGAAGCTTTCGGAGGATAACGAAAATTAGTATACATTTTGGTTTCAAAAATATAAATAATTACTAAGTATTACTATAATTATTTTATAAATCTGAATGTTATTTATAATTTTATTTTTTGAGTCATACTTAACAAGACAATCAAATTAAAAACAATTATTACAAGAAAATTTTAGAATGAATTTAAATAATTTTATAAGCATCTTATTTCCATTTAATTCTCTAGAAAATGTCACATAAGGGGACTGCAATCCGGAAAACTGGATCCACTAATCCGACTGATCCGGCATCATTAGACGTCTCCCGGATCCGGTGATTATATCCGAAAAGTACTAAAAAAGGAAAAGACCACATATGAAAATGAAGGAGTTCGAGTACAGTACTTGTCTTATATTCACGAATAATAGTTGACAATAAAATCGTTATGTGTAGAAGATGAAAACGCCTTTTCAGCCTCTGACTATACTTGTAACATTCTAAGAAATAGATTGGCAGATGACACGATTAACACTATTTGTTTTCTACGATCTTTTTTGAACAGCAAAACTTGATTTTTTGTAATTTATATACCCAAAATTATTATTTAAAGAAAGTTTATTAAAATTACTCGATATTGTGATAATTGTGCTATTCATTAAACAGATGTGATAATTGTTACTATTATAAGACTACTTAGCGTGACGATATTACATAATTATCGTGAACTCGTGTTGATTGAGTTAGATTTAGGTAATATAAGAAACTTAGATAATGCAATGTAAGTTATACAAGATAATTTTCATTGATGTCATTTGTGAACTCTATTAAGACTGAACATAAACTATTATACTAAATATTATATTTATAAATATAATAGTCATAATTAAGTATACTATTATATAGTATATAATAACGCAAGTACTATTAATAACCAATATTTTGTTTTGATTACAAATAAATTTTTCCTATTTTATGATATCTGATAATAATAATAATTATGATAATATTATATATAATAAAATATATAATAGCTTACATCTAGTCGTATATCATATAAAATAACGATTAAAATTTAACTAGTTATTCGAGATACTAGATTTTCATTGTTCATTTTATTCGGAATTGTTGCTTAATTATAATAGAGTTTAAAATAAGGTGATTTTCTTAGAAATAAACTGTCTTTTTTATAAACTTTATGATACACTTACTTAATATCTTTTATGCATTCAATTTTGGAGCGAAAGACAAATTGTTTTCATGTGGTCAATCCGACGAGATCCGACCGGATTGATGGGGATCGGTCTCGGATCCGATCGGATTGAAATTGTTTCCGGATTGCCATCTCTTGTCACTTAGATGTTTGAAAATTTTATGGACCTTTAACTGAAATTAAAACACATATTTTTTGTTATAATATTTGAAATTTCGCGAAGTTTTAGTTTAAGATTTTTAACACTAACCATGCAAAATTAATGCATACACAGAGTTAAAAAGTACAAAACATCAAGTTGGATTTCGAAAAAAAAATGCATCAATTTGTAACTGAAAGACTCGACTATAAAATCATTTTCATTTTCATAGAGAGACGCTATACTAAAAACTTTATTTTTTATAAGTTTTAACTACCATCTTAATCTAAGAGATATTTTTAAATGATATACGTATACTGTTTCATGAAAAGATATACGGATATCCATCATACACCACTAAAAGGGTATCACCGTCTGGAAATGTAATTTTCATTTGTCTTTCAGATGATATGGCAAGCAAGCAACAATGGACAATGCAACCAACTTACATTAAAAATGGTATGAAATTACTCATGTCACAAAAATAAAAATAATTTAACATGTTCAGAAGAAAAGTATATTTGCATGATAATGGTTCATTAATCATGGCATTATGCAAATATGCATATACTATTTTAAAAGAGCCTAAACTAATTACACTTAAACAATTCTTCAGCATTAATTTAAATTACTTTGTATCATATTTTTTCGCCAAGTATCTTATGTTTCAGAGGCAGTATATTAAGTTACATTATACTCAATTATTCCTCCATGAATAAAGAAAGCAATCTTTTGTCTTAAGGCTACAATAATTGTCTCGTCTAAAACAGAAGCTTTTTCCCAGATAAATGAGACCAAAAATAACTAAGAAGAGCAATTATTTTCCAATACATGTTTCTATTGTTTCTTTTATCGATGTATAGTTACAAGAGGAGTACATGGGAAAATATTTGTTTCTTCTCATAATACTTAATTCAATTTAAAAAGCGGTAGTGTTCCAGAGCCTGTGGCGAGGGTGAAGTAAAAATTGTTTTGCTAGTTATACATTCCAAATATTATGTTCTCTTGAGCACTCATAGAAAATGTTTCATTATTCTTGAAGGTTTAATTAAATTTACCCTCCAGAATAAATAAGATTTAGACTTTTTTCTTATGACAATGCATAAGTGATGGAAAATGAGTTACTTACATAAAGCATAATTCAATGTTTCAAGAAGAAAATATAGTTTATTAATAAGCAAAATGTTTTATTATTCAATAATACATAATATTAAGTTTATCGAAACTAAATTACTTTCTTATATTTATACTTTTGGTAATGAATGGAAATTTTAGAGATACGTGCTTCATATTTTAAATCTAATTTTTTTACAACTTATAACAATTATGAAAATACGACCTTACAAAACGCAAACAAAAGGTAAGATCCAATAAAGAGACTGTTTAATTTGCTGGTAAACAATTTTGAATATTTTTGGCAATATACCCATTAAAATAGCATCTACCATTCTTTGAAATACTTGAAATTCAACCCCATTTTAATTGAAACACGTTAACCAGACGTTTGTTCGATTCATATGAAATTTCTCTCTTCGTTGTACTAAACTTAAAAGGTTGAGTTTAAGTATGTATCAACTCTTCCCGGTGAGTCATTATTTCAGAGAGCAAAACAAATAGCGCGGAAAATTCTTCTATCGGTATCACATTTCCATGGAATTTCCGTGTAGATATTTTACATCTGGCCGCATAGTTCATTTTAAGTGTAGAAATCTGCACTTAGCAGCCTCATAAGGATCCAAAAGGCAGAACATCCAAATGCAATTAAAGTAATTGGATGAAGATTCCACAATGTGCTAAAGCAGTTTTCTAATTTCCCTAAAAGGAGTCAGTTTTCCTCTTGAATACAGAATACAGATTAGAAATTGCGAAATTATTATGGGTAATGTTTACTTAACTGCTTTAAGTCACGCGTTCAGATTAGAGAGATCTTTGGTGTTACAGTTCAATTAGTTATTTTACGGCTGGAATAAAACTGAACAATGCATCTTTAAGGTAAATTCTTTTGAATATCAGTTATTGGTGTATTTGAAATTAGAAATAAATTTTAAGTATCAAGTTTTGCTAACTCTTGGAATAGATACTTATAGTATATTGCGATTGCAAATCAAGTAGATATTTTATAATGGAAATAAATTGGATTATTGTTTTGCTAGATTAAACTAAATACATTCAAAAATAAATTTTAAGAGTATCCTTGTTTAAATATTTTTATATAAATAGCTTAACACATAATTTTGTATTCATAGTGTGATGATTTGTATGAACAATGAAAGCAAATAGTCACATTATATATTTGTCTTCTTCATATCAATGTAAATACACTTGAAAAGAAAAATGTGTATTTACGTATCTTCCAACGAAAAGTGTGCTACTTTTATCCACACATTGCGCTGTAGTTATGTATAACTATACGCTGTAAAAAAATTCGGAAACGTTACCTCAAAATATGGGACATCAATCATAATTTAAAATGCCAGGAACGTTTCCGCATGTGGCGCAAAAATACTCACAAACGATTCCGCATCTGGCGGAAAAGCATTATGAAACATTTCTGTGTATGTAGGAAAGATGTTCAGGAACCTTCCAGAGCTGTAAAAAAATATTACCGTAAAAATTGCGACAGTCCATTTTTGAATTTGCGGCATTTGAAACAATTTTTAAATCGATTTTTTATTGACGCCTATAAGTGGAGATTACAAAACTAGGATTTTATAATACTCATGATCAATTAATCACTTACACCCTATTGATTGCGAACTGATGATCTTCAAATGAGGTATGAATGGTTGAACCATCACACGGAACAAGACTTAACACAGGTTACTGAAATGGTGAAGTGATCGCTTAATTCATCATGTCAGTATTCATTGAAATTTTAGCAGTTTTCCTTCAAAAATGGAATAATGAACCCATTACTTCATCAAATAATCAATTTTTCACTTCCTCCTCCAAGTTTTAATTTTAGCGGCGTCCTCTATGAATAGAAAAAATAAAATCTCGCTTTTTAGATCGTAAAAAGATTTAAACCCGCATGTGCAGAACGTCCAAGATAAAGAATCTCTTGCCGTGGTGCATACTTTAATTCGAAATGAGCGTTATGTTTCCGAATTCAAGAGTCCGAATTGAACATCTGAAGTTTACGCCTTATTTTCAGAAATCTTTCTGCAGTAAATATGCAACATTTCTGAATTGTTTTATAGTGTAGCACAACTTGCTGCATTTTATCTGCATAATACTATGTAATTACTATGTACTTGTAACTACAGCAGAACATATGGGTAAAATTAACTCAATGTTTTTCAGTGTATTATATTTGGAAGCTATGGAACACTAAAATGTAGGCCGGCCTAATGATTGTAATATTAGATGAGACGCAAAATCCTGCCACACAGCATTCCTGTAATTTTTCTAAATAGGAGAGCCAAATAACATGCTAAAAAAAACAAGATCTAGTTAGGTTTTATTTACATATTTCTTCAATCGATAATTAAGAATGACAATATTTTTACATAAATGATAATTAAGAATGAATCTTCGCCTCTAGCAACATATAGGGGAAAGTGGCCCAAAATGATCCTAGCGGGAAAAACGATCCACATATGTTTTCTTTGATACAGGCAGCGCTATTAACCAGGTAACACATAAACTACTTGTACCAAATTAAGAAGAAGCAATGGCAGTATTTAAGCGATCGGTGTTTATACGCGCCTGAGTAGAATTTTTCTAAAAACTGGGTTTTATCATATCTCTTATAAGGTACGCACTAACTTTTCTATTTATTTATAAACACAGTCTTTAAAGTGCAGAAATATGACTTGGTTTACTGAATAGAACATGTTTTTAAATGTGAATTACAGTTGCCAAGTTTGTTATGTTTCTTGGCGTGTTCCAGTAATATGACCTAAGTGGGAAGCCATGTTGCCAGATAAAATGATCCCTGGACCAAAGACACTCCAGTACCGGGTCTTAGGTGTCATAGCAGCCCTTCAACCGTTATCAAAATGGGTGACTCCCCATTATATTATTTAATTTATTTCTACGTTTATTGTAGGCCATACTTTTTAATTATAATTTTAAAATATTCCATCCCGTTGTTTCTGACACTTTTTTATTTTAAAATTTTCATAAAACAAATCATGCATACTACATGAATGTAAAATTTATTTTATTCCATTATGCATAGTCATAATTCCTTTTATATATTTTATTATGCCGATAAAAAACAATTTAAAATTATTTTCAAGTGAAGCATCATTTTGCCCTTGGGTTAAGAGTAAAATAATCCTTTAGACACTTTCTAAAAATTCTATTTTTTCATTACTCATTGTGCTTTTAAAATATTATCTAAATATGTTTATGATGCAAACTATAGTGTAAAATGTGTTAGAAAAGGTCCAAAGATTTATTTAAATATTTATGTTATTTTATGCAAGTTTTAACCTTAAGAGGATCATTTTGGGCCACTTTATCCTATTAGAAATCCACTAGGTGATATCTACGGTATACATGGCTTTTGAATTATCATGTAGTAAATTTCTTTACGAAAATTGGGCTAAGATTATGGTAAGAGTTCAGCTCACCCAGGCAGCGGAATCAGGATCCTTCAAGAGCACAAGGATCAGACTTCCGGGGGGACATGCAGGGTACCAGCAAATAGCTCATTGGGTCTGAATGCCTCTTTCTGGATCTTTCTCGGACATCTACTATTTTTATAGCTTCTAGGCGTAATCATACTTTTTTCTAGCCTATCTGTGACGGGTCCCTTTTCTGTATGCTTTCGTAATGTAATGAAAAAAAAAACCTTATTTTTAACATTCAAAAAAAAAAAGTTATTAAATTCAAGTCTTTGGTTGACTGTAAGGGATTGAACTAGTTAAATAAACCATCTACTTTGATTTTTCAGTGTCACTTTTATGTTTTGAAGTTGGTCGCATTAGATTTTATATGGCTGTTTATAATATAAACAAAATGAAACATGCAAATAAAGTATTCTCTGCTGTTCGAGTTTTAAGACATCCAAGAACTTTCATGAAAATGTTTTCCAGGTATATAAAACATACAGAATCGTTGAATACTTTTTACAAAACAATATTTTTCAACTATTTTTTAAGGCATAGATTTAAATTATACAGTAGTTTTTACACAGAGCGTAACCTCCTGCTACTTTTTGTTTGCATGCTTACGTTTAGCGACAGCTCGAAGTCTCACAATGTAGACTGTTACCAAGACAGGAATTCAGTTTTGCTTATATATCATTGGGGGAGACCGGGACACATTTCCATAGGGGAATGTCTTCACACTCGCTCTAGTTTTGAAATAACGCCAGGAGGTGGACTGGATGAAGTAGCAACGCAACATACGTCATCTACTAAATTTTTAGTTCAGTATCTATTGTTGCATCGTCGGAAAAGATTTTTTTCTTTCTTTTCTTAAATATGACTAAGCCTTTAGGTCTTTATACAAACTTAAAATAAACGTACTAACATTAAACTTTGACACCGCATATTATTAAAAGGGGTTCCTTTCTTCATGTAACACCAATGTGTTTGTTTTACAAATAAAATGCACCGCTACTTGTCGAGGTAGTGCCAAAGTTCCAAGATAACAACGGGCAGGTTTTCCATTTTTTTTAATGAATTATTTTTTTCACTTTTGCTTACGTGGTTGCCTTAGTACCATATGAATTAAAAAAAAGAAAAAAATGTTCTATTTCTAGATAAATAAAATATTGAGTTTATATTCGTTAGCGAGTGCTTATATCGTGGCTGACGATAAGAACTTTTCGTCTTCTACGGTGTATATTTACAACAGAAAATGGCTTTCAGTTCATTATTGAGTTTTTTATGCAACATGAATTTAATATTTTAATATGACTTACAGCTTAGCGGGAATTTAAAGCTGTGATAAAATTTATCACGACTTGAAATAAATGTAAATACTGATTTTTTGAGTGTGATATAGCAATTACTGCGTGAGATGTTACGCCATCTATTGCAAAAACGGCGTTATCGCACTTTCTAAAGGAAATGTCCCCTCCTAAAGGTTTAACTTTGTGGCAAGGCAAACGCATATTTAAGTGAAGAATGACGGGTCTTTTTATTACATGCAATGTTAAAACAGTAAGTTTAATGCTGTTACGTTTATTTTAAGTTTGGTAGTTAAGTTACGTTTATTTTAAGATTTCAGAGTTTACTCAGAGTTGAAAAAATGAACAGGTATAGTAGATAAATGATAGATAGTAGATGATATGCAGTGAGTTACTATTTTATCCAGTTTGGACTCTGACGTCATTTAGTGATTCATTTCAATACTAAAACTAGTTGGAAAACGCTCCCCTATGGAAAATGTTTCCCAGGCTCTCCTACAATAAAAATGCATATTAAATAAAAATGTGTTTTACCATTTGAAGGATAATTAGAAAACATGCCCTGCATACGTGGCACATTTTCCAACTTTACATAATCAAATTTAACCTTTTGTTGTCAAAAGCAATATCTACTTGTTTTTTAATATAATGCATTAATTTGTAGATAAAGGTATAAGAAATAGCCTGATATCTTGTTTCCTCAAAATAGGTACAATTTAAAATACAAAAACTTAAAGTTAAATTAAAAAAAATTAATTAAAAGTTGGAGAACGTGCCTCGGTCTTCCGACTACACCCTAACTACTGAGGTGGCCGTCCCAGATTATATGGTCAGTGGAGTAGATTAACGCACCACTGCTCTCTAATACCATCTTCGAGTTCGACCCCAGCTTAGGCCTTGTTGCTAACTGTCCGTCTCTTCATAGCTGGGCAATATTGGGCCACCTATAGGATGCCCCCATGATCAAATGCCCAACATTTCCGGCCTTAGTAATGGCCTGTGCACGAATAGCAATAGAGATCGCCATGGGAAGTAAAAAAAAACTACTGTGTGCTTGAGATAAATATTCAGTTAATCAAACAATAGTGGCCATTATATTCAAAATAATTTGCATGTCAGTAAATGAATTTTACAGTTATTTTCATGTACCTTGAATAAATACTTTTATTTATAATATGCATTCGTAAAATTCGGAATTTACATAACATTCGGTCTAGAAAAAACGGTCTTGATCTTCTTACGACATTATTAAAAGTTAAGTTTCTATAATTTCTTTTTGAAAAGTTTTGCGTTATCCCTTCGATAAATGAGCATTTCAATTTTAGACATTTACGTTAAAGTCCAACTATGTTACATCTTCATTAGCCAGATCTAGAGTCCTTTAGTTCATGTAAGGTATCAAAAATATTTAATTATTCAGAAGTTCTTAACAATTTATGACGTGCAAACAATTTTTAAAGAATTACGCAACATAAAGAGATTTCTTTAATCGTAACTATGCTGATTGAAGCAAGAACTAATTTGCTATTTTCATGCTTAGATAAATCTCCTAATCTCAGGCTGCTTAATTCAAGTCATTGCAAATATGTCATGATCCAGTAAATGATTGATTGCAAAAGTTTTACTAATAATGCGATGAAAAGTGCAGTATAACGCAAGATGATTTGTCATTGATTAACACGAATTCAATATCATAAGTTGAACATGTTTGCACTAATTGCTGACAGGTTTTACTTCTCTTCATTGTTAAACACATTGGTATTTTGTTTATTAGCGATATCATCATAGTTAGGATATTCATTAAAACCAGTAAATTTGCATTTTGAAAACAAATTATAACCGTGTAACTTTACTGAGGGGAAGCTCTGATTACATATGTCACAAGTTGTGCTTACATTCCAAATAATGTATGGTTTGTAATACGTTTTCATATGTTACATAATAAAAATGTTAAATTAATTTACCGTGCATTCAAGCAGTTAAAATTGCGTAATTACATAAAGGGAAAAATAATAAGTGTACGACTATGTAAATTTATGCTGTGCATCAGTGTAAGTTTTTTCAAAAATTGTTTTC
Organism: Cheiracanthium punctorium; assembly: GCA_038373885.1. Lineage (NCBI taxonomy): Eukaryota > Metazoa > Arthropoda > Arachnida > Araneae > Cheiracanthiidae > Cheiracanthium > Cheiracanthium punctorium. The sequence goes on along the minus strand of JAWZYV010000620.1, from coordinate 253,843 downwards.
CTATAACTCTAGGTCAAATAAAAACCATGTCCAATGTTAAAAATAATGTTAGCAGTGTTTTTTTTTTGTTTTTTTATTTACAGTTTACTATATGTTCATCAAAGTTGAGAAAAAAATTGCATATTTATATTCGGTCAATTGGTCAATTTTAGAGTTAACATTGGAATTGTACGATATTTGAATAGAAGTACTGCTAATGCCGTAGCAACTAGATAAGTTATAACTAAAAAGTATGCTAAAAAGAAACTAAACAACTGATAGGGAAGAATAGTAAAAAAATAAGTGATATTTGCTTCATATCTAAACATTACGAAACAATCGCACTTTATCTGCAGTCTTTATTTTAAAATGAACGATATTTATTTTTCAATTTGTTTGTTTGTTTGTCTGATTATGGCAACGCTACGCTAGGGTGATCTGCCAAGGATGGAGGGGTGCCTTGGTAGGAGCACTTTCTAGGGGGTTCTAGCGCGTGTTCACGTTACATGTGGAAAAAAACCTACCCAAAACACCAGCCCATTAGATCGACAGTCGCTCGATGGGACCCGAACCCGGGACCTTCACACTTCGGCCGTCTACCATTTTCAGCGATGGTGACAGTGACGGCTCCTCCATTTGAGCACATGAGCACGTGAACCCCCAGAGGAAAAACTAAAGAATAAACACATTAACAAATTAAATTTAAAAAATATATATTAAGTGCACTTCTAGATTTTTGTGAATTTAATGCATGAGTTTTACTCTCCCCCACCCCCCCAATATTATTAAACGCGTTTATTATAGCCAACGCACTATATCGTAGGTCGTCGCGATCGACCCGAGTGGCCCTTTCAACCGGTCTCTGAGGCAAGACACCGAGAGAGTGAGAGAGAGTTGCGGGGGGAAGCGAGGCGCTTTCGCTCGCACAAAGTTATTGTGCTCACAGCAGATTTTTTTTGCGGTTATCTCCTCTGGATTCTCTCTTAGCTTGTTGTGTTCGGTTAGTTAATCCATTTTTTTTTCATATTCTTATTATTTTCTTAATTTTTAAGATTTTCACTACAGTATTTTTTACGAACTAGTGTCAATAATTAAGATGGGAGTCCAATAAGTGTTCCGGAGCTACAGCAACGACATTTTTCAACGTCATCCTTTGAAAAAAAAATTGAAAGAAAAAATCAAGACAATATTTTTGCTAAAACTTATCTTTGCGACGAAATGTAAGATCCAAGATGACTTTTGTTCTTTCAGTTGCGTGTATTGTTTTCCTTTAACTGCTGGAAATGCAAATATCTCTTAACTTGTAAGCGCGTCGTATCTGCCTATTTAATTTTCGAAATTAATTTTGTGAACCTCCATTTAAATAAGCCACGAGCCGCCACTGGATGGTGATGCTATTTTTCAATTTCAGTACATCTGAAGCCATTAGGCTTTTGATGATGAAGTTCTTATCTGATAGCTAATACGCATTCATTTGAACCCGAAGAAATGTAATGAAAAATTAGACAACGGTAAAAACTGATTTTGATGTGTATTCCTTATTTTGCGAGGGCGAGAGTTACTTATTAAAATGATGTCAGCGAGGATTATTTTCTGTGTGTGTGTGTTAGAAAACGATTTTGTGTCACTAACTACGTGTCAAGAAGATAAAAAACAAAGTAATAGTTTTGTCGCTTTCAGGAAGTGAATTTGTTAACAGAACTATACATTTTCACATAATTGCCCCCTTTAAGAGAATATATTTCAAACTTAGTTAACAGATTTCTTAATTTTTAAAGTATGTTAAGCATAAAATATCTAGACGGAATTGGTAATGAATGGAAATCAAATGGTTCAGTACTCAGAATCTATACATGACCAAAAAGGAGCTCTCCACCTCTTCAAAAGCAGCACTAAAGTAGTTTTCTTACACTGATCGACCTTTCCTTATTCTGTTAGAAATATAAATACACTTGTCATAAATATACAAGGAAATTCTAATATTTCACAAAAAACTAGAAATGCTGCTCATATTTTTTCAGCTTTTTCCCCTTGCATAAATAGATTTCTTAAATAAATGTCAACTTTTTCTCTTTTTGAATGCACAGAAAGGAACATTTTGAGAATTTGCTTTTAGTTTCTAAAAAATACGGTCCTTGCATGACAATGCAAAATATATCCAAAAGAATATATGCTGGATATTGTTACATTTAGAAATCCGTTGAATTTAAAGAAATCCTCTGTGTTTTTTAGGTGCAGTTTTTTTTTATATATAGAATTTCTTCTTTGTATACACGCAATTTTACTTAAAACCATTTTTCTTATCTTTCCTTCTTCCTACCTCGAAAATGGAAATTTATTTTTTTTTCTATTATTTTTTTTCGTGGGTTTATATTTATATTATATGCATGCATAACTTTTTACGTAAATTTATGTGCAACGCATTAACTCACATGAAAATACATGAACGTATAAATGTCTGAATTCGCGGATTCATGCATGCAATGCATATGCATGTGTGCTCGTGCGTTTGTGTATTTGCTTGCGTGTTTGAAAGAAACTTGGCTGATTGGATAAAACACCGATTGGATAAGATACTGAAAATGGTAGATCGCCGAAATGCGAAGGTCCCGGGTTCCGGCCTGCCGAACGGCTGTCGATCTCACGGTCTGAATTTTGGGCGGTCTTCTCCAGCTGCAACGTTAATACGCGTTAGAAACCCTTAAAACGACCATCGCCCGAGGCACCGTCCCCAGGCAGAGAGGCCTCCTGTAGCTTTGCCTTAATCACAAATCAAATGAAATAATTGAAAAAAACTCGATGGGAAACATACAGTTGAGCAAAAAATTATATCCAACATATGTGACTAATCTTTATTTTCATTAATATCGGAAGTTGTCAATGTAAGTTCTTTTTAAATTCTGTTTTTCCCAATATTTACTAAAATTCCTAACATGATCCTGCAATTATACTTCTTAAAAGTGTTTTAGAGCAAAGCGAATTGGTATTTTTAATGGTGGGATTATTTAATAAGCTATCACAATTGCAAGTACAAACTTAATCCTTTTTTTGAAATTAAAACCGTTAAAAAATTTCATTCTTCTAATAAAAATTCATCTTTGGCATTAAAAAATTTAATGTAATTAGAATACAGTAGACATAAATTCTAAGCACAACTTATGTTACATAAATATATTAACCTGTTTCTTTATTAAATATATATCACGCGAAGTATTGTCTCGGTGGAGACAGAAAAACATTTGATAAGGAGATAAGATATATCGCATTATACCAAAATTATTTTTGTCTTAACTTAAACATAGTTTTGTTTATTTCAAGAAATAATTTATCTTTCTTTATATAAGATAAAAAAAAATTAAAAATAAAATTATTTTTATTCTTAACTAAAATTGATTCAAATGAAATGTATACCATTTTTGCTAAATAGAAAAGAAAAAATCTTTCGTTCCCTTTCATGCTATAATCTGATTTTTTTTAAATATATATATAGTTAGAAGGCAAGTACAACATCAAAGAAGGAGCAGATGTAGAAATTCCCATCATCTACTTTTAGAGAAGCAAAAGAAAAAGCTAAAGGATGAAAGAAAATAACTATTTGAAACTGGGCAATGTGAATAAGAAAAGAATAAAACCCACGATTGCATTTTCTCAATCCAACAATTAATCTTCAGCAGTTATATATTAGAAGAGGACATAAATATTCTTAAAATAAGCAATTTCGGATTTTATTTTTTTATTGTAGAATTCAATTAATACATTAAAACCAATGTCAGTTTTCATAACTGATTCTTTATATATATATATATATATATATATATTCTGGTGTATATATTATTACAATAAGTATAATTTAATTTCTTACACCTGAAAAAATGTAATATAGGGGAAATTTCAAATGGGCACAACACGATGCATAAGAATGCTATAAAATAAAGTATACAACTGGATTTAATTCTTCAATTCGCTGTTTGTTTTATTTTTAATTGAATGTACGGCTATAGGATAATTTTGCTCATTTAAATTTTTAAACAGCACATATATTCTAAATAGTGAATTCATATTAAGTATTTATAATATATATATATATATGGGTGATTCCATTCTAACTGTGATTTTTTATGCCCTGTATTGCTTGTTACCACTGGTCATTAATTAATAATCTATTAATGAAATTTTTGTGTTAATTATATACTCATCAACATATTTCATCATTTTTTTAATATAATATAATTTGCTATTCAGTGAAAACTTACAATATATCACTTTTGTCAGTACCGTGTTATGTCCATTTCTAGAATTTACCTATAAATTGTTAATTTTTTTTGTCGCAATAAATGATTTAAACTAATTACCTTATAAATTCTAATATAAATGATCAAACTAAAGAAATGGACACATTTTTTTTGTTAATGTATTATGTTAACATTGAATTCCGGTTATAACTTTTGTCTTAAAATTTTAACGAATTTTTGAATTTGAATTTGTACGACTTGAGCGCCATCTACCTTGATACTTATGTAATGTCTAGTGAACCATGTTGAAAGTACGTCATCTAAGTTATATTTACAAACGTTGAGTTGATGAAATAGTGCAAAGAGTTTGTGTCATTTTAGAACTCAATTTTCAAAAAGGTATGTCATAGATTCTCTTTTCAGTACCGCGGTATTGATAAACTTTATTAACTATTGATTTTTTCTATCCAAAATAGTAAATTTTTGTATTTAATACAAGCCTAAATTACACAGTAAATGGATAGTATCAAATTCATAACCAAACAATTACAGTTGTTATTTCAAATGAAAATGTCAGTACCGCGTCTGTCAGTACCATGTGGAAAAATAATTAATTAGTAATAAAATTACTTTAATTAATAATTGTAAATTTTTTAATGCAGATGGCTCGGAGACTTCGTACTAGAAAACTACCTGATACTGGTGACAATAAAAGTGGCAGAATTCAACAGTCGTCATAAAAAAAAGGGAAAATGTAAAAATAAAATTAATGCGGAAGTAAAACAACATCGTTTGGAACAAAAACGTACTGCTGAAAAATTAAGAGAGGAAAAATACGGAAAGATCCAGAGGCTTACGAAAATTATTGTCTAAAAGAAAGAGCAAGAAATAAAACGAGGTAAAAGGAAGGAAAACTTAAATCTATTCTAGAGTTATCAGAACGAGAAAAGCGATCTCGTCGCAAACAACAAAATTTATGGATAAAAAATTCACGGACGCGAGAAAATGAAAATAGTGAGTTGACAACAAAGCAAAATGATATAAATAATAACATCGAATCCAAGCAAGTTCGGATAGAAAAGAAACGAATACAAAAAAAAAAAAAAAAAAAAAAAAAAAAAAAAAAAATCTACGTAAATGTTTTAGAGACAACAAAAAATTATAGGATGACAATAAAAATCTGCGAATGAAAGTTAATAGCTTACATAAAAAATTACAACGTTTAGATATCAAGAAATCAAACTCAACATCGCCTAAATCTACAGTTGATAAAATGTTAAGGGGATGGTGGACACCCAAATCATCAAAATTGGCCCCAAAAATGTGTTTTTTTCTTTTTTACATACTAATATTCTACAGTTAAATCTGAACAATCGAGAAAAAAACTCGTATGTCTACGGCAATTTTTTAAAAAGATATTAGGGTTTGAAAAAATTAAAAGGGGCAGTTAAATGTCCACAAAAATACAAACAAACGCGTAAATAAACACGTAACAATTTTTATTGAACGTTTTCAAAATAAGCTAATATTCGAATGAAATTATTTTAAAAATATGTTTTGTTAAGGTAAAATCATAAATAAAATTATTCAGAAGAGACGGTATTAAAGGTAAATGGAAAATTACACTTTAAACTGTATTTTCTCCGAATCAAGTTTTTTGTGATTTTCTTGCCTTCAAAATGCTCCATGCGACTTAATTTTGGTCGGAATTGTACAAAATTTACTACAAACATTCTTCTCATCTATTACAATAAATCTGTGTATCCTTTTTAAATATGGTCAAAATTTAGATTATGAAATTTCACTTTTATTTACGAAAACTCAAAAATTTCGGGAAAGTTTGGTATATATCCACGAAAATGTTTCTTAAAAATTAACTACTCGGTCGAATCAAAAACCGATACACAGACTTTTTTTAAATATATTTTTATGCTATTATAAAACAAAATTACAAAAAAAAGTTAAAATTAAAACGCATGGAGCATTTTTTCGAAACTAAAAAATTAATTAATTTTTAATTATTTTCTAATATTTTTAAAATTTGTTTTAATTTTTTTCCGTTGTTTATAATGCTTTTAGTTTAATATATTAAAATACAAAATTTCATAATCCTATCTTATTACATAAAAAAAAAACTTTTTAATGTCCACCATCCCCTTAAACGGTCAAAATGTAAATCCTCAAGTTCGTAATGTGAGATACTGAAGAAACACAAACCCATGTTTCGAAGAACTCAAACTTTAATACGAAACAATTAACATACATAATAATAATAATAAACATTCAGTAGACTTTCAGCAAAGGTACTCTCACCATCGCGCACTAGCCGGGAGAAGAAGAAAAGTGAGAAGAAAAAATACATACATAACCCTTCGACTACGCTCGGAGAGACAGGGGCTCTAGGAGAGACAAGAGGGAGGGGATGACGTCACGTGCTCCAAATGAACGTAGTGAGAGCTTGCACTCTCCCGGTGAAGTGCCTCACAGGAGAGAATAGGTGGCATTGTAGATATGGAAAAAATGGAATTTATATTCTAACACCCCACCCCCCCCCACACACACACAATGTCAACCCATTCTATCCTGAAATTTTTTTCACATAACCTACACCAATTATATTAATACAATTAGTGTACTTAGCAGTTGATAGTGGTTTTGCAAGCACATCCGCACCCATATTTTTGGTGGAAACATTCGCTATTTCGACTTTTCCACTATTTATCGTTTCCCTTATGAAATGATGCCTCACATCTATATGTTTGGTTCTCTTATGAAACACGGGATTCTCTGATAATTTAATAGCACTTATATTATCAGTTAGTATTCTTACTTAGAATTTTACTTAGGTAAAGTACTTCTTTAGTACTTTCAGAAAGAGCCATGTACTCAGCCTCAGTAGAAGACAGAGCTACAGTGCACTGCTTCCGACTTTCCCAACTTATCGCACTACCACTCATTATAAAACAATAACCTGTATATGATTTTCGATCATCGGTACAATTACCCCAGTCAGCATCTGCATAACCCTATCGCAGGAGACGCTTTGCAGCAGTCCAATGGGTCTTATCGTTACAGTTTAAGAACTGGCTAAGTTGGCTAACGGCATGAGAAATGCCAGGCCGGTGGATGTTTCCAAATACATTAACCCCCCCACCACCCGCGCAACCTAATTTCTCGATAGGGATATCACCATGTCGCGTTCGCATTTTTCTCTCCCTCTTTTCTCAAATGTTAAACAACATACGCGTCCCATTAGTGGAAAACCTTACCGTCTTTTGCTGTCGGCCGACATACCAAACCGTTCCAATAGTTGTTTGATATAACTTTCTTGGATGGTAATTGTTCCCTCCTTCTGTTGAAAATTTATTCCTAAACAATATTTAATCAAACCCTCATATTTTATTTCCATTCCCTTTCTAGGTGGTTTTTAAACTTTACTATCATGTTTGGGTCTTGCGACATGAATAAAATGTCATCAACATAAATTACAATTATAGTTAGTCCTTTATCACTTTTAATATAATACACTCATGTCCACAAATTAAGGATAATTCAGAATCACACAGAAATTGATCTCTAAAATAAAAATTTCACCTGTGGAATGATCACACACATCTTGAAGAAGAATATGCAAATTACAGGAAACCACCCGATGGCGTGGATGGTACGTCACAATGACGAGAGTGTAAGAGAGGGGTATATAAGGAATGGTGGCAAAGAAGTAAAATTGTTCACAAGCGCTGTGAAAGCCTTTCAGTGCAAAAACCACATAGTTATGGCACAAAGGAGGCATTTGGATGATGTTTTACGTGGCAGAATTATCGGACGACTGGAATGTGGACGTACCCAGCTGGAAGTATCCGAGGAACTTGGAATCGCCCAGAGTGTCATCTCCAGGCTTTGGCAACAATTCCAAGAGGATGGTAATGTGAGTAGACGTTACAGCACAGGTCGCCCCCGAGTTACAACGCCGAATGAGGACCGCTATTTGGCAGTTACTGCCAAAAGAAACAGACGGAGTACAGCATCAGACCTGTCTCGTCAGCTCTCTTCAGCTACCGGTACGACAGTTTCAAGGCAGACCGTGTACAGGCGCTTAGGGCACATTGGTCTATATGCTCGTAGGCCTGTCAGATGTGTTCCACTTACCGCAACTCACTGTCGCCTGCGATTAACCTGGAGTAGAGAGCATGCATTGTGGACACCGCAACAGTGGTCTTGTGTGATGTTTTCCGAAGAGTCCAGGTTTAGTTTGGAGTCTGATTCTCGCCGGACATTCATCTGGAGAGCGCCAGGTACCCGTTACCACCAAGAGAACACCATTGAAAGACACCGTTACGGTGGTGCAGGATGGCTCGTTTGGGGAGGAATTATTCTTGGTTCCAGAACTGACCTGCATGTTCAGAGTGTAACGATGACAGGCCACATCTATCGGGATGTCATTCTGGAACAACATGTACGTTTGTTTCGGGGCGCCGTGGGTGCTGAATTTGTGTTTATGGATGACAACGCCCGTCCTCACCGTGCAAACATTGTAAACGAATGCCTTCAATCGGAGGATATCACCCGTATGCATTGGCCAGCATACTCACCAGACTTGAATCCAATAGAGCATGTGTGGGATATGCTTGGCCGACGAATTGCAGCCCGTCAACCCCTTCCCACCTGTCTACCGGAACTTCGGAGTGCATTGCTTGATGAGTGGTGTAATATTCCCCAAGATCAGATTGATCATTTGATACTCAGCATGCCTAGGCGTTGTCAGGCCTGTATTGCATCGTCCGGGAGACATACTCCGTATTAACCATCCTACTAGCCATGTTATACTGTTTTTTGTAAATAGGTTCTTTTTTTAAATTTGGTCAAGCGAGTAAAACTTGCAATTTGTATTAATTATGTCAAACAAATAGCATCTTTTTTGCTCTTTACTTTTTGTTTAATAAATAGACTTTACAAATAAGTCAAATTTGTTTTGCTTCTTTCTCTTTCTTTGCCTGAACTTCATTATCCTTAATTTATGGACATGAGTGTACATGCAAGGGACGGCATCAGTATTTTTCCTCCAAAATTTAAAATATCATTTACTTTGACATTCCAACACCTGCCCGCTTCGTCAAGACTTTCTAGCATTTTCTTACTTTTTCTATATTATTCGCTATTAGGTTTTTACTGCAAAATTAATTGCTCTAATGTTTCTCTAAAATATTTAGGGCATTCCATAAAAATTTCTTGGAAAATTTCTTCCAAGTTCCCATTTAAATAAGCTGTGGTTACGTCGAATTGGTGAATTTGTATTCCAAATTTACTGATAAGGCAGCCATAAGGCGAATAGACCCTTGTCTTGCAACAGGCGCGAAAGTTTCATTAAAATCTATCCCAGGTTTCTGATTGAAACCTTTCGCAATTAGTCCCGCCTTGCATTTTAAATCCGTTCCATCTGCGTTATATTTGTTATTAAGAATAAATCGACTACCAATACATTTTCCAGATTTGGGTCGATCTACCAATAAAAACGTCTCATTTTTTATTATGCTCTTTATCTCCCTAACTAAGGCTTCGTACCATAACTTCGCCTCCGAACCCTTTAGTGCATCGCTTATAGGAATTTCGGAACTACGTTGTAAACAACACCTGTAATTTCCCCCTCATTCGGCTCCTTCACGCGCACATCTCGATTTCGGAGCGATAAGACATTTTCTTTTGCCCCTCGTTTTACCTTGCTAGGGATAGGGGATTCGGACATTGACTCATCACTAACCTGGGGTTGGATTTCGATTTCAAATGTCCCCTCTCGTTCATGTTTACCCGTAGGGTCTTGGCTCGAGAACTCATTTTCAAAAATTATCGGGGATTTTTTCCTCGGATATAATTTCATCTACTACAGAAGGAGAAACACTACTATCAAACGTTTCAAAAAATTTAACGCTTCGCGAAATAATTACTTTTCTCTCATCCGGTAAATAAATGCGGAACGGTTTAGAATTATCCGAATAACCTACAAATATCCCTTTCCTTGATCTGGCTGTTTCAACCAACGTTCTATTTTTTCACTCGGCTATGCCAGATTGTTCCGGGCAATACGAAACAGACAACCTATGTTGAATTCCATGCAATTTCAAGAAATTTTCAAATTCACTGTTTATAATTCTCCTCCACTATCACTCATATAAATTTTAATTTTCTTAGCCTTTTGATTTTCTCAAAGGCATTTAATTTCCTTGAATGCTGATAGAGCTTCGCTTTTATTTTCCAAAAATTTAACTGCACAATAGCGCGAATACTCATCAATGAAAGTCATAAAATAAAGAGACTTACCTAATGAAAGAATCCGAAATGGGCCACAAAGATCTGAATGCATAATTTCTAACAAATTACTAACTCTCTCTGACTTTTTAGGGAAAGGCGCTCTAGACAATTTGTTTAATGCACACACTTCGCAATTAAATTCATCCGATGGTTTCGCAATATTTAAACTCCTAATATTACCTTTACATGCCGAATCTATAAGATCTTTCAAATTAAGGAGTCCCATTCTACAATGCCACCTTGTTATATCACAAACCTTGCTTTCCGTATCAATGGATTCACTTACATGATTTGCATTCTCATTACATACACTTAGATAATAAAGATTGTCTTTCCGATCTGCTATAAATTTAGAGTCAGAATTTTCAATAGCTGCACCAGTGTTCGTGAAAGTCACTGTAAATCCTTTATCGCATAGCTTTGCCACGGATAACAAGTTCTTTCTCAAGTCAGGTATCAGCAAACTGTCGTAAACGATGATATCTTCCACTTTCCCGTCGATCTTGGTTTTCACTGCAACATTTCCTGTTCCAGTCACTTTAGTTGTCTGATTATTTGCTAGTTTTAGCTCTGCAACTTCAGATTTTTCAATGGAAACAAATTTAGATTCATCATTGCACAAGTGAGCTGTGAACTCGCTGTCGAGGCACCACATTTCTTTTCCCTCACCGTTAGAGAAAGTTCTTCAATCTGCAGTGTTTGATATTACATCCGTCATAAAACCTGTTGCTTGTGTCTTTGCAGAATAACACTGAGATGCCCGATGCCCAATTTTTTCGCTAGTTAAATCATCTTATTTTGGATGCATAATTTTTCTTTAAATCATTTTTCGCACCTTTAGCGATTTTCCATGACGGTTTTTGCTTTAGATGTTTCGCCTCGAATGCGCCAACTTCCGCTCGGACAGTATCCGGTCGTCTGGCGTCGCCCTCTTCCACGATCTTAGTATCCGTAGTATTTCTGGTTTAGGCAATTCATCTCGGGACTCAATGGCCCACCGGAAATTTTCAAAAGTCGATGGTAAACTGTATAGCATTATCACTAATAACAAGTCTTCATCAATTCGTATTTTCATCTCTGAAAGTTTATCAACAATGTCGAAGAATTTTTCAAAGTGTCCTCGAACATTTTTTGATCCATCTGGCATCTTTAGCTGAATGAGAGATTTTAGCAGTGACGATTATCTAGCGGGACCTTTTGACATATACATCTCCTCTAATTTTCTCCATGTGTCGTCCGAACGTTCACAGTTCTTGATTTGTTTTAACTCGGACGAGGAGATACATAATATGATGTCAGATTTCGCTCTTTCGTCATTTTCTATCCATGGGTCATAAGCTTCTTTTGTGTTCAGATCTGCGGCAACAACTACTGGTTTGAGTGTTCCATTTACGTATTTCCATGTTCCATTCTTGATCAGTGCGGCTTTCATTTAAATTCTCCACGTTTCGTAATTGTCTTTATTCAAAAGCTCAATTCTCGACGTTCCGAACGAAGCCATTTCCAAGTGTGTTCTCCACAGACAAAGAAAGTTTTGTCTATTTAGCGCTGTGGTCTGCGTGCTGCGTCACATAACCTGTGAGATACTGAAGAAACACAAATCCATGTTTTGGAGAACACAAACTTTAATAAAGATACGCCACGAAACAATTAACATACATAATAATAATAAACATTCAGTAGACGTTCAGCAAAGCTACTCTCACCATCGCGCATCAGCCGGGAGAAGAAGAAAAGTGAGAAGAAAAAATACATACACAACCCTTCGCCTACGCTCGGAGAGAGAAGGGGGAGGGGTGACGTCACATGCTCCAAATGTACCAGTAGTGAGAGCTTGCACTCTCCCGGTACAGTGCCTCACAGGAGAGAATAGGTGGCATTGTAGATATGGAAAAAATGGATTTTATATTCTAACACGTAAAACATTATTATTTCATGAAATGGTACGGTAACTAAACATGGTACGGCAACTAAAATCATCTTGACGCTTTGAAGTTGTAGTAAACTCTTCTCAGGCTTTCATTTTTACAATAAAATAGATAACTACTATGCATAAAATAATTAAAATGTTTAATTTTGAAATCTTAGCATTTTTAATCAAAAAAGTCACAGTTAGAACAGAATCACCCACATATATATAAAAGATTAAATAATTACCTTTACTTTTATTTTTTTCCTTTGTTAAATTTGATAAGAATTTTAGCAATGTATATAAAGAGTATGTTTTGTTCTGTCAGTATTGCATATTTATTGCAATCCCCTTACGCAATGAGAAATAATCAACAATTACGACTTAGATCTTTCGTATAGATAATCTGCCTTATTTCCAAAATCAAATCGAATCAATTAAGCACCAATTTCTGGCAATTTCACCATTGTTCGCAAACACTAACCAAATTCACAAATAACAGATATTGTTTGCACAGAATACTTACAATTAACAAAATTACCTGTAACTATTTCTTTTTTAAGATACTGTCGCCCGCATAAATATTTAAGCACTTGGAAAAATATTCTTCTTCATTTAATATTTGATTTGCCGACCGACCTTTGTTGATAAGAGTTCAGTAAAATGATTTTAGCAAATATTTTCGTATAAGTTCTCAAGGTTGGTCAGTAATCCAGCAAGATAATACAAAGTTGGTCAGCAATATATAAAAACTAAGGGATTTTTTTACGTGTTTATGCACTTATGAAGGGGGTTACACAGGGGCGTAGCCAAGGGGAGGGTTAGGGGGTCATAACCCCCCCCATGAGGAATTTTTTGCCATACAAAATGTATATTCTTCACTCCCTCATCACACATATGTATGCATATATGTGAGTTGCAGTAGTCGTAACCCCCCCCCCCATGAAAATTTTCTGGCTACGCCCTTGGGGTTATATACTGTTTTATAGAAATAAATCAGTTAAAATGAATGTAGGAAATTTAGTTCACACTCGAGTATTTATTTTTGAATTTGAGTATTTATTTTTTTTTTGAGTGCCTGTAAGTGAAACGAAACCAGTGAAACATCCTATTTCGGTTTCATGTATAAAGTATTCTTCTTCATTGAAAGTGAGTGATACAGTAAAAAGAAATTACTTTCCACACTCATAAAACAAACAAACGTGCTTTAAGCTCTTAATTTTCTCTTTTTTTCTTTCCAGTTTTTGTAACGAATTTGAATATTTATTTTCGAATAGGATTGAAAACATAACATGTGAAGTAACTAAAAATATTTTACATTTTTCTTAAACAACTAAAGGAGACGGGAGCATCCTAATGCACTTATATGTGGAAAATTTAAAGTTTTGAAAATATAAAACATTATTTCTAGCTAAAAGTGAATTTTTTTACAAAGAAAGACGCAATTCTCAAACTAAATTACATTATCGTGGTAAGTATTTTGCAGCTAAGATCTAGCATTCAGTATTTATTCAGCTCAAGTTTGTCAGAACCAACATTCATATGATCCTTCAGTACATGTTTAATTGAAAGCTACATTTTAATTTAAACCATCTTTTTATCTTTCTTTATGTTATGTCTCCTTCAGAAGTGTTTTGTAACCATATTTGCAGTAACAAAAAGGGCTCTTTCAAAAGTCATTTATTGACTAAAAACACTTCAGGAGCTGTTTCAAATTTAAAAAGGAGAAGGCTTTAGCAAACAGTCGAAACGTAAGAAAACCTGTGATATGATGACGGAAACTTTTAAGTAAAAGAGCACTCGGAAAGTTTAAAAATACCTAAATTGTGTGCCTTGTTCAGTCATCTCTTTATTTGAGACATTTTTATCAAGGATGACTGAAAGTATTATCAGGCAGCCGCCCAGGGCGCTGCTATTTTGAGGAAAGATAAATTCTTAAAAGAATCTCAATACTTCCATTTTTACCCAAGCTTTAAAATGAAAAATGTTTAATGACTCACGAAGAACGTGAACGTTATTAATTTGTGTAGAACTTTTTGTACTATGGGGACATCAGTAGCAGTTTTACTGTTCTGATTTATATTGGGATTTCTTTATAATCCAAAGTAGTAACCTAGTGTTTTAGGCAGATACGTATTATTCAAGAGAAACGACAAACATTGCCACTTGTTGTAATTTACATCTTTTTCTTTCAGATTGTGTTACCCAAGTTAGAATTCAAAACCAACACAACTGCCGAAATAATTAGCTTCTGGCGTATTAGCATGCTAGGATTTTAGCCTCTTTCGGATGCAGTACATAACTGTCAAGTTCAATTTTATTCATTTACCCGTAAAATATTACTTTTCTTTGTTTAATTCGGCAGTTGGCAGTGAGTTCGAAAGTTGGCAGCTTTCATTGAAATTGCAGATATAAGCATTCTAATAAACTACTCGAGCAGTACAACAATGTCCTCTGACCGTTGCCGTGCTGTTGTTGTTGTGTTTGACGTTCAGAGAATTTGTTGTGATGCCTGAATATGGAGAACAGTCTATGGTCTATTAATAACTTAAAAATGCTATTTTTTTAATTAAACAAACATGGGTATGAAAGAGAAAAGCGAAAGTCAGTACTACAGTTTCTGT
This sequence comes from Cheiracanthium punctorium, assembly GCA_038373885.1. Classification (NCBI taxonomy): domain Eukaryota; kingdom Metazoa; phylum Arthropoda; class Arachnida; order Araneae; family Cheiracanthiidae; genus Cheiracanthium; species Cheiracanthium punctorium. The sequence continues at coordinate 238,793 of JAWZYV010000620.1, read as the reverse complement.
CGAGAAAAGATCGTCAAAAAAAGTATTTTATCAAAGCAACGATAACATCAAATTCTATTGCTTACTTTCCAAAAGCTGCTAAAAATGCTCATGATTTGTCTTATTGCACTGTAACACTGTTGGAAATTTTATAATCCTTCCCTGTCTTAACCAATTGTGGCCTGCTTCGGAGTTTACATAACGTTTAAATATTTAAAGTACATTTTTTTTTACTGATTTGTAACACGCTATTTTTTTTGCGGCACACAAAATAGCTCCTATGTATTATAGTATATAAGATAGTAGTTGCTTTTAGGGATTTTAATGTTTTACCAAATCGGGAACAAAACAGAATTATTATTTTGAAGTTTGTAGCAGCAATCTCACTATCAAAACCGGTCATCGTTTTTTTGATAGTTATCTATCAGAAGAATGCATGGAGTGCCAGTATTACACATTCCGCACTTATTTTTAACGAAAAGTATGACTGTTATCTTCTATTGAAAGAAAAAAAATTACTGCATTTAACCAATATTTCGAAGTTAATTGAACAAAAGTAATCGTGGTGTTAGTTGTTGTTACTTATGCCCTCTGAAGCGGCGCAGCGGTGCCTAATCCTCCATATAGGACGGCGATGGGCGAAAGAGAGAGACTTCCATCTAAATCAGCCCCATTGCGAGGAAGACAGACTTATCTCGGGGACTCCTAAATTTGAGCCCATTCGAAATGAGAAATTAACGGGCGTGGTTTGTTTATATATCCGTGCTGAGATTTTAGTCAATCCATATGTATTTTCGCTCCGATACAGCTATAATTTTGACGATCTCAAAAGAAATTTTGTTTTATTGCCGAAGACTGACAGACCGAAGATTGACCTAGAGTTCGGTTTACCAACCGGGCTACCACTACCTTTATTAATAGTAATGACGGCTATTTACAGAAGCGCATAAAAGAATTACATGTATTACGTCTAATTGAAATGCTACTGAACATGCGTCTATTTAATTAATTGTTCAGTATTTATACATGAAAATGAGTTAAAACAGATGCATTTGGTGTAATTTATCTGTCATTTAATGAAATAAAAAGCTAAAAGCTGAGGAATATCTTCTGCATCTGAGCCTTCCTATGCAATTAATATGTCTCCTCAAAGCTTTCATATGCAATTAATGTATTCAGTACAAGCCTGTGAACGTCCCTTGGATATAGAGAGCTTTTGTGTTTCTTTCTTATTTAACAATTGAGCAGAACTATCAAACATATGAATTGGGAAACTTTTCAAAATGCAGACTCGTTTAACAAAATGTGTATTCCGTAAAAAAATAAAATTTGTAAAGGAAAGATTAACTAAATAATGAAGCATTTTACTGTTTCTTTCATCATTAATTAGACAATTAAAATTACTTTAACATTTAATGCGTTTTATTTAGGATAAAGTTTGAAATTGCAATCGATGGTTGCAATTTTATCTTTACTTGTAATAAAAAATGTATACCAGATCGTTCTAATTAAAGCATTTCATTTGAAATAAACACTAACTTGTATGCTAGGGAAGATTAATGTAGCTTGTCTCAATTCAAGTGCTAAATTAAATTTTCTTTGATACATTATTTTGCTAGCAATAGAAATATTTTATATACAAACTTTATCACAATTAAATTACTTCTTCATGAGAAGTGAGTTTAATGGTGCCTCTGATTTTGTTCAGAAAATGATATGTTCCACGGTTAAAATATTTCGTGTGAGAATAGCTGCGTAAGGACCGTCAAAATGAAATAAATGTCATTAGATCCTCTTTATAGATATGGAGCATAAATCATTGAGATGGGAAGGTGAGCATGAAAGTGTTTTAACAGCCAATATCTCCGAGAAATATTCTTTACTCACCTTAACGATGCGAAACCATTAATCAAGGTTTATTGCTGTTACACAAGAAGCCATCTCGTCATTGTATGAGAGTTAAAGGAAATGCATTTTCATCGTATTGCCATCAAAGCGAGAACTTTTGTTAAAAGTCTCTGAGGATATTATTGCTAAGAGAATTTAACTGTTAGTATAAGTTTAAAATGCTTGTTCCTTTTCCAGAAACATGTATTTTTAGTTCAAAATTGATAAATAGGTTCGAATTAACAATGCTTTTACATTCAACATATCTTTTTACGATCAGTTATCATTAACAGTTTTGTGTATCATTACTTATATCATCTATCTGTGTTAAATAAAATATTTTTCTTCATTATCAATCTAAAATTATGGAAAACAATAGAAAAAGAACTGACATAATTTTACTCAGAAGAAGCTAGCTGTAATGATCTCTAAATTAAGAAAAGATCTAAAAAGTTTATCATGTATTAAAAGAGTATTATGGGCGAATTATTATTCTTGAAAGATAATTTATACTAATTATAATTTTTAATGGATTGGAAAAAATGTCATGTTAGATTCATGAAATTTTTGTTGCTGCCAAGATTTCATATAAGCCCAAGGAGGAATTGCTCATAAAAGTGTTGATTTTCTGATGATCAATTGTGTAGGCAGCCCTGAATAGAGAATTTTATTTTGGGGTGTATTTATTTCTTACTTCGAAAATTTAAACACTAAGCTTAGATGCATCTCCATGTTCCTTGTTGAATTTTTGAACTGAAAATATATATGAGAACATACAGAAATTAAATTACGTTCAAATAATTCCCATGCTGAGCAAAGCACAGTAGCAACACCTCCTACATATAGAAAGCCTGACAACTGAAACTTTGACGTCATCATTAGGCCTTCAAGTGATGACGTCATCACAGTTTTACTTTCACAAAGTAAAACTATTTAAAATTTCTGGTGGATGCTGCAAATATTAGAAAATATCTTAAATAAAGTATTAAAATTAAAATATCTGTCTCATACAAAATTATTCATTTCGATCTATTTCCTTATCATATTACCTAATTCGTCACGGTTAAAAACTGCAATATTTCATAAAATTATATTTTTTATCTCAAATTATTAAAATATTGTTATTCATGAGTAAATTCACCAGAAACTTTGTACATTTTTATTTTGTCAAAATAAAACTTTTAAGTGTAGGCCAAACGATGACGTCAAAGCTTAGTGACGTAGGAGTTGTTAGGCTTTCTTTATCTAGGAGGTGTTGACAGTAGTAAGTCAAATGCTTTCTCTTTCTGTTAGCTAGTAACAACAGAGTAAGAGCAGCTGGATGATAACGGATATGGTATTTGTATTTAATGAAAACAGAGCATTACGTTAACTAAATCAGAATGTCTTGCTGGTTCCTTGCAAAAACACAGCTGTAGAAAAGGTAAGTTTCTATAACCAATAAATTACTATTAAAAAATTACTCTATTTGCATCCAATCGTTGAACATTCAAACTATATCCCGTATTTAAAGCTATGTTAATGTGAATTTCAGAAACGAGGAATGTTAGGAGTGTATGTTTCTCAATTTAGAAGCTCAGACAGAAAAAAGAATGCATGGTTCCATGAAACAATAATAAATGAACATAAATATGATACTCTCTTAAAAATTTAGAGTGACATTGTCACTCTTACAAAAAGTCACCGGCAAATGATCCCAGATAGAGTGAGATAAGAGTGAGAAAACTGCATTATGACTCTTCATCGATAGGATTCTGTCACCCTAACTGCAAGAGTGAGACAATGTCACTCTTAGAGTAAGGGTGAAGGCGCTATCTGCTCACTCTAGCGAGAGAGTCACCACATTTCCCATGATGCGTTCACTTCAGCAGGAGTGAGTGCGTTGCTTCCACACCCAAACGACGCCATATTGGAATTGGACTGCAGTTGCGAAGTACCAACTGCATACAAGTAATGGAATACTTTTAGCTAACACAAGTAAGTAAAACCTTATAACTTTTCAATTATTGTAAATGTTATTTAAAATTTGATAATTCACAACATATAAGATACATTGATTCAGTGTCGGATCCATTAGGACTCCAGCTCTTCCGACAGACATTGCTTTGGTTAGGGTTAACATTTTGCTTTACTATACATTTTGTTTTTAAGACTTAAACAAGCCTGCTTCTTTTAATTTTATACCCTTCCGAGAAATTGATCTTTGGATCCGTCTCTATACTTGATCGTAGTATGTTATTTATGCTTATATAGCTGAAATCTTGCATTCGTTTTTTGTTTCTGTATATAATATTTGAGCATGTTTTGATGCGTGTTTGTAAATCGGTGGTGCAGTCAGGATTTTATTTCGGGGGTGGAGAGGGCTCTAACCTGTGTATCAAATTGTAAGCAAGCTGTTTCAACTGTAGCCTCAGTATCAAATTTTAAACTAAGTAAAGGGTCAGATTTTTAGGAAGGATACGCGCCTGTTGCAAATAGTATAAACAAAATTTTAAATCAAAAGCAGAAAATAATGATCAATTATATATTGTATGCAATTTATATTGAAATAAATTATAAACGTGGGAAAAAAATATTTTGTGATTAAATTTCAATATGTCTATGTGCATCATTTTATCTTATTGCCCATTCTAGCACAGATTCACGCTTAGAATATACATATATACGTTGTTAGATCAAAATAACCGCTCTGTTGTTGTGGTGTAATATTTCCCTCTCCACTTTTTACACATACACAAACCTCTCTCTCATATGGTAAAGTGGATAATTTACGATCGAACACCCCAGATGGCCTCAGGAAAGTCCACTTTTAAATCAGGGAAACCAGCTGAAAGTAGCAGGTGATTCAGAATGTGTGAGCTTTCATTAGTAGTACGAAAAACACAAGGGATACTTCTGCTGGTAAACTGATTCAACGCGGAAAAAAAGTTATTGTTTTTGGTGTTAAATGCGAGATTTTTGGAATTGAAAAGTTTGTATACTGTTTAAGGATAATTCAATAGTATAGTAACGGATAAGTTTAATATTACTGGTAATAAAGGTAAGTGTTACAATATTAAATTTAGTAATACAGTATTAATTTTAGAGCCTTGCAGATTTTGGTATGGTAGATTTTATGTCTTCTGTTGTGTATCAATATTGGTAAATAAAATTCTCAAATTGGTAAAACTTACCTTTTAGCCTAGATACCAATTCAAAATAATGCTAATTTTTTTCTATTGAATTTAATTAACATATGAAATATATCCACAATATTGGCTATATACTGGAAATGTTTCTGAAGTAATTCCATTACTGATAAAGTTTTTAATAGTAGCAAGTTAGTAGTTAGCCCAAATATCTTTACAATGTGTTCACAATATTAAGTAAAAATTCGAAATATTTATAATGTATTCTTAATATTGACAAGTAATTTTTAAAAATATTTTTATACCATTTTATTATTTTTCTAATGCTAATATACTCAATCCTTCACATTGTTATTATATTGGAAATAAAAACTAATATTGGTAAAAATTAGCAACATTTATCCATTATATTGTCCATGTTAATGAATTAAATTAAATATATTTAAAATGTATCCACACAGTATTGTGTGTATATTATAAATTTCCCTCATATTGTACTAACAAATATTTTTAATGTGTCAGCATCTTAATATCACAGTAATGGTGAATTAAGACTGTTTATCTACTGTACATTATTTCAAAATTTAAAATCTGATAAATAATTTTAGGTGCATTTATGTACAAATTGCTGAAAAATATATTTTAATAATTAAGTCAAATACTACTGAAAATCCTGTGATGATAAGACCATGATTATCACAGGAGCAAGGAGGGCACATGCCCCAGACACCCCATTTTAAGGGGTCCTTAAATTTTTTCAGAATATGAATTTAGTTTATTAAATTTTCATTCTAAGATACTAAATGCCTGGTTTTTTTTTTCTAAAAGTTGGATGTGTGTGTGGCAAAATAGATCCCAAATGGATGAGCCGATTTTAATGTAGTTTGTTTTATTTTAAAGATGGTATAATCAGAACGGTTCTTCATTGTATTTGATAATATTCACTTCATCTATTCCCCTTAAATAAAGCTTACTTTACACTTGTTCAGTCTAAGACAATTCAAATAATATTGTTGACATTCAATTAATTTTGATTGCTGAATTATTTCTGTAATGTTATGGAAAAAGCCATGCTTTGAGTTGCATTTTTTTAAGACTTCATTTTTAATAAAGGTTATTTCACATATTGCATAGGAAATGTTCATAAACTTAAAATTTATCTAGCATATTTCATTTTAAATTCATTTAATCAGAACATATCTTTGCAGATTGAAAAAACATACTTAAGTGGGGGGGGGGTGGAGTGAGTTTGGCTTAGGGACGTATCTAAACCTTAAAAATTTCAAGCTGAACTTTCAAAATTACCCACGAATATGTAATTTTCTCCATTTCTTATGTTTACTTATTTCGAGGGTGGCTGAAGCCCCACCAGTCACCCTCTGGCAAAGGACGTACCCAGGAAGGGGGGTGGGGGTCTGTAACACCTCCGAAATTTCAGTTTTTATTAACAAAGCAATAATTGTGAAGTCTTTTTGTGAAAATTTCTGCCTTTTTCATCGTTTGGACCCCCTCCGAAATTTTTGGACCCTCCCAGAATTTTTTTTGGGGTATGTCCCTGCCCCTGCTCTCCTCTCCTAGGGGGGGATAAAGTTCCCTACCTTGAGCCCCCCCTTATGGGTGCCCATATCATTAATGTTATATTTTTCAAGTATTTAATATTATTCTGTGGTTTTCTGAACTTGCAGGTAGCAGAACAGATTTCATTATTTATTGACATTGTTGAGAAAGCAGACAGCATGGATTTCAGAGTTTGGGTCTTCTACTGGGTATCATTAAGGGTAAATAAATTTATGATATTGGTAAAATTTACTTAAAAATTCAAAATAATTTTAATCCTTTTTCTACTGAATTTAAATGAAATGTATCTGCAATATTGCCTATATTTTGGAAGTAGTTCTGAAGTAGTTCCATTACCAATAAACTTTCAAATAGCACCTCACAGGATTGTAAAACATTGAAAACCCAAACCAGTATTTTTACATAGCAGCAAGTTAATATTTAGCCCAAATGTATTTAAAATGTATCCACAATATTAGGTAAACATTGGTAATATTTCTAATGTATTCCTAATATTGACAAGTAATTAATTTTATAGTATTTTTATTTTTTCATGTTCATATACTTAATTATTCAATATTATCATTAAATTGGAAATAAATACTAATGTAAATTGTAGCAAATTAATATTTACCCATTATATTGTCAATCTTAATGAATTTAAATTAAATTTATTTAAAATGTATCCACAATATTGGGTGTATATTTCAAATATTCCTCATATATATTGCACAAGTATATATTTTTGATATGTTAGCATCTTAATATATTATTACTTGCGAATTATCACTGTTTATCTGTTACACATTATTTTTGCATTTAAAATCTGAAATAATTTTAAATGCATTCATATACAAATTTCTGAAAAATATATCTTAATAAATAAGTCAAATATTACTGAAAAATATATCTTAATAAATAAGTCAAATATTACTGAAAAATTTAATGTAATATGATTGTTCCCTGATTATCATGGGCAAGCGGGTAAATACTGTGGAAAATACAGAAAGACAATTGTCAGAGTCGGTGAAGAAACAAAATGTAAGGGGGGCCCCATTTAGACCCATACTTCTGACTCAAGCGACTTTATGTCGTAATTGCTGCCTGGATTTGAGATTGGGGGGGGGAGGGGAATGAAGCCCTATAGCCACTCATCCCATTACCCCTCGATCTACCACCGAATCATTTGTTCTTGTGATAATGTTTAAATGTAAATTTTAACTGAAGACTCCTACCTTGGGTGGTCATTAGTTAAATATATATAAATTGATAATAAATGAATATTCATATAAATTGGTTGCTTTAGAAAACGAAACTTTTAGAATGTTTTTTATGTACTGAATACTCATTTTCTTGAAATATAGGAGAGTTAATAACAGCGATGACTGGGTGATTTTTCAAGAACCTTTGATAAGGGTGAATACTACTTTGGATGTCTTTAGATATAAGTATGTATTTATTTTTAATTATTTACTGTTTCAGTGTATTTTTAAATTTGGGAGTTAATTTTATATTCATATCATATGTTATAAATGTTCCTTATACACATGTCTGTGTGAATTTTATATTATTATTATTATTTGCATTGCAAAGCATCCCATTTTAGAAGAATGTATATCTTAAGCACTGAATCAGATGGGTAGTAGATTTCTCACAAAAATTGTGTTTCATTAAGTGTCTCACTGAGTAGAAACAAAATGTTTCAATCAAGTTATTATTTTTTTTTTACAAGAAATAATGCAATTTCTGAACAGGTTTTAAAAGAATTCAACTATGTCAGAAATTTGAAAATTCAGAATTTCTCTTCACAAGCTGTATTTATGGCAATACAAATGGTTAATTTATAGAAGTGAAATACTCAGAGAAAAATTTATAACATATTGTATTGTCCAAAATAGAGGGAGAATTAGCCATCAGATACAGTTTCCACTTTCGTGAATTTCTCCCTAAAAATGGGATAAGACCTGCAGTTTTGTTGTTCTATAAAAGTTCATCATGCTGTCTATGAAGAAGCATTCTGAATTATACCGAGTTTTTGAGAAGCCTGTCTTTAAAGCTTGCAGAGCCAAGTGATGAATAAAATATGTTACAAGAAAAACTGATTGATTTTGGCTGTTTATCACTTTATTATCTTTTTATTTTCTAGTACTCTGAACTGGTCCTGTGGAAAACCATTGAATTTTTGTCAGTGGCATGCTGTAAAAGAGAAGAAACTATTGGCATTATAAGTGGTATTCATATTTTTGTTTTATTTGTTTATTTATTCTTTAAATGTTCTTAATTACTAGTTCAAAGTCTGCATACTTTTGATCTCTGCGGTCTAATTTTTTCAAAGCTTGTATCGCATAATTTCATAATTGTCAATAACTTTTTTTTTTTTTTTGAGATGTTTACTTTTTTGTTTAGTTTATTTTTTTCTTATTTTCCAAATTGATTTATATGTTTTTTTTTTAGTTTTTTTTCCCTAAAGTGATGTTACTTTGGGGCAGTTAGTGACTATGTATTAAATTTTATAAATTTCATGTAAATTGAGAAAGTTATTAGGGCTGTTCTTAAAAGAAAAAAAAAGTATAACTTTTGGTAAAGTTACATCAATGAGTAAAACAATAAATATTTATACAGTAAAATTCAATGTGGTATTCTTTATTAAAGCATTTGACCCAGGCAACTCTTTAGTATATCATTTTATGTTATGCTATATTCTGTCATTTATTTAATCTCTATTATATGTAAATTTTTTATGTCAAGTTGCATATTTGACACCAAGTTAATAAATTGCTTGCAAAATCAAGTCTTATTTGCAACATTTTATGAAGTAACAATGAAATAAAGTATAAAAATCAATTTTTAGTCCCTTCAGATTAATTTTTTTACTCTGCACCCTCACTACCTTTTAAAAATATGTTGTAAGTAAAACCTTGAAACTCCTGTAACTTTTATTATTATTATTATTATTATTATATTATATTATTATTAATGTTGTCACTGCTGTTGTTGTTTAAAATGTAAACTGTAAAATGCTACTTTCAGAGATGAGATTTAAGAATTTAGTTTAATATTCAGACCTTTTTCAATGTTTATAAAGAATTCAGTTTTTTCATTTTTTTCAAAAATTTTCTGATTTTTCAGTAAGGCAAAATTGTATATAAGTAAGATAGATTTAGTATCAATAAAAATTAAAATATTTATTGCTCTTGAAATTCATAAGTATAATTGCTCAAAAGTTGTTTGGACATTCTTTCAGACTTTTTTTCCTTTTTTGTTAATCTCATATCTGTACTTTGGTACAAACCAAATCGAAAACTAGCCTACCAGTTTTGACACCATATTACATGTACCACCATTAGTGGTAAAAACAGATGAAATATATTATTTTTTAATTTTACTAATACAATATGTAAATGTAAACTTTACTTCCTTAGTAAATTCAGATTTTTTAAGCCTGCAGTATTAATAAAGTGCAATAACCTTGTCAGTGTTCACATGTTGTCATATGTATATTTGAATATTACTCAAAAATATCTTTAGTCTAGTTTTTAACTGACTTCAAGAAGATCTAGGTTATTAATTGGGGTCAGTACTCAGAGGTGTAGCAAGAATTTTCAGTGCCCGAGAACAAATTTGCATCACTTCCTGTTTACCAAAATGCACTGGAAAAAGTTTTATATACAAATTGGTGCCTTTTGGATCCTATGCCCTGGGACAAATGTCCCCCTCTAGCTACACTTCTGAGCATTGAATCCTTGTAATTTACCAGACTGGATATGAAAAGTATTTTCAAACTTCCGTTTAATTATTTATTTCTTTTGTTTATCTTCCACATATAGATGTGATCTTTGCTAAGAATGTTGTTATTTGATGATATTTTACTTGCTGTGCATGAAAAGTTTTTATTGCAAAGTTATCACTTTATTTTTTACTCAATTTTTGATGTACCTAAAATATATTACAAGTCCTGAATATTTTCTATTTTTTAATTGATTGTAATAATTTGCAAATTTAACTCACCAATAGTAAGTAATGCGTTTAATATTTATTTTGTCACTATTAGTTTGATGTTTGTTATTACGCACAGGTTACTGTGATTCAGGGATAATTTTATTCCAAATTGCTTTGATATGGGATTTTCGCTTCAATACTGTCCCCAATTATTCTTTTTTGTGTTACCTCAGAGGATTTACCTCACAGAATAAAATTTTGTGAAGTAAATCCTACAATGTGTTCCTTACTTTTAATAAAGTATTTTGTGCTCTCAATCACTTTGCATATCAGTATATTCTAATATTAATAGAACATAGAGAACAGATTATTTTATAAAACAGTACAAGCATTTCTTATCTGTAAAATTAAAGTTTTTTTTCTTTTATTTTTTGCAGGTAAAAAAATAGATTTTTTTTTTTTTTTGAGCTGCTATATTTAGGTTTTATTGCAGTTTTTTTTCCATTTGCTTTTATGTTCAGTGGCAAAATTAAAATGTAAAAGGCAGCTTAAATTCTACATCTTTATTTTATTCATTTATTCATAATTTGTACAATTTTAACAGTAGGAACCCTGTTTCCCTTCCCTCTCTTACTCAGAAGGTTACAGTATATGTAAATGTTTCTTGAAAGTATTTATTATTACCATACATAAATATGGTAATATGAAAAATGGTAATAAGAAAGTATTTATTATTACCATTTTTCGGTATGCTTTTGTGCTGTTCCAAAATTGTATTTAACCTGCTCCTAAAGGTGTTCCAAAATGTATGTAGATTTGCAGACTTTTTATTATAAAGTTATCCTCCGATTTTAGTGAAACTATAAACAAAATGTTTTCTGAATCAAATGAAAAGATCTGCTGACTTATTCCTCTGTAAATTCATCACCTAGTTGAAAGTGTTAAGCTGTGCTTTAGTTGGAGATTTAAATTTGACACTAATCCATGTACACACAAAACTAATTTTAACTAATTTTATTTTGTATGTATTTAACATAGATCTAGTTTATGCTCTAGTATATTCTAGCTGCCAACTCTTTCTGATTTTGAGCCTTTCTTCAGTCTTATTCAAATTATGGGGAGGGGGGAGGGTACCCTTTTTTTATTAGGATAGAATAGCAGTTATGTTTTAACTTTTAATTCTGTAATTACTTGTTGAAGTCATAATTTTTATCTTCCAGATGCTGTTAGAAGAATCCCTGAATGTGAAATAGTATTGAAGTACTCATATTGAATCCAGTGATTGTATTTTATATAAATGTAACAATGTAATACAATTAAACCAAATTTGTAATAATTTGTTGTGTGTTCACTGCCATTGCTTTTATAATTCATTCAAACCTGCATGAGTCTCAATAAGAGATATCTTCCACTTTTTTCAATTCGTAGGCTATTTTTTACTTCTGCAGTTCTGTAATAGTTTAAATTTTTTTTTTTAATTTAGAACGCATCGTAAACTAAAATTTGCTAGGCTGAAGACTACTCTGGACTTGGAAGTTCCATTACTCATGTTTTTATTAAGACTTTGCTTATATATTTTTATTAACTGTTTTTTCTTTCTTTTTTTTTTGGCCCTCATATTAATTGAACTTTGTTCTAACATACTAATGAGTTTTTCTGGCTTTACTTTCATTTATTGTTCTAAATCTGTTTTCAATAGTATAATAATTCTTGCATAAAATCTATATTAAAAGAATTTTTTTTTCAATTTGAAGTTTTTAAAAGATTAAGTAATTTGTAGCTATTTTGCTGTAAAAGTGAAATTGAAATAAATAAAATCACACTTAAAAATAAATAAAGAAATGAATGTGTATATATATTAAAAAATTAAGAAATGGCTTTTATTTTGAAGTATGTATAAATTATGTTCAGAACAGAAATTTGGTTTTTTAAGAGGTGAAAAAAAAAAATCTTTTTCTTTGAATCACCACCCTCCCCCCTCACCCAGACATTATCTATGGAGGTTAATATGGTTCACCCTCATGCTCTAAACTTCAATTATTTCTTTGCGTTATGGCAAGTCTACAAGAGGGGTGTCTTCTTGGGGGGGCTGACTTGGGTGGTGAACTTTTTAAGGATTCTAACCTGTATTCTTGCTCATGCCTCTAAACCTTAAATAATGGTTTTTGGACAAGACAAAAATGTTGGGTGTATTCAACAAAATGGGCATTGTTGAGGAATTATGAAATAATTGGTTTTGATTTATATTATTTATGTATTGGCCTGCACAAAAATATTTCTTTACCCCTTTTCACAAAAAAAGAAATCAATCAATATAAAGTAGTTTCCATTTTAGAAATATTTTATTCCTTTTTCTGGGGGGAGGGGAAAGAATAGAAAAATAGGTATTCTCTTAAATTTCCAAACATGATATGTACATTAACAGAGGTTATCAGCAGATATATTTATATTTTTGATTTACCCAACAATTAGTTTATTTATTTATTTATTTTATTTTTTTTTTGGTTTTCAATTAAAGGATAGCTATTGCTCTTTTAACTTATTTTCGTGTTTCATAATTCTTGTATTTGTTCGTATAAATGACTGAAATTTAATTTCAAATAATTTCTTTTCGATAACAATTCAATCCTGTTCATTTCTTATTTATTTAAAATTAAAAAAAAAGACTTGTTAATTGTAATAAAGTTGAAAAGAAAGTTTGAATAAATTATGCTTAAAATAAAACCTATTTAAAAATCAAAATTATTAGTATTCTTTTGATTTTATATAAATATCTTATCATGAACTATTTTTATTGTTTTGTTAATACTGTTGTAAGTGAAAGTTGTTCTGAAATGTACCATAGGTAAAAAATAAGCTTTCAGGGATTTTTTATTTCAGCAGGAGAAAAGGTAACATTGAACATATCAAATATTTCTGCACACTGTTGAGTAATGTGGATGTCCGAAACTCTTATTTCTATTCTTGTTTGATCACAGATTACCTCAAATGAAGTTATAGTACTGCAGACAAAGAAAATTCTTATAAATCTCCTGCTGATGGATTTTACATAGCTCAATGGCTATACAGATCACCTCCAAGCATTTTGAAACTTTCACTTCTATTCCTGTTACGTTTTGACTAACCAAACAAAACATAAACTGTTAACGAATTCTGTAACTAAATAGATCTAGAGGTTATGGAGGTTTGTTTTAGTAACCATGTGGAACTCTTGGGGTACCTTTTAGTGATGCCATCATCTGATTATTAAAATGAAACTCTGTACTCCTTCTTAATCTGTTTAATTTCAGAATAGGCTGTTATTTTAAATACTGTATGTTTTGTGTCAACAGTCCACATTTCACTCACTGGAATGAAAGCAAGAATCTAAAAATGCATGGGGTCAGATATTACTTGTACCATTGAGCTACGTAAAATTTATTTTCCAGCTGTTATGGATCATTCTGAACATGACAATAATCCAAGATAGCCCAGAAATAGATATCTAAGAAGTTCTGGATATGAAATAAGTATCAATTTCTGATCTTTGGATATTTTGAATATGAAATAGATAGCCATTTTTGGGATATTCTGGATCTTTAAGATCTTCTGGAAGTTTAATTATTATAACTATGCTACATATATACAGATACCTGTATATTATAGATGTTATTTACTCATTAGAGAGATCACACCTCAAATTTCTAATAGAGAAATCTATTTTATGTTGGACTTCTAATAGATATACCCAATATCCAGCTATGATGTATTAAAGATTGCCTATGGACAAACTTGGGGGGGGGGGAGGTAAATGCGGCAAAAATATTTACTTGTACGATATGAAGAATATTTTCAAGGCGCTCGATATTGCAGATACATTTTAAATATATTTAATTTAAATTCAATAGCAGCAAAGTTTTATAATTTTTACAATATAAAGGTTAAATATCAACTTTCTACTTTTTACCAATACTAGCTTTATTCCCAGTGTAATATTGAGTAAATATTAACCAAAAAAATTAAAAATGGTATAAAGTAAGTAATTACTTATCCATATTGAATATATTTCCAATGTACATCAAATACTATAAATGCATTTTAAATATATCTGAGGCAAATATTAACTTTGCTACTTTGTACGAAGTTACATTTGATACATTTGACGAAGTTACAGTTGATCTTTGTTTTCAATTTTTTTTAACAATATTGAGTTAACATTAAAAAATTTATCAATTGAGGGCTACTTCAAAAATATTTCCAATACAACCCTATATTAAGAATATATTTTTTTGTATGTTAAATTCAGTGGAAAAGGTATTAGTATAGTCATACTGAAAGTATAATGTTATTTTGAGAATTTATCAGACCTAAATGCTAATTTTTACCAATATTGGAATTTTATTTACCAATATTGGAAACTGTTTATTCTCAATGTGTTCACTTACTACTTTGTAATATTATTGGTTTTTGATATCAATGTTTTCACAATATTGAGTTAATATTTAAAAGTTCATTGGTAGTGAGACTGCTTCAGAAATATTCTCAATATATAATTAATATATCAATACACACTTCATATGTTAATTAAAATTGTACAAATAATAATAACATTTTGAGCATATATCAGGGCTAAACTCTAGTTTTTACCAATACTGGAAGGGTCTTTACTCTCAAAGTATTCACATATATGTAAATTTTAATAATTAAAAGTAATTAGTACTTAATAATATTGGAAATATTTCTAATATACACTCAATATTATTGATAAATTTCAAATACTTTAAGATTCAATAGTATTAAAATTTGACTTCAAATTGGCAAAATATTAAATTTATAATATTGGATTTTATTTTCAATGAATTCACAAGATTGGATAAATATTGATGCTATATAGAAAATATCTTTTAATGTTTCCCAAATATTTAAAAAATAATAATAATCAATGCTGTTACCAGATACATTCATATATATATATATATATATATATATATATATATATATATATATGTATGTATTTATAAGGAATTATTTTAATTTCCCCAAAATAGTGATAGCCAGAAGCAAGGCATATGCAAGGAATAAATCCAGGGCCGTACCCAGACAAAAATTTCAGGCAGGGTCCAAACCGTGGAAAAGGCAGAATTTTTCACAAAAAGACGTCATTATTATTATTTTATTAACAAAAATCAATTTTTTTGGGGAGGGGGGAGGGTCCGGACCCCTGGATACGGTCTCGAATAATCACCCTATAAAAAGTGGCGGTCACTCTTAAAAAGGGTCATAGCTCACTCTTGCTCAGAGCGCTCCACTCTTTAAGGGATGGCGTGCTGTCACCCTTTCCTTAGAGTGAGGCACTCTTTCCCGGAGTGGGTTTTTGAATTCTCACTCCTAGTCCAGAGTCAGAAATGTCACTCTTCAGAATAGTGATTTCTCACTCTATGGAGGTTGGCTGATTTTTGTCACGAAGGTAGGGTGATATGTCACTCCTCAGCACTGGTTTTTCACTCTTGATTATTAAGAGAGTAGAAAGTCCAAAAAATGGCTTTTTAACTTCAGAGATTTTAAGTTTTGTCTTCCGAAGGCGACAATAGTAAATATTTTCTGCTATTAACATTAATTTGCACATTCTAAAAGCATCAAACCTGAAAATCAAACCTGCTTTTCAATTTGAAAAGATTTTCAAATTTGTTTAAAATCGAAATTCTTGTGTCTATTTCATTATAAAAATTGACAGTATTTTTACTCAAATAAATTAGTAAATTTAATTTTTAGCTTAAAATACCGAGGTATTTTAAAACAACAAGATAGCTTAAAATACCATGTATTTTCCTTTTAATGGTTTAAATCTCTTTCTTAAAACATTAGCACAAAGCAAAATTTATGAATGCTGCTCGTTGGGGTGGATCAAAAAATCTAAATTTGAGAAAAACAACTCGGTGTGGGGTACAAAAGTTGTCTTTTAAGCATACTAGAATACATGCAAATTTTTTTCAACTTCGATTAATATCTTCTGGTGCCCCAAGACACCTAAAAATTTGCGAAAAATCGATTTTTGTGCAAAAATTGAACATAAATTATAAAGAAAAAAGTTAGCTACTCATTTGATTTTACCAGTGAAAATGAATAAGCTAAGAATGAAAATTGTTATATTTTTTTAAATGTGAATAACTTCTTTTTATGTAGTAGTATTATTAAGATATCAACAACTACTTTTCCTTCCATCAAAAAGGAAACCGATTATTGGAGGTGTGGACGTAATTACAAACAACAAATATAGAGTTGTGTTGTGTTGTGGGATTACCGCCAATTATCTAACAACATGCGGGATCTATGTCAAGGGGTGGAGTGCCCTCCGTCGGGGGTCTTTCTAAGGGGTTCTAACCCACAACAAGTAGAGAAAGTGAAAAAAAGGAAACACGTAGAAAACGAAAGAGTAAAACTTAAAATGTTTGAAGATGACGTTAATACTAAATTAACTGGTACATTGCTTCAGGATTCAAAAGTTGACAAATATGAAAAGACTGAACAACCTGAACACTCATGCAGGAGTACGTCTTCATTCTCGTATAAGGATACGAATATAATTATGCTGCAGTATCAATCACAAAATCGTTTAAGTTTTCCTACCGTGGCAATGGAATGCGATAGATATGGAATTTCAGATAGAGGATCTGCTCCAATTGCCAGTGCTGTTTTCAAGACATTGGAATTTTATACGAAGGGCAGACTTCGCATGCAGTTAATCGCAATAAAATAAGTAGACAGTGGTAAAAAATTCGAAAGGCAGTTGCAGAATCAACCAATTTAGCAGTATATCAATCTAATTTAACAGGATTATATTTTGACGGAAGAAAAGACAATACAAAAGTATAAATTATGAAGGGCACAAAATTTTACCCCAAGACAACAAAGGAGGACCATTATACTCTCGTAAGGGAACCCAGCTCTCTCTATATCGGACACGTTACTGTTACAACAGAAGACAAAGCCATTAACGAATAAATACTGAATTTACTCATATCAAATAATATACGATCAAATGAGCGAATAGTAATTTGATGACATGGAACACATGTTAATACTGGGCAAAAAGAAGAGGTTATTCACTTGATAGATGTGGAGCTCAATAGACCATTACAATGGTGTATTTGTTTGTTCCATACCAATGAGTTGCCTCTCCGATATTTACTTAATTCCTTAGATGGTGCAGCTGATGCTTCTACAACGTTTTGTGGACCGATTAGTAAAGTCATTAAAACCTGCAATGAGCTACCTGTAGTTCATTTTTTAAATTAAGTGGGAAGAATATGCCAGAAAATATTGAAGGTGCGATTCTCAGCAATGATTGAGAATATTTATATGATATGCGCCTTGCAATATCACGTGGTGGGTAGGCTTCTGGACTGGCATTAAAAAAAAACTGGACCAGTTGATCACTGAAGGTGGTTAACGACGCAAGTAGAATTTTAGACTGTATGTGGTTACAGAACAGCCATCTGTTTATCTTTTATTCTTTCAACATACATTATTGAGGTATACGCACCTGTGTGGTTTCTTATTTTAACCCATTTATGCCTACTGTCCCTTTTTAGGGATGGCATTTTCGCTATCAGTAGAAAACGTTATTTATTTTTCCTAACCTTCATTCCCGAGTATTGAGCTTCAACTCCACAAAATATTTTAATATGATCAAATCGGATGTGGACATTTCAATTTTTATACATAATGATTTTAAAAGAAATCCTCATATCAGGTTTTTAGGAGTATGAAAACTAATTTGTGCTAGAAATAAAAACAGAGAATCATCAACAGTAAGAATTTTACAAGTACCAAAAGTGCTTTTCGAAGCAAAAGAGTACATTGAACTTATCAATTCGCAGCAAGTTGAACAACCTCTTTTGATGAATGAGTCGTGAAGAAACTGAGGTCATAGTAAAAGTTGGGAAAACGGAGGAATGGTTAAAATATCCTTGCCATACCCAAGCAGTTGAAAGATGCGTCCTCCTATGCTCGGGGCAAACCTAACCTGATAGTGGAGGTAAAGCTATAGACCATGTGAGTTCGCCGCTCTCAAACAGTTCTTTCCATTTGCCCAGGTTATCACAGAACTAATTCATTTTTCACCTATTAAGTGAAAAAATAAAGTGTTTGTTATAAAATAATTGCATATTTGTGTTACTTGAATGCAGTAGTTAGAAGGATTAAGAAATTAAGTCAGAAATCAGATGTAACACCTTCCCATACCAATTATCATTGGTCAAGCGTCACCTCTTTTGTGCTGGGGGGAATTGAGGAGTGCGGATTTGCCTTGTAATTGGGTTGCTTTGTGATGCTGACAGCCAGATAATTGGAAGGAGAAACGAGTGTCGGAGCGATACACCTGGTGAGTTGTGAAATGACCCTTCTAGCCTTCCTCTCCACTATCAGGTTAGGTTTGCCCCGAGTATAGTGTATGAGGCATCGGAAAGGATATAGAAAAGACACGGTCTAATATTGAATAAAATAAAATCAAGAAACCATATCAAACATTGACATAGCAAAAAAAAATTTTATTTGTTAAAAATAATCTTCAAACAATACATTGAAAAATCGATTACTTCAATTTTTAAAATTTTTATAATTTATTAATTTGATTATGCTTCAAATATTAATACAAAATTACTATAAATAATATTTACGCTTTTACTTTAATACCCGAGTACTCTTCCAAATTTACAAATATAATTATTTACTTTACAATTTTTAATACATTTGCATGAAATTGGTGTGTTTTGGACTGTGTTTATGAAATTAATGTGTCAGTTTTTAACTAATTTACGAGGACTTGAGGCACAGAAGATATCAATTAAAATTAAAATATATATTGTTGTTACGTATGCCCTCTGACAACCGCTTGCGGTGCCAGATCCCCCCGGTAGGGTGCCAATGGGCAGAAGAAGGGAGCCTTCCATTATTAGGGCACCTGTGTGAGGAAGTTCAACTTTAGCCCAGTGTCCCCTAATTTTAACCAATTCCAGAAGAGGGACCAACACCCTGAAATCTGCACTCTCAGAGGGATCGTTTACATATCGTTTACAAAAGTTTACAGGACATTGAAGCCAACACAGATTTTATGTACACCAGCTCCCATCATTAGCGTACATGGTCCCACAGCAGTCGATCCGAGAGGGAGTTGACCCGCCAAGCACTGGCCTTGCCGTATGCTGCTTCACTTGCCGTGTTCTTATGGGAACGGAGTTTAGCGCCCAGACCACTGCTGGTTTTAATATATATATATATATAGATAGATAGATAGTTCATTAGTTTATATATATATATATATATATATATATATATATAAACTAATGAACTTTATGACCCTGCGCATACAGCAATCTCGATTTTTTCCCCGCAAATTTTCAATTTTACGCTATATTTCAGGCACTTGGGGCACCGAAAGATATAGATAGATTTCAATTAAAAAAACATGTAAACTAAAATGCTGTATACACAACTTTTCCAACCTACGCAAAAATCAATTTTGAAAAAATAAAATTTGCCTATGCTTTTCGATCCATCCTACTGTACATATTAAGCATAAATGTCTTGCACGTATATAATATTACGACATTTTATAGTTATTGACCATGTATATGAAAATATAGTTTACAACTTTATAAAACAGGATCGAACTTTACTCAAATCCTCAAATTTTATGTTTTAGTTCCAAATGAAGGTAATTTATTTATAAGTGAAGAAAAAAACTTACATTTGTATTTAAAAACTATTATTCATATATTTGAAATTCACATTTAACACGAAGACAGTATTTCCCTAATTAGAAAAGTTCTTTGAATGCGTTTTGGAGTTTTAAAACTGATTACTCGTGTCCTCACATTTTCCGTTGCAGATGTATGAAAGTAAATATTTTTCGTTATCCTTTCGCTAAATACCGAAAGATATTACACAAACAGCGTAATTACTGTCTACATCCGTTCGCTGAAATTACCAGTAGGTAATTAAAAGTAAACACACGTTCAGATAATGACTTCACGCAACAACGATAGAAATACCATTAGTAAAAAAAAAGTGTGGTTATTGGCCTCTCAACTTATAACTATTAGTCTTCATACACAAAATATAGTAGACATTAGTCATTAAGAGCAGACTTTTGGGGTGATATATGAAATGTTTTAACTGGCAAAAAATTTATTGGAATTTAAACAGCACCAGTAAATATTTCTACATGCTGACAAAGATGACTAAATTATCTGGAACCTCGTTCAAACTGTCGTGTGATTATTTTTTAAATTGTCTTTTTATTTGCGTGATTTAATTTTTTTAAATTTTCAGTATTAATTATAATTTCATTTAATTACACATCACTAAAGATAAAATTTCAGACATTATATATTTTTCTCTTATGTATATATATATATATAAATATATATATATATATATATATATATATATATATATATATATATATATATATATATATATATATATATATATATATATATATATATATATATATATATAAATAAGAAATATTTTGCAAGTAAACACGTTCTTGCTTTAGAAGTTATAAAACGCGGGAAAAAAAAAACAGAACAACATTTAAAGAAAATAGAACAAGATTACAGATTTATCTAAAAAATGTGTTAATATTTTAGCAACTCATAAATCATCAGTACTTTACATCATTTAATTGTAAAAAAAAGACATTAAGGAGTAATCGTCGTTCTACTGCCCAAACTTTTTATTTAGCTAGTACACTTACAAATACGATAAATTCTAAGATCTATTTAAACAATATTTTTATTACTATTTATTTGAAAATGTATTTGTTCACATATGCACAAATTCATCGTCCTAGTTTTCTTCCTGAAAGAAATAAATTCTGAAACTTCTCATGCCAAAATAATAAACGACATGTTATTTTTACTCAAATACACTTAATCTAAAAAAAAGAAAAATCTTTAAAAATTGCATATATATTATCCCACCGAAATTTATATATCTAAAAGTCTACTGCTCATATTTCTAATTTAAAAATCAGCAGTAGTTTCATTCACAAAAGAAAATTTGAAACATACATTTTTTTCTATGATTCTAACATAAATAGTCTCGCATGCTGCATTTATTATTGACACAATTTCAAAATTTTTCAGTTCTTTTTATTTAAATTAGTCTAGCCAATGCAGTCTTAAATAATCATTTCAACAATTTAACACTTCAGAAATTAAAAGTACGCCTTAATTTACATTGGCGTATTTTATATTGATCGATGCATTTTGAATGAGCTAAATGCAATTTGTTAGTTCATTTAGTGAAATTCTGTGCTATAGAATGTAATTCTATTGCCAGGCAAACACATTTAAAGATTTTTCATTTTTCATGTGCACTAAGCATCTTTTTGGAGACTTTAGGATTGAAATTGGAAAACTGATAACAGCATAAAATAGTTTCACGTGTGCAATTGCATTGGTTTGTATAGTTGTGCCAAATGCATACTCATCGGGTTCTTTTTTTCTTTTTGTAGTCACTGAGGCGAGAGTTTTGTGGGAAACATTTAGGGTCTCTAAAATAACGCCATACCCAGACAGCACAAACTGTTTCTGTATTAACGTTCAGAGATCGTCCGTAACGTTGTGTGTACTGCCTGAGTAGTGCATTTAAAGTCTAAAAATTAAAAACTAAAGTTTTAAAAATGTTCAGATACTTGAAATGAAAAGTTGGATGGGATATAGATATGTGCTTTTACAACGGCTTGCAAGCTCTTTGAACGTTTATTAATGATCACAAAACTTTCAGTAATATTCTTTGAACGTGTGTTAACGTCCAGGAAACCTGTTTGTGCTGCCTGGGTATACGTGTAAGGCATGCGCAGATTTTTTTTTAGTGTTACACTAAATTATTCAAGGATAAACTGATGATTCTAGTGATGATTCTTGATGATTGCCATAAACTAAATTATCAAAAAATAGAGGAAAGTTTTGAAAAATGAATCTGAACCGTTTTAGGAAATCGTCAGTTAAATATTCGATATTTAGAAACTTATTATGATCTTATTCACTTACACATATTGTCTGTTTTTTTTTCTCGTGTAAAAAATTTTTCCCAACATTCTTTCATTGGTCTTCTTTATCTTTTGTGCTTAATTCAGTATCAAAACAAGGGAACAGATGGGTAATTTCTCTGCCTCTGTATCTGAGAAATAATAAAAGGTTCAATAATTCTGTTTTTTTTTTTCTTTAAAAAGCATTTCTCAAGCTCTTATGCATACATTTTGGGAAAAAATAATGACATGTTATTTTAAATAAATAAGAATAAAGGGGAAAATACCAGATCCTTTTTAAATCGCAAAAATATGTATTTTGCTTAATTCATTGCTGATTATAGTAGTTTTCTTAAAGCTTGAAGATAAATAAAAATGAAATACTGAATTATTTTTTTAAATTAAAGTAAATTAAGCAAATATTTTTTCAGTATTGCAATTTTTAGCATCAGATTGTTAAAAACTTTAAATAATGATTACACAATATATGTAAAACGCTATCTCAAATTCTTAAGTTTCTAAGTCTTGTTTGTAATGTTAAATATGATTGTATGCGTATTCGTCGGATGTTTATGTATAGAAATTCCGCTTTATAAAGTTCAGTCAATCCATCTGCAGTTTATTATCGGCTTTTGATACATTTCCTTTGATGGTAAACCTAAAATAGAAATCAAACAGATCTTACAAGCACTGACAGTGGAGTCCAATCACACTTCATCAAGAGAGATGCCGAGAATGAAATAAATTGCCAACTATTTTAATTGCAAAATCAAAGCAAGACCGAACATGCGAATATTTTTGATGCAGACTGAGTGAAAAAAAATGCATGTAGCATTAAAAAAACATGCAGATTGACAAAACAAAATCGATGACAATTTTAACGATTGACGAACTTGTGTAGAATGTCAAAAGTAGCCAAACGCATAAAGAATCTGCAACTAGGGGTAGAAAAATTTAAGGTTTTAATAGCAATGTAACGGTAAATGGTAAGATTTTAGGTTGAATCATAGTGCAAGGAAATTCGTTTCATTAATTTCAGCACAGCAAAATGATTATAAAAGGGTAATTTGTGCATACAAAGGAAAGCGGGAAAATCTTGAAATTTCCCCTTAATATTTTTTTACAGTGGAAGGGCACTTGCTTATCAAGCATTTTGCTACTACTAAGTGCCTAATTACTGGCCATTGTATTATGGGAGCACCGAATGGGTGGCCAGCGTTACCCCCTATGAAAGGACGGACAAATTAACATCCATGCCCAATCCGGGATTCAAACCCGGCCCCAAGGCGCGATAGAATGGTTCTCCCCTTGATAAATTAAAGGATAAGTTCAGAAAAAGTTAATACACGTAACACAACAGCTCTTGTCTAAGTCGAATTAAAGCAAATGAAGTAATTTATTTCCAGACTAATGCACTCAGTTAATGAATCTGGCTGCTTTTTGAGCTCTCCGTATGCATACGTTGCACAAAATAGGCGGTTTTATGTCAGCAGGAAAAAACCTTTTTTATTGAAAAAAACTAATCAATTTTACTTATAGCATCACAGCAAAAATTTGTCAATATTTGAAATGACAGATTGATATTAAACTTTATTTAGCATTGTTTGATCATATAAATTATTTCAAAAATCATATACGTTCATAGTATAGAAATAATTAAATTAAAGTAACGAAATAGAATCAAAACAATCTTTGAATAAAATTGAAACTCATTCCTTGACTCAGATTCTGCTGACTATACAATTAATAGTGGTTTAATACCGATAACACTGGAATCTAACGTCTTACAATTAAAGACAAAGCAGTTGCTGAGCTTAAATTGTAATGTTAAGATTAATTATTGTCAGAGGGTGGTAATGTCTTGAAAATTTCTATAAATACGGAACTTCTGTTCAAAAAATTGTCTCATTCATGATATACTCCCTCAATTATTCGAAATAGCTGAAACAGCCAAACACGGAGAATAAAATATCCATTTCTAAAATATCATTGCTTTGTGTGTGTTAACTTTACATATTTATTTTATCTTAAATTTCATCTGATACAGTTTTAAAAGAAGCTTCAAATAAAAGCAAAAAAATTTAAGATAAAAATATTAAGAGTGTGTCGTTAATGGAAAGAAATATAAAACTTTTGAAGTTTTTCTATATTGACTTTTTGCTAACATGTTCAGGATACTACAGGAATTTTTTAAAATCCAGTTCGCTTTTCTTCTGATCCATTTCTCTTAGATTTACAAAGACTGCCTTTTGGCGGTGTCATCTGTTACAATTTCAGATTAGACAAAATAGTTAGTTTTACAAAAATATTTATTTTTTCGAACCGTTAATATTTACTTATCACAGCCTAAATTTGAGTAGTTCTACGTAAAGTAAAACTTTTAGCATCACACAGCAGGACTTCCTGTTTGAAATGTAACAATAAAAGTAACTTCAACTGATATAGTGAAATATAAAGCGGGGTTGAAAGAGTTGTGTAGAATTTCTTAACTGTTCACGGAGCACTACCAAAGAGATAGTTTATTGGTCAACTTCAAACTATAACTAAAATTATTGAAATACATCCCTTTGCATCTTTTTTACAAGTTTATACAAATTTCTTTGAACTTAATACTCAAGTTCTACTTAACCAGCATTAATGTTTTTAAGTGTCATTAGAATGACAATTCTTTCATAAAAAATATTTTATACCTACTGGAATTGGTACTATACCTTTGAATCTACTGTAGTATATATCATTGAACTATTAATATGTTACGTGCTTTCATTTTAAACATAAAAGGAATTTGAAGAGTTGAAAAGAAATATGTGCCTGATATGGGCTATATCTGAGTTAAAATACATATTTCTTTTTATTAACTTCATTGGTAGTTTGGAAACAGTGCCTACATAATTACGTTTCTATTTTAGATGCAGTTTTACAACATGTACCCAGATCATCTTCTCCGTCATTCTCTCTTACATTTTTAAATTCCTTCTCTGGAAGTGTGACTTAATTAGTAAGTGCCCTTTAAAAATGAAATTAACGGTATTGTTATAATAAAGCACAGATCGGTTAAAATAAGAATAAAACTGTCGATTTTAAAAGAATAAATGTGTTTTAATGACATTTTCAAACAAAGGGATCATTATTATGATTATTAACATGATTTACAATTTACAGCTTTTGCCGTAAATTGAATTTCTTTCTCGCTACTAAACGGACGCTAACACAGCAGGTAAGGAGGTAAGTCGTCACTTTTAACTTTACATATCTCTGAAACTATTCTTTTCCGTTAAAAACGGTGAATCACCAGCAAATCATATGATACCTAGAACTAAAAGGGCATATATCGTTCTTTTTCTGGTCTTTCGGCTGTAATCAAAACATTTCACAAAGCAGACCTCAGCAATTTTAAATGTAAAGTGTTCTTTGCAGTTTAACTTAAAGTAAATACGCTTAAATGTACAAGAAAATTATCATATTATACATGTTACGGACGCCTGAAAATATTTGGAATAGTAGCCAGTATTTTATCTACCTCGTCCTTCGTCGTTGGCGCTATGTTGATGCAGTTGTCACGATTAAGTTTTTTCTGAGTGTATTCGCTTGTGGTAACTGTATTTTATATCCGAATAGCTAATGAATTTTTCTCATATTTACAACTATGAAATAAATACAACTTAAATATAGGCTGGGTGTTTTCACTGAAGATTTTGCTGTTAATGGCAATTATTTCATATGAATGGATAAGAAAATATCGTATTTGTTGTAAATTAAATGAATTTAGGATTACTTCGACCCATAGAAGTGCTCTGAAAGTACGATTTTAATCTTTTTTTCAAGTAAATAAATTTCTTTTCTGTTTTAAATATATCATACACTTGGTTTAACCGTGATTATATATTTGCATTCTCACTGTACTGTAAGTTCTTTTAATAGCTGAAGACTATATTCGATTTATTTTAAAAATGGATTTTTAGCATAGGGTGTCAATTGATATAAATGCTAAGTATTTGTCTTGACTGAAAATTTATTTTCTGGGCTAATAATAATAGACTACAACTCTGATAAAAAAAATACAGAAAACGAATAATTTGAACATACTTTTAACTATGGTCTTTTTGTGCTTGTAATATGTGTATGTACACTTCTTTTAAAACAAATCATGTGATTTAGTGCCTAGGTAAGACCAACACCACCCCCAAAAAGGAAAAAAAAGTATATTATTATTAAAGCTGGTGATGCAGTAAAATAATAATTATTCTGAATTGCAAGAAAAAATAATGTATAAAAACTTCTTTGTTTGTTAATATTGTTCTCTTTCTCTTTATGTAAGTATATATATATATATATATATAAATTACACACTTTCTTTTCATTTACTTAAATAACTATAGGTATAAAGCGCATCGATTTCTATTTGAATTATGAATTAAAACATTGGTTTAAAAAGTAACTGTTTTTTAATGTATAAAAACAATATTTTAGAGGGTGAAGACATTATTTCCTGGAAGTTTGCTGGTGCACAGTTTGGCCTATTAATGTCGCTGAACAGAAAGAAAGGCAGAATAGGTTTAAATTTGTAATACGAAACCAGGCTCAAAAAGTTTAAATAATTCCTAAAAATCCTTGTTTGCGATATAGGGTAAAAGAAAAATACCTTTCTAGAACAGGGAAAAGAAAAGTACCTTTCTCGAACAGGGAAAAATAAAGGAATTTCTTCTCTGAAAATAACAGAAAGAATCTTGTTTTTCGTAAGCAGAAAAACCGAATTCAGTGAGTGAAAATAAAGGAGAGCTACCTATTTGTAAGCAAAACTTATGGCAGGAGAGTAACCGTTTACTTAGAAACCAGAAATGGGAAAACGGTTTTTGTCTGGCAACATTGCTGCCAGTAGTTTGTCCGTTTGTTTAAGTAACTTTAATAACAGAGCGCTCTATTCCTTGAAAATTACTGAAAATTGTTCAAGCAACTGTAAGGTTTAGCAACGTGCAAATGTAATATCATTTGTGGAAAGGAATTTTAAGGGTTGCTTGCATTAAAAAAATGCAATTTCAACCTTTAGAAAGTCCTGTTTATTCAAATTTTTGCATTAATATTTTGGGAGTGTCAGAAGAATACAAGTACTTAAAGGGAAAATTTCTTTTGCATATTTTGACTGAAACTGTAAAGTTCAAGGTGTCATTGAATACTTTATTTGAAGCATCATATTGTCCAAACACATTGTCAGACTGTGACTTAAATGTTATATACGTACAGAGAGTCCCCTAAATGCTGACTTAGGATTTTATTCCTTAAAAGGTATAGTTTTATGGAATAGATTAACATCGAAATTAATGCAAGTTTTAATTTTTATACTGCCCTCGCACAAAATAATCTCAATTAGTAATGTGTGTTAGAATAGTGAGGTGGTGTTCGAAATTTCAGCTACTCATCATAAAAATGCTCAGAAATGTAAAATTAAAAATATGTTGACTTAAACCCCTTTTCAACAGTTCTTGAAGAGAAAAAAAATCACATCGGAAGATCGTGTTTTAGGGATTGTACACCAATTACAGAAGAAAATAATGATTGCATAAATATAAAATAGTTTTGCTGTTACTGGTATTGTACAACCCTTTCACAACTTTGTTTTAACAAATTATGAAAGACTGGCATTTTGTACATCTCCTAATGAATGCATGGGACGCACTTTACGAGGTAGGAAGTTTGCCTACAAGGGCCATATAAAAATTTTAATTTTGTACATATTTAAATTTAATTCTCTAGAAATATGAATATGTTTCATAAAATTCTACTTTGTAATTCTTTGCATATCTCTATCATCAATAGTTGCGGAATATTTTCTCGGAAAACTATTTCCTAAAACTTTATTTTCGGCTGCTTGCATATTACTATTAAATTCTTATTACATCGAAATTCTGTGAAATGTAACACATTAATTTTCAATTACACTTAAATACGGACTTTCCTGATATTAATCAAACAAACTATCTTCGAGCTATTAATAATACAAACTAGATAATTATTATCAGAAAAACATTTTTCTAAAGTAGAGCAGGATAATTTTATAATGCTTTATCACATAAATGGTAAAAGACTAGAAACAATATGATTTAGTTTCTTTTTTCGCAAAAGTATAAAAATCATAAAATCATATAAAATGCTTTCTATTTTTTTGTAGTAAAACTATTTCATAAGGGAATTTTAATGTAATAATGAATCCATTACATATATTACCTAAATGTGTCTTTACAAAACTAAAATACAATTAAGTGCTCCATGGTTTGTATATGATAAACACCGACAGTCTGTACGCCAGAGGTTTATGAGCATTAATATCCACTTGTGCGTTATTTAAATTTTAATGTGCATTAGTCATATAAAAACAAGTTTTGCTTACTTACATAAAGGTATTTTTACAACAAATGACACTAACCGTATAGAAAAATAAATATATTTGATCTTCAATACGTAGAAACAGTAAGTTTCTCAAAGTGTAAGCAATAACGGCAATCAATGAAACGCCATTCTATCACAGAGGGAACCTAATTCCCAAACACCTGCTGCAACTTCGGTTTATGTGATTGATTTCAAAGATTTGGCATCCAATAACATTTATTTAGGCATCTGATGCTGCAGAATCAGAGGCAAGAGAAATACTTACGTGTTCAAAATTCTGTATTTGTAAAATAGGCAACGAAGGATAGAAATTATTCACATTAATGTATGTTTATTGGCATATATTAACACAGAATACATGCGTGTGTACGTGTGTGAGGTTTTATTTTTTAATTTCTTCATTTAAGGAACTGAAATGTAGTTTATTTTCATGATTAAACATTCTTTTTTTTATTTTACTAGTATTATATTTGAATGTAATTATATAGGAAATGTGAAGTATAATAGGAAATGTGAAGTTTTTCTATTCCTTTTTAGTCGGTGACTGAAATTTGAAACTTTACAATCTCTTTAGAACGCAATTGTTAAACCTTTTGGGTTAAGAAGCAGCAATCCATTCTAAAGCTTTTTTTTTTTAATTTTTGGCCTATACAAAATTAGAAATTAAAAAAATATATGTATCAATCCGAAAGATGTTTTTCTGGAATTTGCATATCAGTAATTAATAAAATGTAGAAGATAAAGAAGGTGTAAAGCATTAATAATCATGACTCGCCTTGTTGGGTTTTTTTTAATGGCAATTGATGAGTTTCCTTTAACAGAATAACTAATTCAATTTTAAGGTACATGCTTCAAGGGAGAACTATAAAACTTTAATTAAAAATTCAAAGCGTTCATGTAAATTAAATTTTTGTCGACGTGACACAGAGTTCACTGCATTAGGATACATTTTGTGAAAGGTAATATTATGAAATTAGCACAATATTGCTTTAAAGTAATTTTATTTTCCTGGTATTTCAGAGTACCGTAGGTAAGTGAAAATTTAAAATGTTTAAATTAGACAGTTAATGTCATTAAGAGTGTAAATGTGCCGCTAGTATAAAATAACCCTTACCATCCCTTCAAGATCAACATATATCCCATACTTTCAGAGGAAAAGGATTTATTTGTCGCTTTAAATAGGATTCATGGCTCTAAAAATCTAAATTAATTTAGGGTTCGCTTATCTGCAAATGATCCAGAGAATTAGAGATCTAGATTATTTTATTAAAGCTTTATGCTGCGTCTAGGAATTGAATTATTTATATCGAATTATATTACTGACAGATGCATGTTTCAGTAGGTTTTTGTCTTCGTGTTCTGATTCCTTAGGACAAAAAATATAATGTAGTGCTTTTAAAGAATGGTGTTTTCTGAAGTTTGAAGAAGAGAGCAATTAAAATAAAACTACAAAAGAGAACTTTTTGGTTAAGAATTACGAAGGGTAGGTGCATCCTTCTTTTGTATTTTCATATAATACTAAAATGCTTGTAAAATACCAGCACTTTGATCAGCTTTTCTGTATCATACCTAATGAAATAATCTTCTAAAAAAACTAAAACTTTTCTTTGAATAAGTAGCTAAAAAGTAAATCACATTAGATATTTAAAAACCTTTGTACATGGGAAAATTTCAATTTATACAGAGTTTTATATTGAGTAAGCATTTTAAGTAATTTTTTATTATGCAAAAATGTAGATGCCATTATGAATCACTGTATTATAGCGATTTCAGGGGAAAATTGAAAAAAAAATATATAAATGACTAAATTTAATGACTGAAGGAAAAAAAAAACTATACAAGTAAGCATGCAGAATACTTATTGGTATGCGCATACTTTTTGAAATTCGGTATTTTCTATTCTAAGAAAATTTTAACCTTTGGAATCATTGTTGTATTTTGTTTCATCACTTTTACAGAAATTAATCAAAAAGTTCAACTTAAACATGTGCTTAATGAAATTAGGCAGATTCCTTCATACTCGATTTCAATAAATATAGTTCCTAAGAATATAGTTCCAAGGAAAATAAACGAATACATCGCTTCCAAAAATTTATGCGGTTAATTATTTAATTACGTTATCTCAATTGTATTTTCACTTAATCAGCAAATACCAAATACATTGTAGCATTATTATTCAGTATGTTTCTGAATATTTAATCAATTTCCTCACATTTAGCTGGATTGTTCTTAATAAAGCCTTTTGTTTAAAACTGAAGTTAGTGGGATGAAAGAAATTTATCCGTTTTCTTAAATGAGGCTTAAAATGTATTATGTACGTTTATTTGTTGCGACAATAAACGAAAAATATATTTTCTAGAATGTATGTTGCATATTTAATTTGTTTTTAATTAAAATGTTCGTAAAAGTCAACAGCAACTTATATTATTGAAAATACAAAAATGTGTATTCAATGAACACAAATATTTAATTAAAAAAGATTCTTTATTAAATTATCATTATTATGAAAGGGTTACCTCTTATTAGATTATTTTTAATGTATTAGTTTCTTTTTCTGTTATGCTATTAGACGCTGCATATTAATTTGGACAATTTAATTTTATCTTTGCATTTGGTTTGAATAAATGTTGGCAGTAAAAGTTTCTTTCTGAAAAGTAATTCACAGAAATATCAAATTAGTAGAAATTGATAATCTGTTTTGAGAAAACTTTAATATAATATGCGTTTTAAAATGTATTCCTATAGCACATATTAGAATATTTCTTTAAAATTATATTCTTCTTAAATCGAGAAAAAATATTTTACGCTTTTTGCCGATATTTTATGTGTCACATATTAGTGATTTAATGTAAGAACTTAAAAGTTAATATTTCATTATTTTTAAATAGTTTCGTTTTTAAATAAATAGTTGTTTCCATTACTTGTACATATAAATTTTCATAATGATATTTTAAAATTAAGTCCGAATAATATAATCGACTAAAAATTACTTTGAGATAAAAAGAATTGCTTTTAATAAAAGTATCCATCATCTAATTCTTCATTTAAAAACAAGCAAGTTTATTTTTATTTCCTATACTCTTAACAACTAGTCCTTAAGGTGTCATAGCAGGATTAAGAATTTAAAAAAAATCGATTTTTCAATTTTAATTTCATTTGAAAACTTGGTTACTTCTGAGCACTTTGACCCCAATTTCATGCTATAAATCCGACTAGAACAGGTGATACAACTAAAAACGTTTTGTGAAAGCTTTATGTTTGAACGCTATAAGGTAACTTTAAACTCTGTTTTCTCAAAACGCATTTTTATGAACTATCCGTAAGATAACAAAATTTCTATGATTCGAAATTTTGTATAGTTATAACTGGTATTAGTATATATAGAATGAATCAATATTAAAAGTGAGAAAGAAAAACTTTTGAAAAATTTAACAGAAATACAAAGGGAAAGCACGATTTTTTTTTAAATTCTTAATTTAAAAAATTTACTTAAATATTAATTCATTTTGCAGAAACCGATACCAGTTATAACTATACAAAATTTAGTGAAGATACGAATCATAGAAATTTTGTTATCGTACGGATAGTTCATAAAAATGCGTTCTGATAAAATGCAGTTTAAAGTTACCTCTTATTGCGTTTAAATATAAATCTTTCATAAAACGTTTTTAAGTGTATCTCCGGTTGTAGTTGGATTTATTGCATGAAATAGGGGTCAAAATGCTCACAAGTAACTAAGGATTCAAATGGAATTAGAATTGAAAAATCGATTTTAATTTAA
Organism: Cheiracanthium punctorium; assembly: GCA_038373885.1. Classification (NCBI taxonomy): domain Eukaryota; kingdom Metazoa; phylum Arthropoda; class Arachnida; order Araneae; family Cheiracanthiidae; genus Cheiracanthium; species Cheiracanthium punctorium. The sequence goes on along the minus strand of JAWZYV010000620.1, from coordinate 206,119 downwards.
ACTATACAGTCCAAAATCTATTGGATGTTTCAAAACGCAGTGCGAAATATATTACTTCTTAAATTATCATTATCAAACCATATCTTATAAAATTACTCAAGTTGTTTTAAAAGTTTCTTCATAGCCAAGCCAATTCGAAATTCAACTTAAAAGTCATTTTTCGCGATCTTAATCATTTAAATGCAGAGTCATCTGCGATGATCTATCATTTATGAAAAATTAATTCACTTTAAAACTCAGTTTAACTCCGAGTTTTGAACACGTGCTTGACATCATTATCTAGTCCCTGAATGCTAAAATAATTAAAAGGGCCAGTGTGATGGCGCACCCGCAGTGCAGTAATTCATATATATGCTTATGCAGGAATCGAAAATGAGATTTTTTAATGAACGATAGAAACACCAGAAATATACTGCAATATTTTCTAAATAAAATGTACTGTAGCTGTGAAATGACGTTTACGCGTATATTACATAGTTAATAAGTAACGCGTACTTAATACTCTAACGCAACTTTAAGTAACCTAATTTAAGGCAGATTGCAACTTAAGTAATAATTCTGTAGTTTATTCTGGAAGAAAGGCCAAAATCAACATCAAATGCATCATATCAAGTAGGCAGTCAGTAGGTATGCTATGGGTATCATCCGAACATAGCAATTATTTATGGTTATCTGTTCTGCTGTGTTCCAAATGTTAATAATATATCCTGAAATCAATATGAGTTGCTTCTTTTTTATCATAAAAAGGCAGGATGGGTTGTATTGGACACAAACATGAAAGAACAGTTTCCCATGAAATTTCTTTACCAAAACAAAATAAATAAAACTGGGTTAATATTCGTTATGGCTAATACTAAAATTTGCATAAAGTTACCTTCAAACGCATTCACACATGCATTATTTATTCTGATTTAGAAGAACAATACATTTAAATTGAGGCTCGCTTAAAACTTCATCTGTTTCTTTCTTGCCTTTTTAATCGGAAGTTTTAAAATGATGACTTGATATAATTTGAATATATACTGGTATAAAATATAATCGTAATACAAAAAGGTAGTTGACATCTAGAAGCAATTGAGTTTTTTGGCACACAACTTCAAAAAAATTTCATTTGAATCAATAATGGGAGATTTTAATTAATAAATCAAAATTTTTAGTTAGCTTTTCACAAACTTTGTATAGTAAACCGTGATCTTTCTAATTGAATAGCCGAATATTTTATTTTTAAATCTTGATAATGAAGCATGAAAAGATCTAGTAATTTCTAGGTAACTCCTCGTAAACCTCTAGCATAGTAAAATCCAAATTTTATTATAACTACAAGCATGGTAAATCCAGGAAAGTATTCATATTAAATGGATTAGGGGTATTTTCAATGTAGATCGGGCAATTTATTTCGATTATTTCACCTTAGATAAAATTTTCAAATCTTTTCATTGGCAAATCTAATTCCAAAAAGAAGCGTTCTTCAAAGAGCGCATAAAACTTAAATACATTAAAGTTTTAAACGTGTTTCGTTTGAAAGATCTTTGGAGTGAAAATGTCAATACATGCCGTTGAACAGTAAAACTGGAATGCAGAACACATTCCATGAAACACAATTCGATGTTTATGCAAGTGTTGAGCAAAACAGGGAAATTCTTCGGTACTTTAAATAGAAATGTTTGATTTACAAACATAAATGTTATAATCAAATAATGCTCTTTATTTGATTGAAATTCAATTATATCCATTTCTTCTTCTATTTATTTATTTATTTATTTACTAAATAGACGATGCAAATTTACCTTAAATTTTAGTTTGTCTTAAGTTTGTATTTTTTAAGTACTTTGATGGGCTGTTAATATATGATAATCAAAGCTTACATAATGCTAAATAAGTACTAGTTTCAATTTACACGAATCTTTGGGATGTAAATCACAGTGTCACATCGGCTTTTTATTCTGAAGAGTAAAATATTAAAACCTAATGAAAGCGTTGTTTTCAGAACATTTTAAAATTCATATATTTCATGCACATACTGTTTAAAAATAGTTTTTTTAATAATGGCGATAGTTTTGTACAAAAATAAAATAATTGTTTTGTTCAGATGTTTAATTTTTCTGTACAATCGCATAAACTTATGTTAAAGACCACACTTGTGTGAGTCAGATTAATCGAACTACTTAAATTTATTTCTCATATTTTGGGATGACTTTGGCATAATTTTCTATTGAATTTTTTAATAAACAAATTTTATATGTACACTTCAAAGTATAACTGCTTTCCCCGCATATTTTCTAATCTTTCTTTACCATTTTTATGCTTCCTTTATAGGTTCGCAAGATCATGGACAAATAAACAAATTTATGTTTATCGGAAAACAGGAATAGACTCTGTGTAAATTTTTTAAAGGGGTATTTAGTCTTTATTTTTTCAGATATTACTAGGCAAAATTTATGCTCATTAAAAAGTTACATTTGGATAATCATAACATCGACTAAGCCTTGTAGTTAACCCATTTAATCCCATCACATTAAATTTAACGAAAATATTTTTTTTTAATTCTTACATTTTTCTAATAATAAGATATTAACAACGTTTCTGAACCGAAAATAATAACATAATTTAGCAACTTTTCAGGAATGTATTAGTTTTTAGTGAAAGTCTTTGGGAGGCACAAAAAGAACATGGATTCAATGAGCAGGTACAAGCTAATATTATGTTTCCAAATGCAGCTGATAAATTTTTAATAAGTATGAATGTTGCCAACTCATGTATGAAAATATAGGCGAAAAAGAAATATCTTTTAAAAACAAGCTATTTATATTTTTGATCAAAAAGAAATATCTATCCATTTTATCGCACAACACATTTTATTCCATCATAACCTAAATAATAATCTTGCACAAGAATGAGAAATGAAATTTCATTAATTTCAGTAACATACAATAAATGTTAAATCACTGTAATATTTTCTTAATGCATTCCGTTAAAAACAAGAAGTATAAAATAACATGCCTAAAACTTATCGCAGAAAGTAAAAAAGTTGGAAATACCTTACCATTATTCTTTAACTATTAAAAAATGTATTTCGCAAAAATAATCTAACCATCAAAAACTAACAGAATTCTTACATTTATAACAAAGTTTTAAGGTTATTTTTTAAAGTATATGAATAAAATTTTCTTGATGACAGAGAAAAAATATGCGTACTTTAGTTTCGGATTTCATTCTATAGCGAAACTTTCTCATGCTTACAAATGACCTATTTGTTTATTCTCCTGAAATATTTCAATAATATTTTTCTGGAAAAAAATACTATTTCTAGGTATACGTTGATCTATGAAACTTTATTGTTTAATGGGAATGCTCGGTGTAAAAATAGAATGTGAATACACTTACTTGCACAAACATGAAAGAAAAACATCATCTTACTGGAAATATTAAAACCACAATATGGCATCTCAAATTTGAGCATTTGATTAAAATATGAGAAAGTTGGGTAACGTGACGAAATCGTTATTTCTCCGACACAGTCATAACTAGCAACTTTTGCCAAGACGATTCCATAGACCCTAGTAATGGGCTATGGAGCCCACTTCAAGTAATGTAATTTGAGATCGTTTTATGAGCAGTGGTTACTCAAATGTATTTGTTTAATCTGTGTTCGCAAATTTTGGACTTCGCAGCACAAGGAATTGTCCCATGAGGTAAGTTATCTTTTCTCTTCCACAAAATATTCTTAAAGAGCAACTCGTAACTTTAAAAATCTTGTGTGTTATAAATTTATTTGCGATTAGTTCGGATACAGTTATATATAAACATTTTTAAAATAAAAAATAGAGACATGGTGTAAGATGACGAAGAGTTTGACAATCGCCAGCAAGTAAAACATGAAGAATGAATCAGGTATAAATATTGAGCACGTAATCAATGAAACGGTTGCTATCATAAAAAAGCGAAAGGCAGACCAGAAAATACGATTTTTGTTTATACGCTTTATAACCTGTGTTTTTCATAATTTTTTGCTAATTTAGTTTTTGTTTCATTATGGGTCATATGTCATTATTTTTTTTGGGGTGTTATCTGTGTCATTTTCATCAACTGCCTAAGCGAATTTGTTTCTCTGCATTTTCAAAACAAACTTTTATACACTTGTGTTCTAAATTAAAGTTACACGCACATTTTTTACAATAATTCAAAACTGCTTTCAGTAAAATTGATAAAATTTGTATTTTAAATATTTTGAGTAACGAATAGTAAAATGATAGCCTCCAATTAGGAATAAATTGTGTTGAGCCTTAGTTTTGTAGTACAGCGTTGAATTTGGCAGTTTAAGCATCTGAGATTTTTGCCTGAATCGTTGTGAGTACTGCTTTCAAATCCGCAAGATTGACTCTTTCTAGTGAGACAGAGTTATCACAATCGTCTAAGTGATTCAGCGAAATTGAGAGCCATTCGTAGGCTTGCAGTAGGATAGTCACAAGGGGAGGTGGCATGATGGTTACAAATGTATCCAAAATTGGTATCTAGGTTGTGGAATGTTTTCAAAGCTGCACAGCATTACACAACATAAGCAAACAACAGCTACAGAGCTTTCCAGTGATGTATATGCTGCGTTTGGTAATTCAGGTTTTTGGTAAAGCGTACACAGACGTCTTGCATGGAGGGTCATTTATGACCAGCGTCCAGTGACGTGTCTCCCTTTGAGCGCAAGACGCACGAAAGCCCGTTTATCATGAAGCTAAACACACAATTCTTAGAACGTGTTCCTTTTAATGGTGAGTCAAAGGATCAAAATCTATGTATATATATATACGCTAAGAAAAACCTTAGTTTCCCTTTTGCAGCGCACTGCGCGAACGGATAACAGTGAAATTCGGCACAGTTAAAGTTCGTATGGAATTGTTTGTGCGAATGTTAAGATTTTTGTGTAGTATGCTAATGTACGGTAAAAAATTAGAGAAGTAATTTGGCACGGAGTATTTCGCGCCAAGCCGGCCGATGGTTCCATTGATGTGTCAAATTTGAAATAACAACACTTAGTTTCAGCAGTACTATAGGGTTATAGTATTACAACAAAATTTGCAAAAAGTAGAATTATTCCCCAGTTTGGTGATACACCAGGGACTAAAATGTGATTTAGCAATATGCTTGGAGACTTTTTTTAGACGGCGATAAGTGCTCGAAGTGTTGTATATTCCATTTTTAAAAGCAGTAGGAAAACCTTGGAGGAGAAAATAATATTTACTATTCGTTCCGGGTAGGTCGGAATCCAAGAGACGCTGCGAAGAAACGCGCCAATTCGACAATTTCTTCATAACCTCCCGCCAGGCAGTATGCTAGCAAATTTTCTCCAAAAATTTTATTGAAGAAATACCTCAGCAATTAAGAGGGAGTGAAAATAATTTTATTAATGAAATGTATGGAAATACTTCCGAAAACATACTCTCAGATAACATATTGAAGTCAGTTATAATAGAACCAAAAAATGATGATTGAACTTTTATTAATGTTGGCATAATTGAATACGAATATCTTATGAATAGAGAACATATCACCGTAGCTACGATAAAATAATTTGCCATGATGACAGTGAAATCAAAAATAACTATCCAGTAGAGTTTTAAAATTCTTTGACTGTGAATAATTTATTTATTTTTTATTTTTTTCGGTTAGTCGGTAGGAAGTGAAAAATTGCCCAATAATTGTGATCAGCGCGAAATTCTTACAAACCTAAAGCGATTTCCAGTACATAATTGTTTATCCCTTTCCATATTATTGAAGTTTAATTTAATTTCGTATTTTTATTCAATTCCACACGTTTTCAGAAATCTCCCATTACGTAACTAATAAGCATACAAATTTCTTTTTAGTATATTGATATTTTTGTATTTATTTAATTCTGTATCTAAATCACTGTTTCAGAAGTAATCTTTAAACGTTTCCCAGAAAAAACAGTTGGTTGGTGGTTGTTTTCCACCTGGCTTAAAAAAAAAAAAAAAAAAAAAAAAAAAAAAAAAAAAAACGAAGTTTGCCACCACATAAGTTAGTAAATTGCATCATTATACTAATAAGAAACTTAAATACAAAGGAAGCATTAGTCCATGGAACAGAAATGCGCATTAAGTTTATACATCGTAAGGCTATTGATTGCGAAGTTTTAACTGGAACAGCAGGATATAAAATAATTTTAATTCCACTTAGAAAATATTTTGGTACTATTTTACCATAACCTTTCAAAAAACTCAATTTCCAAATATACCTGCATTTGCGATGATAGTAAATAAATCTCAAGGACAATCATTCGAAAAAGGGCAAATTTATTGAGGCAGCAAGGTTTAATACATGGTCAGTGGTACACCTGAGCAAATAGACTTGAATCATTCGACTTTTTAAGATTTTATAACTCCAAACATAATGGGCCTTTAGCCGAGGATAGTTCCAAGTTCTATTTTCGGAGGGAGCCACTAGACATTTTAGATTAGCTTAAATTGTTCAAACTAATCTGAATGCGTGAAATCCAAGGTCGGTAAAGGGAGATGACCCTATGACCCATTCGCTGGAGCTGCATTTGTATTTACCAAAATATGATAGCGTTTTTACAAAAACACCGTCTTCACAGAAAAGTGTGGTGGTTGTAAAGTGAAATTGTACAAAAGTGGCCACTAAAGACAGATAGTCTCTTAACCAAGGAGGTCACTTTAGTAGGTTCCAGTGTATATGGAATGGTGAGACATATTCTTTAACAGAAGAACTTTATCCACACTCAGATAAAAAAAAATTAATGCTTTATGGCCGAATTTCGACCACTGGCAGACAACTAGTACACATAATTATTCTGGTGAGATGATGGACAGTCGTAGAATACAGGATGACTTTTATCTGTTTTGTGTCACCGCACAGTGTATGGGTTTAATCAATATTTTGTGGGGTACACTGTTATAAAAAGTTCCTGAAATAAGCTGTCATTGTCTGGCAGCAATGCTGCCAGAAAATAACCGTTTTCCCATTTCCGATGTCGGAGAAAACAGCCGTCCGCTCCAATCCGTTCACATGTTATCTTACGAAACGGTTTCGCTACGTTATTTTCAGTTACAGAATCAGTTTTTTTTCCTTTTAGATAAAGGTATTTTTCTTTTTACCCCCATATCACGAAGACGGGTTTTAAGCATTATTTAAAATTATGGAATGAGGTTTCGTATCACAATTGAAGGATATTATGCCTTATTTTCTAAAATGCGACATTATTGGATAAAACCGGCTGCCTGCAGTCTTTCAAAAATGATTTATTTACCTTGAGCCTAGAATATAGTTTTTAAACATTAAAAATAGTCATTTTTCTAATTCATTCAAAAACACAGTAATACATTGAAATAGAAATTGAAGCACTTTATTCATGTAATTATTTTACACATGAGAAAAAGCTGTCTTAGTCCAACTTTTCCAGACATATATGTGTGTAGGTAGGTGGATACACAACGTTAACATTTTACACGTTCTTAGTTGTTAAAATATAGAATTAGTTTTTTGTAACTGCACCACCAGCTTCAATAATAATATTCTTTTTTTTTTGGGGGGGGGGGAAGTTGGATGTGGTCTGGTGGTAAAACACCAGAGTTACTTTAAAAAAGTGTACATGCATGTACATATAATGTTATAAATAGTGCACAGATAAAAATACGTTTGAATTATTCGTTTTCTTCATTTTTCATTATCAGAGCTGTAATCTATATGATTATTAGCCCGAGAAAATAAATTTTAAATCAAGGCAAATACATTACATATATATTAATACACTATACAATAAATATTTTTTTTATTAAATAGAATATAATTTCACTATAGTCTCTATTTATAAAACGAATTCACAGTACAGTCAGATTTCAGAAATGCAATTAATTAAACCAGCAACTAAATTTATTTACATGAAAAGGGTAAAATAGTACTTAATTCTTGAACTGGAGATATAATAACTTCATTTGTTTTACAACAGCTTCGAGATTTTAATAATCCAATCGTAAGAAACTATGTCCATTAAAGCAACATCTTTACCGAAAGCATCCCCTCCATATTTAGGTTGAATTTATTTCACAACTCTGAATACGAAATAGATGCATTTGGCATTCGGATATAAAATAAAATTATCACAAGCGAATACACCGAGAAGTAAGCACCCACAGAAAAAGGACTTAGCATTAAGTAAAATACTATACTCCAATTATCTGCAGTCGTCTGTTACATGCGGAATGCGACGATATTTTTGTACGTTTAAGGGATCTCTACTCCAACTTGAACTGCAGACAGAATGAGCAACGAACATCTTTCATTCAAAATTGCTAAAATCAGCTTTGTGGGTATTATTTTGATTACGAGCGGAAGTGACTCGGAGACATTTCATTAGTCCAATGTCGCAGGTGAACGGAAAATGTCCTTTTAGAACTAGACTTTCAGAAGAATCACAGATAATTTCCGTTTTTTAACAGAACTTCCGTTAAAAAACATCAAAAATCCTTTATTCACCAATAAGGGAGATTCTCCCGTGAAAACCAGGTTGATATTGTCTGTGAAATTCATATTTTTTATAACAGTGTACTTTCATGGCCGAATTTCCTTTTTATGGACGATAATGAAGCAATACAGAGTTCACGTTGTTGATGATCTTCTTGAAGAAAAAAAATATTTGCCGCATGAAATTTCCTGCGAAATCTCCGGATCTCAATCTTATAAACATGTTTGGAATGATCCATAAAAAGCCATTGCTTGACGTTCACGTCTCTGCCAGGAGCCTACAGGTGCTAAAAGCCTCGACTTTGAAAAAATGGTATTGCTTGCCGCAAGCGTTTCTTGTCGTCATCATTAATAGTGTGCCGGCTCGCTGCGTTGAACGTAGTAGCCACACTCCATATAAGATAGACTGCCCGAGATATGATGAATCATGATTTGATCCCTTTTGATGTTGCCTGTATATTAACAAACAATTCACCTCATTTCTTGTTATGTTGTTCTGTGCTTTCTCCTATGATAATATATCTCTGTGCTAAATGTTGTTACAATAAACAGAATATTTCTTCAATTATCACAAATTTTGTGCTTGAAACCGTAATTTGGACACAGTATATTATCTATTCGTTATATTATCCCATTGAAGTAACCCACTGGGTATGATGACGATAGATTCGTTTTAAATATTTGCTAATCATTTACCCCAATTCCTCCTGCATATACGTATAATTAAATGTAAATATATAGATTAAATAATAGGATGAGAGTAACTGTAATACTCTGTAAATGTACTAAAAAGAAAAACATGAAACATCTCAAATGATCTGGTGGACCTTTCACAGTTTGATATATAAGTGTTATTTCGCAAATTTTTGAAAACTTTTACATTAAACCTGCTCTCACACAATATTGTGTATGGTACTGGAAAACTTAAAAATTTATCGATAGCTGTGTCAACGCATCATGAACCACCTATACTGCAATGTGAATTTAAATTTCGAAAATAGATGTATTTTATCGTTTCAGATATATAGAGGGTGTCCCTTCAAAATCTCACTAACTTTTCACAGACAGATTTCTCGTTTGGAGTATATTAAAATTACCCAGAGAACTGCATCTCTATAAACCATAGTTTTCAACAAATGCTAGAAAAAGTATGACGTCACATCAGGTGTACGAATAAAGCTTTATTATAAATATGAAAATCATTATTTGCATAAATTTACTTAGAAATGTATTCGAAATGCCCATCATGCATTTTAAGGCATGCATGCATCTGAAGGCATAGGTCTATCAAGAAAGTTACGACAGAAATTGACTTAGTTGTTAGTGTTCAAAGTGCGTGTCTTTTTGTGGAAAAAGCGCTGCTAGAACGTGTACACAGTCAACCATTCAACTACCCAAGAAATTACAAATTTGTATTTACAAAATCAACGTTTTCATTTTTACATGAACTTTTAAATATAAGCTCCCACATTCAATTAAATAGTGAGCTGTAAGACACAGTGATCTAACGTTAAACTATAATTTATTTCTTCTCGTACTATTTAATAAGTACATCGCATTTCATTTTTGACATTTGATACTCCCATAAATTATTTGCTAAAACTTTTAAGATCTTGTTCCTGATATGCAGCTGCTTCATGGAAGCTTAATATAAACTGACTTAAAGTCACACAAACTGCATCTAAAAATGTGCACTATCAACCTGTCAGTATTTATTTTCTGTCTAAAATATTAGATAGTTTCGTTTATTCCTTTACTTTAAGAGTAAAGATGTTGGAAGCAGTCCAAAACATGTGATCTCAGTAAACTGATGCCTTCTCTGAAGCACATTAAGTCATTTAATTCTGAACACATTGCTTATTTCGCTGACTGGAATTAAACTTTTCATAATGGCTTTGAGACAATTCCAGAGATAAATCTTTCACGTATTCCTGGTTTTATAATGGTAGCTTTAATTAATCTTCTTTAAGTATAAGTTGTTTAAGGAGACGGTTGTGTTTGTCGCAAAAATTTTTTAAATAAAAATGCGCATGATTAATTTTAAAAAATCCATGCTTTCAGGTTGAGATACAATATATTCTGAAAAAAAGGTTTGATTAAATGCGCATTACTCTTTTTTTAATTATTTTTAAATTGTATGTTTTCCCTTCCGGGCATATTTATTAATGTGCGATTTCATTTTTATTTAAATTATATATTTTTCATCTTATGCTAGGTCGTATATAAATATAGAATCTAATTGCATTTAATACTACTGCTGTAGTTAAAATATTAATGGTGATTTACTTAAAATTTAAGCAAGATTTGAATTAAATAGAAAATTAATTGATTTAGCTTTTGCAGACAGTTGGCAGTTTAGGGTTAGTAAAAATGAACGAAACAAAAACGCGTTTTCATTGTTAAACAAAATTTAAAAAATAATGAAAGTTTGATTCATGATGATTTCGATGATGAGTGATGAGAAAGATGCTGTGGTTTAACACCATTAGATTTCTTTCTTTGGAGTTATTTGAAGTCAATGGTCTATGTCAAAGAGACCACATCTACCCGTGCATTGAAGGAGGGTGTGCGGAGGACTCAACGCTGTGTATCAACGACTATCATCCACATTTATTCCAAAAGGTTCAGGAAATTATCTACAGAAGACTGCGATGTGCCAGCAAAGCTGTGGAAGTCATTTGCCCTATGTGCTAATTCCTGCATAACCCTATCCTATGGTTTTTATGTTTTAAAAAATGCAATTTAAAAGAAAACTGTTTTCGATTCAATTCATATGCTGCGTAAATATTTCCCTTTATTTTGTTAACGCCTTGAACTGATAAAGTAAGATTACTGAGTGTCTTTCAATAGCAATACCAGCTGTCGTTTAACGATCTAACCACTTAGCAATAAAAAAAAATTACTATTTCATCAACAGTATGTATTTGTTGTAATTTAAAAATTAGATGTTTGTGGCGTAACTATAATCATAATTTTAAGGGGGAGAATGCGTGCATTTAAACCTTAGACCAAAATATTACAAATTGTAACATAACAAAAACTATTTGTTTTGACTGCAGTAGATTTTCATTTTCATGCTAAACAAAGTAATTTCTGTAAATTAAGCAATCATCACTAAAATGAATTTATTTATGCTTTTGATGATCTAATAACTTCAGCATTAAAAAACATCGGCTACTCTTTTTTGTTGACACTTGCTCAATTAAATTTTTTAAGAGAAAAAATATCAATGAGCATTCTATTTTTAAGACAATAAGTTATTTGAATATACACGAAATTTTACATACGTAGGTACAACGTTGATATAAGTAAGTAATTACAAAATCAAAGCAAACTGACCATTTATTGCAGGAAAAACTACAAATTAATGGATGTTTCAGTACCCTATTGGGCCACCCGTAGCGTGAATGCACGATGCGGTACGGGCGGGTACTGAGCATACAAGCACCTGGGGCCTTCAACCGAACTGGGTGGCTGTCCAACTTGTAGTCCCAAATCATTCCAGATATTCTCGATTGTTAACAAATCTGGGGATCGAGATGTGGGGAAATGGGTCTAAGTCAATCCTGTGACATCCTTGCTGTGTGTGGCCAAGCGTTGTCCTGTTGAAAAATAGCTCCTGCAAGCCCTGCCATGAATGGCAGTACATGTGGTTGCAAGATGTCACGAACGTACCGCAGAGCTGTCATAGTGCCGTAGATCAATACTAGGGGTGATCGTGTGTCGTATGCGAACCCCTCAGACCATCACACCAGCTGTGGGTGCGGTGTACCGTTCTAAAGCAAAGCCAGGATTAAGGCTTTCACCACGGGGGCTCCACACACGTATACGATTGTTATCATTGCCAACATTGAATCTGGATTCGTCGCTGAAGACAACCTGGTTCCATTTGGTTGCAGTCCAATCCAGTCCATCGCGACATCACTCCAAACGAAGGCGAATGTGCCTGGGTGCGTGGGTTAGTAGCTCACGTAATAGGCGACGCGATGGCAAATGTCCTTCAGTCAGGCGCCTTGCGATGGTAAGGACAGACATAGGGATCCTCACTGAAGGTGCTGCCTATGTCCGTATGGCGGACAACCAGGGAGTTGGCGCTATTCGTGCATGTCGTATGATGTGACGGTCTTCCCCACTACTGTTCTATCGAGGGCGTCCTGAGCCTGGTCTCCTTGCAACTGACCTCTCTTTTGTCCACTAGTCCCAACACCTTCTCACAGTAGAACCAGAACTGCGTAGTTGGTGGCTACTCGCCGATCTGGCCACCCTGCTTCCATCATCCCGATAATTCTTTCCCTCTCGGATTCTGACAGCTGCTCATATTGTCTGCGATGGCGACAGATTAATTACATGGAAACAAGATCTCCCCACCTAGTTTATACTTCAAGGAGAACGAAGTTCAACGACCTCTGGTGGCATTACGCAATGCTCAATCACGCTTCATTTTTAATCATTCGCACATCTGCCTGACACGTACCTTCATGCCAAGTTTCGTTACAATCCCGCAATTACTTCTTGGTGTGCCAATTTTTATGGCAATGTGTATACTTTACCAGTAAGTGATCAGAAGTTGCAGATACGATTTTCTTAAAGCTTTTACATAAAGTTATTCAGCTCTAAATTATTCAACTGGTTCTTCACGAGTGTAAAATTTGAAATTTTTACTAATTACATCTCATTCAAAATTATTCAAATTAAAGAATTACTTCAGTGTCTGATCGCAGGTCTATCCCAATGTTGCATGATAACGTCAGTATACACAAATATAAATAATATTAATTAACATTTTCTTTCCAAGCCGGACACTTGTCGTCCAAACATCCAAAAGAGTTGGTCATTTTGTGATGTGAGCCCTTATAGACCACCAACGTTACCACCTATGAAGGACGGATGATTTAACAACTAAGCCCAAGCCGGGAGTCGAACCCGATCGTAAGAGAGTGGTGCGCTAACAACCATGTAATTTGCGCTTTAACCTAACTTATTAGTATAAAATAAACTTCAAATATAGATTAATTCTAAAATGTGTTGGCATTAAAGTCTTGAGATTTAAATTAATAATAACGTTGAAAAACTGTGATTATTTATAAAACAAATTACATATGAATGATATTTAAAACAGCAACTGAGAAAGAAGAACGTTCGTATGGACCTATAAAAAAAAAATTTCTTACGTCAGCAGTTAGAAATGTTAAGCAGAAAATTATTGTTTCATAAATGAATAACAACTTTATTGTTAATTAAAGATTTAATTATTGATATCTATATGTTTTGTGTTCCGATATTTGCACATTTTAGCGATTTTTTACAATAACAGACAGTAAATTACAGTCCCTGAAAGGGCTTGAAGTAAAACTGCAAATGTTTTATGAACATTTCACTTTATTTTGAAATATTACCATTTTTTCATAATATTTTTACAGAATATATAAAATATATAGATACAAGAAAAGTTAATAAAAATTAAATATACTTAGCTTTTTTGGATGGAGGTATTAAGTACTATTAACGTTTTAGGAATCTCCTTTATTTTGCAATAACTGCTACATGGAAATTAATACATATTAGCTCTTCGTAGCAATATAAAGCAAAGCAATATATGCATAAAAAGAAAATAAATGCAAGTATCAAAATGAAGAAATGACTAACTTTTATGTGTAAGCGTCATTTTCAGAATACCTAGACACGTATTGATCACAATACTGCCTCCTATAAAATTAAAACAATTGCTGTAAACTACTCCTTTTAACTCATTTCGAACTCTTAATGACAATAATGAAAGTAACCTAAAAGAAGAAAATATAATCTCCTGAGTAACATTCGGATAATAAGGTCCCCAGTACATTGACGTCAAGCACAATTCATAGTATCACTTGTTAGATCTGAATGCAGTCCTAAACAAAACTTACCAGGAGGCGATTGCAAAAGAAAAACATTACTCTGCTGTCTCACTGTAGCAAATTACATTACCATAATAAGAGAGCAGTATCACAATTAAACACATAAAGTTTTCTTGACGTAAACCAAAACGAATTATCTTTAGCCTTTTCTCAGAGTTATAAAACCGTTAAGCTTTAGCTGTAAAAAGTAAAATAAATACTGCAGTGTTATGAGGTTGATACAAATGAATACAATTGATTTCATTTTTACGATTATAATTTTGGTGTAAAATCAACTTTAGTAAATAATTCTTTCGGTAGCTGAATTTTGCGGACTGTCCCAGATTGAATGATTGGTTTGGGATAACCTTTGGGAGTTGTTTAGTCCAATATTTGTATGTGTAGAAATTTCAAATAAGGAAAAGTTTATGTATTAGGGCTAATCAGACGTCGAAGGGCTTGGACTGAAGAAGTTCAAAACAATTTTTGAACGAAACGCGTATCCTCTTTCCTTTTACTTCTTATGTGTGCTTTTTACAAAGTTTTTTAATTACTTTATCGTTTAACACCAGTATTTTGAGTGTTTTTTCAGTGGTTATGCTGTTCCATGATTGATTTAAATACTTAACTCTGACTGTTAGCGGATTTGAAAAATTGAATCAAAAGATAGAACTTTTGTCAAATTCTGTATATATGGTATAAAAAAAATATTCAGCATGGTAAACACATTTTATTTTTGTGAAAAATTAATGTATGTTTAAGCAATGAAGCTCGTTAAGGCGTAATATTCTACGACAAGTAGAATACTGCCTCTATAGAATGTCTGTTTAAGATAAGGGTACATAAGCCGTATAAAAAGCCCAGTTGACCACAAGTGTTCTTATTAAGCTGCTGATAACAGATAAACATGAATATGCACCGACACAAATAGATTTAAATTGAATAGAATATATTATAAAAAAAGAAGCATACATTAATTTATTCTCACGTACTATGGTCTCAGTTTTTATCTATCGATATGAATATTATTAAACATATTGGATGAGATGAAAAATCTCTTCACCGATAAAGCTGTTATACTTTTACCGGACGATGTAGTGTAGTTACTAGTAGTTGCAGAGCAGTGTGCATGTTGAATGTAACTCATCTTGCCGCTGTTACGGATAATTATAGCACAACTTGTAGGTAAAAGTAATGCACCTTCATACGATGTTCAAAAGTTCATTAAATATCAAACAGCAAAATTTCTATAAAAAATGCTGTTGAATGATGCGAACTCAGAACAGAAGGCTATAAAAAATACACGAAATTAGCAAACCGAAAACGCAATATTTTGACTTTGTCTTCCAAAAATTTAGATATCCTTTAATAAGACAAAATAAACTTTTACTCTTCGGCTTATAAGTTCTATTCATCTTAAACAGAAACTTCCAAATTGTCATTTACTTTGGTCTTTTACAAATTACCTTTGTAAGAAAACTTTTAATTCCCTGGCGGAATCATAGAAGCACCTGCAACTTTTCTATACCAGGGAAGAAAAAAAAAGTTTTGGAAAGATCACACGATGAAATTTTCTGAGAGATGGCGTAACGTAACCAAATAAAATCTTGAATATCTTGCTGAACAAAATTACTGGATCAAAAGGAAATTCAATCAAAAGATAAAAACTTTTGTCTAATTTAGTATATATGGTATCGAAAGAAATTATTCAGCATGGTAAACACATTTTATTTTTGTGAAAAATTAATTGAATGTGATGATTTAAATTGAAATTTATATGTATCTCTGATACGTAATCATTTTAAGTTTATTTTTTTACTCAAACTTTTAACAAAAATTTTGCTGATATTTGTATTGAATTAGAAATAATAACACATATACAGAATTAATTGATGCCACTGCATCCAAATTATAACTTATAATGAGAGGCTCTCCCTACCCCCACCCCATACACACAGTCTCTAAAGTATTAGTCTTCACAGCTTTTTTAATTCAAGACATACATTTTAATTGTGTATTTCTGTCAATAGTAAATCATGCTAGTCATTTGTTTATTTTTTCAGGTTGAAATTACATTGAAAGCCATATTTTTTCCAGTCATAAAAAAATTCTCTGTTATTAGTGGCGAAAGGAGAGAAAATTGAAATTCAATTGAGACATGACAAATTTTTTGTAAATGCATTATATCATAATTATTTATATTAAAAGTGTACTATGAATTTAAAATAACTTTGAAAATCTTCGTTATTATATAATAATTAATATACCCATTGGGTATTTCTAAATTACTTACAAAGTAACATATACGAATGTTTTTTAGGGAGTTGTAGATATCAAACTCACTAAAAAAATGTTACTTCTATGACCGATACTATTTTGAAGTTTTCGTTGATTCAAAAAGCAATTTACGCGTATTTGTTCTTTCAACACATTTTTTGATCAGCTCCAATATTTTTGCAAGAATAAGAAAATAACACGAAAATAGAAATACTCATTTATCTTTATCACAATCTCTTATTTTAATTAAGCTTAGTTTAATTAGTAGTAAATAACTTCTTTTTCTTTTAGCTCTAATTTTATAACTAAATCTAAAAGTAAATTCGCCAATCATTGAATACCAGTTTTTTTTTATAGCCGTCGCTTTGTAGTTTTAAGCAGATTCGATGTTTAATAATATTTTTTGGAATACTTGTATTGGAGCAAGAGTTATTTTACATGGTGGATAACATCGAATTTTTCTCATTCACTCAGATTCCTTATGTAAAAGTCTATTGACATGAGTGTTCGTTTATTTGATTTCAATAACAGTATTACACACTTTTTATGTTATTTGTCTCATTTTCGGGATTATCTTTTTTCTTTTTCAACAAAGAGTATATATGTATGCATTGGAGCATCAATATCTAAAAAATTATGCATACCTACACTGAGGCAGATTATTTGTGCAACATATGAATCAAGTACCTATATCAGTACGCAGTACCAATTTAAGAGCTTATGCACCATAATACAAGGATAAAGGGAAAATACACAAAGATAACTCTTGAAATATTATGAGCTTTATCAGGATTAAATTCGCGAGTGAAACTTTTGAAAATGGTGCAAAGAAAGGATGAATATTCCATTAAATTGTTCATTCAAATAATTTATGCAGAAGTTGCGAAAGATTACTGAAAATATTTAACTGTGAAAAGTTAATAAGATTTATGATCTTTAATACAAAGGTACTTTGCATCTTTTGAATACGTTCTCTTACATATTATTCATTATATATATATATATATATATAATTATTATATATATATATATATATATATATACAATTTACTTTTTTCAAACATTTACTCATTCATACTAGAACAACTGCAAAAGAAACAATTAAATCTGCTTTTATTTTGATACTTTCATTAACATATTTGCCTACTTAGTAACAAAATTTCCGAAATTTTGCTCTAAATATTTGTTAAAACAAACAATTTTCCAATTTGTAATCCAGAACAGGACATAATCTTCTGTATTAATAACAAAAGCTTCCTAAATAATAAAACACAGACACACATTTTATCTCCCTATAACTAAAATATTTCTACTAGATTTCCCTTTCCGCCTCATTCATTTCTTCCATCTCATTCTACTGAGATATCATGACAGATTTTCCCCCAAGTCTTGATAAGATATCACACCACATATCCTTGTTTATAAAAATTATTTATAAAATTTCCTTTTTTTGTTCTCTGTATACAGCAGGCACGAGTATATCGCTAGGAAGGTTAAAGTAACAGCTTTGCTTAATGGAGATTAATGCTCCTTGTAGTAGGGGAAGAGGGCTGAAAATTCTCATATTTTACAGTTTATTCAAAGCAAAATGTAACATAAAATCTTTAAGCTTCGACTAAAAGTTTTCATGGAAAATAGAATTCTCTAAATTAAAATTTATGGAAAAATGCTCGGATGGAAAACATTAAATTCATTCTTTGTTTTATGAAATTTACACTGCATTATGTGCTTATAAATCGCAAAAAATGTTAAATATTCACATAGATGTGTCATCTTTTGAATCAGCGTAGCCTTCCGGATACTGTGTTTTGATATAAAGAACACTACGTTTACGTAATGGAACACGTACGAATAAATTGCTTTGCTGAAATGAAATCAAAAATTTACGGAAGCGTATGAATTCTAATCTTTTTTATCATTTTGAATAGATTTATTTTAGATCTATAGAATAAATGTAAATTAATTGAAATTAGCGGAAAGGCATAGGAAATGCGAGTTATCAGTTTAAATGACCTAGTTTCACGTGAACTCTTTAATTTTTTATTGACCCATGAGTGTGTGTACAGTTATAGAAAAAGTTAATACACTAAACCTGAATTTATATTTGTAACTTTATGCAAAACTAAGGCTAATCAACATGCAGAGTACGAAATGTACTGGAAAGTGAAATCCTTTTTTACCACAAATTCAAATAAAATTTCAAAAAGTTTTTAATTACAAAACATCTTTGTTTAAACATAGTTTTCATATTTGTTACATTTTAAAACTAGAGTTTAATAGATTTTTTTCCTTGTAAGAAAGTTGTAAAAAAATGGCGGATGGTAGCCCTGTACCTTCTTTGGAGGACGAATTTAGGAATGCCCTGACATCAGTTTTAGGTATTCAACTGTATTATACTTCACAGCAAGGATTTTATTCCATCTCCTTTCTTTGTATGAGATAGAGAGATTCATATGAAAAGGTAGTTTTTGTCCTCTTCACCCCCAGAGGTTACGCATTTTGGAAAATAGTAACCTCTGTCCACTTTAGCACTTATGTTAAAAAACTCACATACATCCCAAATTTTAGATGATAATTACCTTGTCTAATTTTGTCTAAGCGAATTATTGAGATATTATAAAGCATTTCTTTCGGCACTCGTAAGAGGTATGGCTGGCAGACGAGAAAAAACGTTGTCTCATTCATATTATGAACATCTGAGATGAAGTATTGGGATGGCCAAAATCCGAGTGGATAAGACACTAAACATTGGTGCATGGCTTAAGTGTGAAAATTCATAGTTCTGGCTTACCACTCAGCTGTCGAACTGACGGTCTGGATTTTTGAACGGATTAGTCCAGATCTAAAGCATACATGCGGTAGAATCCCTCAAAACGTCCTCCACCAACGGCATTCCTCAGTTTGGAAGACAGATCTAGTGTGCTTTTGTCTTATCAATACAAAGCAGAACTATCGAAATTATTTTAATGTGGATTGGGAAAAAGCAGTATCATCATTGCAAAATTCTCTTTCTGAGTCATCCTTGTCTTCCACACAACATCAATAGAGCTATCTTGATATTCTGCCAGACACGTTTCTGTGATCTCTGGGGAACAGTAATACGTTTCTTCCTCAAGTTCTCAAGTTGCCTCATGTGTTTTCACAATTGTGATAGTTTTAACTTCCTATCTACATTGTATAAGTGCTCTAAATGTATACATACTTAAGCTCACTCCATTTAAAGTTTCACACATTACGAGAACTCATAAAATTTCTATAAATCGCTTGAAGTGAATAGTTATTCTTGGTTAATTATTTGGCAATTTGTTTTATGTTATAGTTCAAAGGAAATTAGTTCCCATCAACCTGGACTCGATCGGAAAACTTGTCTTGAAAGCATGAATTTTATCCATGTACATGATTTGACACTCAATTGAAGTTTCATAACATGGATTTTAAGAATAAACGGAAGGCAAGTCATACTTGACCAAAATTGTTATCAGTTTTCTTCTATTTATCAACAGTAAATCCAAAAACTATGTGCAGTTATGCATGGTGGATAAACAGAATATGTTTTCTGTTGCAAACAATGTCTTAAAAACTGGCTGCTTTTATTCTTTATTATTCAACACGCTTCCATATATATAAACTGTAAATTATTCTACTGTTTAAATTTCCCTCAAAATCGAACATTCTATCTTATAATTTTTTTTATCTATATTATTGCGTATTTTTGTACTTTTGACTCGGATTCATTCAACAAAAACTTCAAATATCTAGAAATTAATGAACTTAAATTGAACTAATGTCTTAATCTTTTCTACATAATTACTCTGAGTTTAACTGCTTAAATTAGTTATAATTTTTGCTTTCCTACCGTGCACATTTGATCAAGTGTTTGACCTTATTTGCATACACAGATTACTAAAATTATTCACAGGGTTCGGGCGGATCTTGATTTGTTTAGATTTCGAACTTTATTGTCCGATATTGTCCTAAAATGATCTGATGTTTTAAAAGTGGTCTTCTTTCTATTTATGAAATACAAAAAGGAGTTCTCTCGAGTATTTTAAGTAATAGGAGCTATTATTAGAATAAAAATTTTTATTTTTATTTAGTCGTTGGATCCCTTGAAACATTTTTGAAAATTTTTCGGCTCTCTGATTGAAATGTTACCCATAAATCTCTGGATAAATCTCTCAGAGAAAAACTTTTAACTATTACAACTTATTTCCTTTATTCCTGAAGTTTAACTGGCAATATACATTATTTTTCTGCCGTAATGTTTTTCTTACTAATAATACGTTTTTTATTTAGATTAGCTTTTATCTATTCATATTATTGAGATATCAAATTCACTATGCTTTGTTACATATTCTCCATTTTTAATAAATAAAGTTCATTAGAATGAAAATAATTTGCATGTTGGTTTAAGCTTTTGGTCTTGGTAATAGTCCAAATAATTTCACGCTGAATAAGCTTGGAAAAATCTGAAAGAACTTAAAGTTCTTTAGACCAGCAAAGTTTCCAGTGACCGACCACATTCTATCGCTTAAGAAATTACTTAACTATGCGAACACGATATTATTATGTTTACCAGTATTTAGCTTTTAGAAATATCACTTTTGTGTCAGAAATTTCTCCTTTCTGTTTCATACATCATTTTGAAAATGACAAAAGGAAAACAAAAATGCAAATCCGCAGATTGTTGCTTTGAAAGCATTCGTGTCGCTTCGGTTTGAGAAATCGAATAACCATTAATCATTATGAAATATTTATTGTTGTTGGTGCTCCATTCAGTAATTTAAAAAAGTACTTTATTTACACTTTTTAATATTAGTTTTAAAATGTCTTCCGGAAAGGCATAAGTTTTATTTCCTTTATGTAAAATGAATTCAGATTGCCTTAATTAGATTCTTTTTAAGCACATGGTTTCTAATTCGGCATAAACACTCGGTATAAAAGTGGCGAACGCATTAGACTGAATAAAGGAAAATTAGCTTGCACGAGTAAGTATTTAAGCATATGAAAGAAATCATTCAATGTTTTCACACGGTTGGTTTTAGCCTTTTTATATTTTGTTCCTAACTATTTTACTATTTACATCAGTCTACTGATTTTTATCAGATAGTCTACTGTTTGATCGACATTCGCTTTACTATATGCAATTTAGTAGGACATCTATGTTAGACAAATAATTTAATAAAAAATACTAAAATTTGCAAATTAAAATTTTACTGTTAGTTTCAGCGCGTTTCACTAAAACATTTCATGCTAACTTTACTAAAAAGTTAATTTACGCAGGGCGCGAACTATATATTGTATTTTGAATCATTTTTTACATGTTTTATAGTTAAACTAAAAGAATACTCATCACATAGGGAATACGTTCTTCCGTTTTATAGCTGAACTATAATTTTGAAAATTCCTTTCCGTCATTTTTAAAATTATTATTCATACAGCACGGAAGCGTAACTTATTTTCAATACATTTGTAACAAGTATTGTATTTTTAAGTTAGCAGAATACTTTTCCTATCTATGAGGTTTTTTGTAATGCAGTTAAGCTGAGATAAATAAATAAGAATATCTATGATGGTATAAATGTCTATCTTCTACTTCAATTAAAACTAGAGATGTCGCTTGTGCATTAAGAGTTTTTTGCCCCCATACTGAATATAAACGATATGTTTATAACACATAATATGTTGACGAAAGACAATTAATTGCGCACGGTTTTTGCACAGACGTAAATAATATTCATATACATCTCAATTATACTCATAAGAGACCCGCAAAATATGGATCTATTTGAAGTAAGAGAGACTTATAATTAAATAAACAAAAGATCATTTACCGCTGACGGAAATAAAAGAACATCAACTTCTGAAGCTATCGAAATGACAGATACTGGATACGATAACTAGGCAGATAAATACAATGCAGATGTTATGGAAGTTTTCTTTCAAAAGAAATGTTGTCTTACGATGCATAAGTAAATACTAATAATTATTGTTCTCAGGGTCGTGTGCTCGTTTTACGCTTATTCAGGACAGTGCATCCAACATAAAAGTAAAGAAAAACTTAAGGGAAAAGCTTTTGAAGTTCGGCAAACTTTTTATAGCTAGTAACGTCGTAGCTGCAAATATAACATTTGAATGAATATATCATTGATATTATTCTGCATTAATTATTTTACCTTCCACAGAATTATCTTCAAAGTATTGGAATATATATTCATTACCTCATGTGATTTATAAATTGTCATTGAAAACTTTGATTGAAATCCATACTGATTATAGTTTATGATAAAAAATAATAATAAATAGAATCATTGTACATTTTTAAGCACACAAAATATCAATGTAAGCTATTTTTAAGAAACAAATTTTAGGCATTAAATAGATCTTTGATGATATAAAATGTTTCAAATACAGTAAGATAAGGCTGTTTAAGTAAATTTAAATTACTATGAAATTAGAATAAAATTGAAATTATATTTGACGATCACTAAAGTATAAATTTCGCTACCTGCAAAAACATTTCTGGACAAAGATTTCTTTGATATTTCAACGAAGAATGGGTTGGATTTAAAAGACCTTGTTCAAACGGAATATCTTCAAACAAGTTTACATACACTTCAAAACATTCGTATTTATATGTCTTTCAGCAGAAGCTACAAACCATTTGTAAAGATAAATCGGTTATTGCTTTCTCATTCACGGAATTACAAATAACTACAATTAGCTTTTCTGCGTTTAAAAATGGATTTCGATAAATTTGCGGATTTAAATAAATCTTTCACATTTTTAACCGTCAAAGGAAAAATGTATGACCGCATATAGATGGATTTGTAAGTTATCATCAGTTAAACGAGGAAAGCTCCTGGGCACCAATGCACAAACTTACACATGTACTTAAATCACCCTAATTCCTCAACAGTTTTAATTATATAAAAAAAATAGCACAGTTATGCAAAATGTGCATTTTACGGTAACAGTTAAAAATATTTATGTTTGAAGTTCTTTATTTTAAAGAAATATATTACTTTGGCAATGTGATGTCTGTAACTTTTATGGTTACATGAGTTGGCAATGATTGAGGTTTCCTGAATAAGGAGGAACGCGAGACAAATAAAAAGCATTTCTCGGCTTGTAAAACAGCTAAAAAGACTTGCCTCGTCACGCAGATAACCTATATAGCACCTATAAAAACACCTGTCTCGTCTCGCAAAAGTCTCTTAACGGTGTATTTCAAAGAAATCAAGTGATTTTGATACATAACTACGAAAAAACAAATTATGTCAAACGCTTCGAAAGTTTTAGAGTGTGCCTTTTTAAACTATACTATAACTTAATAAACCTGTATCAGTTACGAAACTGTTAGAAAAAATCTTAAAAATCGAAAATTTTACGGATTATGACACCTTTTTGAAAAAGCTTTCATGTGCCATTCCATGTTTAAGAAAATCTTCTGAAAGTTTCAAAAAGGGCACAGTTTTTTCATTAGTTTCAGTGTGTATTGTAGCTTATGAAGAATCATTCTAAATTTTTCCAGTTCGTGGTGCAATTAATTTATTTTAATTTGTGTATCAACCTTGTACAAACCTTGAGGAAGATTTGTTTTCTTTGACTCAACCCTTAATCTATGTAACATTCCTGGTTGCATCTTTGTATTTCCTCGCTTTGAGCCGTGTGCATTATAAGAAACTCTTTGGTTGCAGCATTCATTTTTATTTACTTTCTTCATTATTATTCACTACGCATTTTACTGTCTTGACTTCCTGACTACTTTGAGTACTACTTATCTCTTACTTCGATCTTGTCGGACACATCTTCTTGCCAGCAGGCAATACCGAAGTCTTAAATGCTTTCTATTCCATTTCTACACAGGCCCGTAATTTTGAAATGAAACTAGAAAATTCTTCACCCTTATCCACGCCATCTAACGTCACTCCATTTCAGTTAATCTCATCTATTTCATCGTGGAGAGCTGAGCACCAGCATTTCTTAGAGAGCAACATCAGATACGTGTGAATACAGTTAATTGAAATTGGGATAACCAAGATTTACTGCAACGTAATTAGGAAATGGAAAACTTAAATTTAAAAGAAAATTAACCTAAGAACTATCTTTTAAGTAAAAGTCTTTGCCCTCTATTATCTGACAGCAGAATTTTGGTACAAAAGGTCCTCTCATTTTTAGATCAACTGTGTATTTTTCATAGAATCCGAAACAAATTTGAAATGGGCTCATAAAGATCACTATTAGGAATTTCAAAAAGTTTTATTATGTAAGTAATCGTTAAATCAACCTCAAATGAAACTTGAATGTACTGTCATCTGGGAAACGTAAGATGAAAAAACTTTAAATATTCATGAATGTCCAAGGACTATGAGCATTGTCTCTTAAATTTCATTTTTCTTATATTAATGTTGTTTAAAGGGCTCTAAAACAAACTAATATATTCATGTTAGTAAAGAGCTCGAAAT
Organism: Cheiracanthium punctorium; assembly: GCA_038373885.1. NCBI lineage: Eukaryota > Metazoa > Arthropoda > Arachnida > Araneae > Cheiracanthiidae > Cheiracanthium > Cheiracanthium punctorium. Next base: position 181,005 of record JAWZYV010000620.1, on the reverse strand, counting down.
CTATTCTGCGACCAATAAAACTTAAAATTAATGTGTGTGAATCTTCATAAATTCTCACTCAAAAAGATTTGTCAAACGGACGCTACCTCATATTGTTTAGAATGCATAGGGTTCCAAAGTTGGGATATTCATTTCTTTCCACACTCTATACAGTGACGGATTAATACAGTTTTGTGGGGCAGCTAATTGGAATTTACGCTCATATTATGGCAGTAAAATAAGATTTTTATATTTTTATTTAATTTCCTTTTTCTCGGAGGGAGGGGGGGTCACGTAAAATTAAATATAAAATCACTTCTCAGAAATACAGCAACAGTGATTAAATCAAACAGTGTAACATGGGCGTAGCCAGCGAGGGGCAGCGTGGGGCAGCTGCCCCCCTAAAATGAGCTAGTCATAGGGTCTGATTATGACAAACCGGGCATTCTTCGGTTAGACTCCATATCCTGCCCCCCCCCCCTAATGAAAATCCTGGATACGCCCTTGCAGTGTAATGTATTGGAATTCTTTTGAGTGATCCTGTAAAAGAACTATTTTTGATATATACACCATCTTCAACTAAACACATTATATAATACACAGAAACAACATGCTACTCTAGCAATCAATCTATATATGCGCAACTTAGAGCACAGACAGACAGGCAAATCGGTATTATAAACTCTATAACTTTGTTGGAAAATGTTAAGAACTGTATGTATCTTTCAAAAAGTACAGAACCTACGTTGTTCATCGGTATACGTCGACATGGATAGAAAATTAAAAATTTATTTCGAATGTCCAAGTCTCTACGCACGCAAAATCTGCATCCACCAGAGATTGATCTGCTGAATATATTTTTCCATGTAAGTGTCATTTTAATTTGGAAATCAAACTACTATTTATCTTTTTAATGTAATATTTTTATCTTATTATCTATCTACAAGCATATTAAAAGATAATGAACATTAATCAATATTTTAAGAATTCATTATCCAATAACCATCAATACCTGTAATAATTTTACAAACATCGAACGTAGCTGTTGTCTTTAAAATGAACAGACTTCAAGAATACGTTTTTTTTATTCCCCAGCTATTTGTCTTCTTTGCTTTATGAAACTCATAGTCGAGTAAACTTTTTATTTTTTCAAAAAAGAAAAATACTAGTTTTCGCCGACTCACCTTAAAAGGGGGAACAGAAATAGAGGGCGCTGTACTTAAATGACGTAACTGCTATCCCTCACTGAAAATATTGAAAGGGAGAAGTTGGAGCATCGAAAACATTAGTTCTCTGATTATCGCCGAGAAAGCATGTATCTCTGAAGAGATGGAGAGGAAATCCAAAGAATAAAGGGTGGCTCTGCTTTTGGTGACAATGTGCAGAGAGCAGGTGGATTTCTACTAGAGCATGATTAAAGTCTCCCCTTCCGTTGTAAGTAATATATTTTAGAATTTAACGTTTCGTATTTATTTATTTTTATTTTATTTTATTTTATTTTATCTTTTCCTTGAGTAGTCATTTTCGTTTCTAGGAAAAGGTGTGGTGTTTATTAAACGTACGTGAGATAGTATTTTCTATAAACGTTGTTGCTCATTATATTTTATTTTTTAATTAAATAGTCGGTAAATTTAACTTTTTTTAATTCAGAAATTGCGGAATTAGAAAAGAAAACTAAAGTTTTCAGTGTATAAATATTTCTATGAAAAAGCTTTTACGTGCATCTTTTCATTTTTAATAAAGGCGGTTAGCTAAAAAGTACTTTTTTAAAATTCAGAATGCAAACACTATTAAAATTGTAAACACGCGTAAAACAGCGATCTATACTTCGCTGTCACTCCGCTGTAGAATTTGCAAATGGCAATACTTAATGTTTAAAATTTATTAACTAACCCATTACATAATGCATTTTTGAAACATCTAAGAAAAAATGTCTTACTTTTTAAAGTTAAAGACGATACATTCATAAAGAGTGTGAAAAGTTTAGCGAAGATTTTTATTACTAATTTAACGGCGAAATAAATTACATAATTTTGTGTTATTAAATGTTATTCCTCTTAAAGCAATCAGTTATCATTTAATTTTAGTTAACATTTTTTGGGTTTCATGGATTATTTTATACTATCACAACTTGTACAATCGTGTTCTAACTGGTAAAACAAATTTGAGAGATTTTATTTTGAGTAAGTTTGCACATTTAAAACTAATTCTAAAATTAAAAAGTGAAAATTGCTTGTTTTTGAGCTGCATGAAAATTTAATGTAAAATTTATGCCGTAAGTAATTTGGCAATTCTTTAAAGTTCATTTTCATGTGTCATCAGTTATATTCTGGCGCATGTATTAAAATGTGTAAATAAGTTAATAAAGTGTTAGTACCAATGCGCTTTGTTAAAACAGTTTGTTAAAAACTGGTTGTACTTCAGTATACTTGTGTATTTCCGTGTATTTGTCAACGAATCAGAGTGATCGAGACTAGCAATTTCTAGGAAGTGCTTAACAAAATGTAATATATATAGTAGAGGCATTTATATAGGTAAGCGTACAGCAAATACTACCTTACAATCATAGCTAGAAAATTTTCCATGCGTCAATTTGAAAGTAAGTGAATTAAAGACAAGCAGATATAAGAAAAGAAAACAGAGAATAGACTTACAAAGTGTAGACTTCCTGAGGCGAGTTTCACAAACTCATAATCGAATAAAAAGAAAATATTTCGATATGATGAATCAGCAAATTGCCAAAACAATATACCTATCTGAAGCACAGAATAATATAATGTAAATAAGTAAAAACGATGCGATTGAGAAAAACAGGGAAGATTTTTGTGGGTCCAATTGTGTCAAACCAAAGTTATATTAAAATATCACTAAAAAGTTATTTCGATATGAAAAATTACAATAAATATGCTGGTACGTAATGAGTGTAGCTTTATTTTATTACTATTTTTAATTTTTTAAATGATGAACACCGTCAGGAACACATCCAGAAAAAAATTTCAAGGGAAACATAAAAAGTTTAAAAAGCAGAACACCATTTTGTATAGAAAAATTCAAATTTTGAAGAGTTAACTTCATACGCCCGTCATGTATTTATCCCACGTACATTGAAAATTTCGTAGTGAAATTTGTTTCAAACTATTTTTCTATAAAACATTTTAAATAGAAGTTGACATTCTCTTTTAATTAAAATATGTGTTACTGTCGTGCAGAATGTGAAGTTTTAGTTGAAATAAAATTGAATTGTAATAATGAGGGTGCACTTTGCTGATCATTGGTAGACAAACAGTAAAATATCATTATTAAATTTTCATGCTATTGTATAGTTACTAAGTCATTCTAAAAATCATAATTACTATTGAAGCCGTTTTCTGTAAAATTGTATTACTACATTTCGTATCGTATAGAGATATTTAATGGTTTATATTTGACTGATTTGTAATTTCATTTGCTATGTAAATTTATATTGACAAAATAATAAAAATATTGAAGGGTTTTTCTTTTGTGTGGGGGGGGGCGGGGGTGCTGCTGACTGAAAATCTCATAGCAGATTAAACTCATCATTATCATTAACTTTTCATCAAAAAGGGACTTTTGACGAAAGACCACTTTTAAAGAAAACGGCTCATTATATCGTTATAGCTCATCATACCGTATTAAATTATCATGGCATCTTCAATTATCATTTCATTTTCTTGCGTTACTTGCTTTAGTAGAGTTTACCGGTTTTTCGTAAATCCTATATTGCATTAGTATTTTACTTTAGACAGAAAAGTATTCCCGCCACCTATGAAATATTTCATACGCCTAAAATCTTTTAGAAAATGCATTTCAAATTCCAATGCAGAAAGGCTGAATAACTGCTTTTAGAATCTTTAACAGTGAAATCCTGCAGTGACGATAAAAACCCTGATTTAAAGCAATCACAATCGGCCCGACTGGCTTTTAATAAAATACTACTCGTGTAGTTAATATATCATGAGATATATTTTAAGACACATTCCAATGTGAATGCAATACTCTTCATAAGTGACTGAGTGGCTTATGCGTGCTTTTTAAAATGGTATATCATAATAAGGTTAAGGTGGTCACTAGTCACTGTGTGAAATAATTAGTACAGTTGGCTATTCTCTGTTGTCTTCTAAAGACTACAGAGTTTCTTTTACAAAAGACATCCTAAGTCTACATCTCGTGAATTCTACTTTAACCCTAAGTCTACATCTCGTGAATGGGTATTCTACTTTAACATGCAATAGAAATCGCGTGTTGTTCGTTAAAGTAGAAATAGAATTCAAAAGAGTCGCTTTTCTTTTTAAATTTTCTTAAAATGGACTGAAGAAGTACATTTGTTTCCAGTACACAGCATTTCAAATACACTAAAGCGAATGTTATTCAAAAGTTTAATTTTTTTTAATTGATATCTCGCAAGGTTTTTTTCTTCTTTAACAAATTCTGTACTGCTAAAACACAAAATAAAAGAAGAAAAGGACAGTTCTTTAAAAAAAGTTCAGGTAGTTTCTTTTATTGAAACTACGCTGCATATATTAACATAGGATTACTTATCGCTTAATTAGTGTACACAAACTGCTGAAATATGATAAATATAACAAATACTTTTAATTTAATATGCATAAAATGTTTATCAATATAGAATATGCTGTTTAATCCATATTATCGTAAAAAAATCTACTAACTATACCAATTACTAATTCATTTTATCTTCAATTTTCCCCCTGGAATGCTCAAATTAAAATATTTACCTAAATCCTGCATAGTTCAGCAGAAGAAAATACTTTATACTAAACTCGTGAAAAATGTCAAACTGTGCAGTATCGAAGAGTTATTTAGAATCACACAATTAACGAATATGACGTAAATTTTGTGGCAGAGTTTATCAATCTCACGCAATTTTCAATTTATGATGTGAACTTTTTGTTTTCTGCAAAAGAAATATCAGTTCATTTGGTTACTTCACCTAGTTAGTTTCCCAACGGAGTAAATTATAACTTACCACGGAGCTGAAAAAAAAATTTACAGACTTTTATGGAGGAACGTAATTCTGCCTTAATAAACTCGTCATTTTCTAATTTTCGTTCTTTTAAATATGCTATTAATATTTATACCAAATGAATTATTTAAAGCTTTGGCAGTTAAAAATAATTGTGTTTATTTTGACGGAAAATTTCTAAAACTGGCTTTTTTAATGTTAATTAAGTTCTTGGAGTGTATGAATGCATATTTATCATAGTGATTTTCATTAATATTAAGTAGAACAACAAATGTTTTGCATAATAATATGTTTTTACAATAATAAAAGCTGAGTAATAAAAACATAGCATATTTTCGGGTTTTATGATTAACTTTTTAGTTTCTTATCAAATAATTCCTTTGTTACTCATGAAATAAATGTGTGCATTTTATGGAAAAACATTATTGCTTTTTGCTGCAGTGTGGGAAGTGAAAAGTTACTATACACTGATGAGGAAAAGTTTACATTATATTTGTATTTAATATTACATAAAAACCTTTTTAGGGATGCCTCACTTAGCACCTGTTAATTGGTTGCTGTAAAGTACCGCATTGGCGGTAAAAATTAAAAGAAAAATAAGACGTATATGCTCAATACCATCTGAAGTACCCGTCGTTGACGGGTTAGTATGTCATGCAAATTTAATAAGAAGCCTGAATTTTTGACAGCATTAAGTATAGAAAGAACGGAATAAGAGTATATTGGCAATAGTATAGAAAGCAAAATTATATTTTCTGTGTATCTTTAGAAGATGCCTGCTAAATTTCATTGTACTCTCTTAATCCTTTTTTAAGGGATGCAAGAACGAACATTTATAAGACTATTATCAAAATCTCCAAATCTATGAAATATTTAAAACACTTTTGGAATTTAGAGTTTGGATAAACTTAGATCTAACATAATATTGAGTTTCATTCGATTCCATTACCATTTTTCTGGAATGAAACAAACATGTATTCAGTTTTCACAACATCATAAATTCTATAAGAACTTTTAAAGTACTTTGACGCTTATAGTTTAAATGACCACCTGTAACGATACTAGATTTTATTTCATTAGCTTGAGTGGTTTATATGTAACCGGCAATTTTTTTCTCACATTTTGAATAACTTTTTGGAAAATCTCTAATCAAAATTTTTAAAAAAATATGACACCTATAGTTTGATTAAAACGACCACCTATCATGTCACCAAATTTCATTTCATAAGTTTTAATTGTTAATATGTGATTCGCATCAAATGCTTACACATTTTGAAACGATTTTCGCAAAATCTCAGAATCTAATCATAATTTTTTTTTAAATTTCAACACCTACAATTAAATTCGTGGCTTCTTGCCATGCACTTAATTACATTTCTTTCGTTTTAGTCATTATCATATGATGCACAAGCGATTTTGAAATAAATTTCGCAATATCGAAAAATCCAATTTAAAATTTAAAAATCTTTGACGCGTATAGTTTAATTCAACATCTATCATGCCACCAGTGCCGATTCTAGCGGGGGGCAAGATGGTGCACCGCACGTGGGCGGCCAAACTTAAGGGGCGGCGAAATGATTATCGACCAACATAAAAAAATAATGACTTTATATAATTTTTTTCTAAGATCTAACTCTACTAATTTGACTGAATGCAAAGATGTTCGCCACGACATCAGTGCAAAAATACAAGCAACAGAAGAGCCAAACGACAGTTTGGATTCACCTCCCGATAACACAATTTTTTCTTCGAATTGAGACCGTGGTTTTGGAGAATGTAGACATAGCAGAATCTAATCTCGCAGAGGCTCATCCTGGAACATCCAAAGAAAACACAACCTCTGGTTTTTACTGTCAGTGATGCTGGTACTTGGCCTTCCAAATTAGCTTTTAGAACTATTGAACTTCTAATTGAGACGGAATTTATGTCTGAAAGTGAAAATTTTAAATTTCTTACAAGTGAAACTGGTAGACGATTTAGTTATTCGTATGTTATTCGTATTTAGTTATTCGTATGTATTTTTAAAAGCGGTGGAAATGACAGCCAAATTCGATCCTGTTTTACTTTAACCTATAAATAACTTCCAAAACTCTAAGGATAAAAATACCCGCATGCCCTATTATTTAGGTCAACATTTTCAAAATGAAAGTATTGCACTTTTAGCTTATTCTACAAAAAAAAAACAGATTATAAAAATAATACGGAAGTCCAGATATTTTTCTGTTATATTGGACAGCACACCGGACATTAGTAACACTGAACAAATTACCTTTATAATTGGATGCGTGAACATGTCAGATAGCAAATCAGTCATTTCCGAATATTTTATTGGATTTTACCCAATTAAGGATACTACAGGAGAAGGTTTGTTGTTAGATGATATACTTCCTAGTTTAAATCTAGATGTTCAAAACATTCGGGGACAAGGATACGATAATGGCGCCAACATGCGCGGAAAAATATAGGTCTGCAAAAAAGACTATTAGATATTAATCCTAGGGCATTTTTTACACCATGCGCGTCACATAGTCTGAACTTAGTAATTAACGACGACATTACATCAAGTGGAGAGATTGCAATTTTTTTTATGTTATTCAAGAATTATACAACATTTTTCAGCTTCGATATACAGATGGCATATTTTAAAGAATACAATTACAAACTTTTATTTAAAGCCGCTAAACGATACTCGCTGGGAGAGTCAAATACTTGCATTACGACCATTGCAAACAGATCTTAAAAATATCCTCGTTGCGTTGAATCAACTTTCACATGAAGCAAAAGATCATGTAGCAAAGCTAAAAGCTAAATCTCTAAGGGAAACAATTTGTTCATTCAAATTTATATGTTCAGTAATGATTTGGCACGATTTTCTAGAAAGAATAAATATTGTTTCAAAAATGTTGCAGCAATCGAACATCGATTTAACAGAATGTGACGAAGCATTAAGAAATTAAAAAACATATTTAATTTTGAAAAGAAATGACGAAAGCTTTGTCACATTTATCAATCAACCGTCTATTATTGCACAGGAAATTAATTTAGCGCCCGAATTTCCTGAAATTTGTGAAAGAAAAAACCTCGTATGTTTCCCTACGAATCACATGATGAAGATGTTACAGACTCTGAAAAAAAAGTTTAAGATTAATTTTTATTTTCAAATTTTGGATATTTCCATCAATTCAGTAGGTGAACATTTCGATTTGGTGGAAAGCTGTTTCTCAATATTCAGTTTCTTACTAGCGTTTAACTCTGAATATAGTGACAATTTGAAAAAAGTTGTATGGATTTGGACATTAAACTACAAATAAATAAAGATGGAAAAATAGAAAGGGACTTAGACGGTATTGAATTGCACAGTGAAATGCAGTTGCAATTCTATGTTTTCGAGATCTGTTTCCAAATATTTGCCGGTTAAAGTCATTAGAAATTTTGGAATCATATATTAAGTCAAGATTTAACATCATATTTTCCCAATTTATCTATAGCACTCAGAATATTTTTGACTACACCAATCAGTGTTGCTTCAGGTGAAAGAAGCTTTTATAATTAAGTTTGATTAAAAATTACTTAAGATCTACAAACTCACAAGAAATGCTTACGAATTTAGCTATTATTTCAATTGAAAGTGACATCCGTGAGGCGATAGACATTTCAAGTGTTACAGATGAATTTGTCTGTAAGAAAGCTCGAAAAATATTGTTATAATTTTTTTTGAAAGATTAGACATACTTATTGTAGTTGTAGATTGTATTTTTCTGAAAATAAAATACGAACTTTAATTTGATTTTCATCCGTTCCATACTTTTTACACTTCCATACATTTTTTAAAAAATGTTTGATAGTAATTTATTTAAACATTTTGTTGGCCTGTAAGAAAAGGGGCGGCCAATTTTAATTTGCAAGTGGGCGGCCGAAGGTCTGGGATCGGCACAGCATGTCACCATACTTCCTTTCATTCCCTGTAGTCTTTATTTTGTGATGCTGGAGCAGAAATTTAAGCATTTTGAAAAGATTTTGGAAAATTTTAAAAATCTAATCAAATTTTTTTTTTTAAATTCGACCTCTATAGTTTAATTTTTGTGACCAGGCTATCGTGTCACCCAATATCATTTCATTCTCTTTAATCATTATTATGTGATGCACGAACAAAGATTTACCAACTTGTAAAGATTTTCTCAAAATCTAATCCTATTTTTTTAAAAATTCGACTCCTATAGTTTAAGTTGAGTTACCACCTATCATGTCACAAAATATCTTTAAATTCGCTTTTGACGTTATTACGCGATGCGCGAACAAAGATTTACGCATTTTGAAACGATTTTCTCAAAATCTCAAAATTTAATCAAAATTTTTAAAAAATTCGTTGCCCATAGTTTAAGTTCAGTAACCACCTATCATGTCACCCAATATAATTTCATTTGCTTTTGTCATTATTACGTGAAGCGCGAGCAAAGATTTACGGAGCTTGAAACGATTTTCGCAAAATCTCAAAATCTAAAAAATTTTTAAAAATTGGACGCCTATGTTTTAAGTTGAGTGACCACCTATCATTTTACCAGATTTCGTTTAATTCACTTCAGTCCTTTTTACGTGATGCTCGAACAAAAAAAAGCGTCACGGACAAAGTGACAGACGGAGAAACTTTTCTTAAGGGTAGAGTTGGATTCCCAGGAGCTTCAAACGGATAGAAATCAGCGAAATTTTTGAATTCCAAGCAATGTACAGACAAAAGTTTAAATTTATTTATATAGATTTACAAAATGGAAAGAAAGCATTCTTTAAAACTAAATAAGAACCAAAGTTTTTCTATGCCTTTTATTTCAGTACATTATTTGATGGCACAAATTATCATTTTCTAACTATTCGCATTTTTCAAATCAACTCACTTCTATTTTTAAATTTTTGTGTTTGAAAATGCAATCAAAGCAGTCTCATATCATATTTTTAGAAAAATAATGATTTCAGAGTATGATGCTAGGTAAAATTTAAAAATAAAACACGAGAAGTCTGCGAATAAAAGTTAACTAATTTCTGATCTTTGTGGATGTTCTATTGGTTCAATATCCAAGTAATACATCTCTTTTCAATATAAGTATTAGTAATTAAAAAACTGTTTCTCTGTTTTCAATATTAATTAGTAATAACAAAATTATACAATGGAACTATGAGTGTTATTTTGTAGATTCTTCTCCTTTAATTAAATTCAACAATGTGCTTCAATTCTGCTAAAAATATTCCGTTCCATACAAGTAAAAACTCAAACATTTATTTAGTGTAGGTTTTAATTTTATTTGTGATGTATCATGAATAACATTAACACTTAAACTTTCACATAATGAATTCATTTTTTAATGAACTGCGTCATCACCTCCTCGTCGATAACTCCCTTTTGATTATATCAGTTAATCGATATGAGTCATGTACCATTCAGATGCATTTGACTTTTATCATTAACCGGCAATTCTCACATCACACAATAAATGGTACATGTATAACGTTAATTTTAAATTAAACACTCTTTATATTGGATGCGGACGGTCTAGGAGCAGCACCCTAAATCAAATTAATAAGCACGTCTCAGTTTACATGTTACTTTTTATTAAATTTAGCCAAAAACTACTAGATGACGTTAATAAATAATTCCCCTGTCATTTCGTCCTTAGAGTGGCGCGAAACGATATATGAAACAGCCAGTTTCGGGTATCACGGTTCATTTTTACTCATCTTCTCCAGAAGTTCCACATTGTTAGCGGCGTTGCTACTGGCAACGACTGCTGATTATTTACCAGCCGCTCAGCTGTCAGTTTGGTCAATGATCGCATCAGCTTGTCCTAAGACAAAAAAGGAAAACATTCTTTTGGAGTGATAAACGCCAGCATTCTTAAAGACTTTAGTACAGGACTTCGCTTATGAAAAGAAGGGAAGCAAAAACCGTCTTTCGAAATCGAAAAAATGACAGAAGAATAAAATAAATGATTTTGGGGAGAATATCTCGCTGAATAAAAGCATTTCCTTGAAGGTATTTTAATCTTCTAATCCTTTCCATATATATGCTTTTAAAGCGCAATCTTTAAGTCAATATCGCAGTAAAAATAGCTCTCGGGATCTTCCTTTAATGCAGTATTTCGTAATACTTAGAAAACGTACCGAAAACTTTCTTAAGTATGTCGGTTAATCTGTAAAAGGCAAAAACAGTTTGAACAGTAAGCATGACTTTCAGGAAATATTTTCCTCTCAAAAAAAGTTATTTTTAAACTCAAGTCCGATACTTCATTTAGGATTTTTTGTCCGATACAAGGTTTCTCTAACTAAACGGGGGGGGGGGGGAATAAACTCTTGGGTTTTGAAAATGGAAAGATATTTAACTTTTAAAAAAGTCTTTGCCACAGCCTTAATACTAGGAAAATCTTTATGGAGTTATGATTGGTACAAATCACAATAAAATAGTGAGTTAAAATATGAAATTAGTGGTTTATCCAACTGTGAGATCCACGTCTAGGTACTTTATAAGAATGTTAATTTTATTTTTAAATTATGATTCACTAATGCAAAAACTTGCAAGTGACTTAGTTGGGATTGCTTTTCTTTGCGCTGAAAAGTTTATAGCTAAAAAACTTCACCTAATTAAGAGCATTATAAGTTGTGGAAAAATAATTATAATAGGCTGTTTTCATTAAACTGTATAGCAGAATGTAGGAACGCGGCCAGAAAGTTCATTATCGCATATAGCCCAAAGGGAGAGCGAAGCAAGTTTTATCACATAGTTATGTGATGCTAACAGTTGGATAAAAAGGACAAACTTTTTTCGAGGCCTTTGTTCCCAAAGTGCACACAGACTAAAAATGCTGATACAAGTTTAAAAAAATGAACCCACGAAGTCTAAAGAAGTTCCTAGAAAGCAACTATGTGATGTTATAAATTTGATGCTAACGAACTAGAAAATGTCATATGCTAGATTATAAATCTACACAAACCCCAGTGCATTACTGTTTTGGAGCTTGTGTACGATATACTAATTTTTAAAAAATATTTTGATAAATATTGTGCAAGTAACAAACATGAAAATACGTTTTATCTAACGCGTTCTTTTATGTAAAGACCAGAGAAAATATTCTAAACACTTGGAAATATAAAAAAAAATAAGTTCTGTAGACTTATTTTTATATCAAGTAAATACTTACTTGTCTTGTATATTTTTACACTTGTATGTACTTGTACACTTGTATATGTTGCACTAAATTCGATTTATTTACAATATAAAATGCTGAATTAGAAAATACATTTATAGAATGTATGCATATCTTTACTCCAGAATTTTTAAGCTAAGATGGTTGTTACATTAAATGCCGCTTACTTTAATTCTACTGCGCTAGATATGCAAACACACACACACACACACACACACACACCGTAACCTTTTTTGTGAAGTACAATCATTAAGTGAAGTATAAATGCAGCAGAATTGTTATTGAAAATCTGCGTCGTTTTTAAATAATTTATACAAAGTAAGGTTTAGTTTAATGTGTTAAGTTCCTATACAAATCATTAATGGTCTGTCGTTTAGTAAATAAGGTACAAGGTGCCTGCCATATTTATTTTCTCAATAGTTTTTATTAAACAAGACATTTGTTGGGGTTCTTCCAGTTTTTTCTGATCATTTATTGGCAAATATTTAATTGAATATAAAGTATACAAATTACTTAGATAGTTCCAAGAAGAATATGCAGGAATCTTTCAGAAGTTACTTTTTTTTAATCTGAAAGAGGTCTATTTGATGAATTAATAGGCAAGAATTTCTTTTACTGGATAAATTTTATAAATTTGTCACAAAACTTTTTCTTTCCTAATAACTTCTAATGGTTTCTCCTGCAATTTCCAATTATAAAAACGTTGATTTTTACCTTATTGAGAGTGTGCTATTTAAATTTTAATTAATAAGCCCGAACTTACTGCTTTAGAGAATTCTAAATTACCATAAGACAAAAGGAGGGGGAATTTGACACGGACATATTCGTAAGAAAACATCATGTTGTGCTAAAGGTAACTTGACCTTCTTTAGAAAACATCTGTGCAGAAGATCCCATACCCTAATTAATTATCACAAAAGATCAGTTGTAATCTAAAAGTGTATTCTAATTGCGTATCATGAATTTTAGCAATAGAGAGGCACAACCTATGCTGATTAGAACAATTATTTCTCTCATTAATAAGCAATTATTTCTCTTCTATGTGTATAGTGATGAAAATTTTGTTAAAGCTATAAAGTGTAAAGTAATTCGGTGGAAGATGACAGTTGGGAGATGACGCAATTTTACTGTTAGTATTTTTATCCCATTGAGCATATTTAAACTTAATAAATGGATGTTTTATTTTAAATAAAATATTAGGAATATAATTGGACCATAACCTAGCAACAATGCTAAAATAAACGTGTGTCACATTTCCTCCCTTGTACTTGGGGGAAGAAAAAGTGTTGCGGAGTCAAACCTCCAAACCTGTATTCTTATTAGTTTCAGCTAAATTTTTTAAAAAGTTAATTAACTTAACAGATTTTTATCCTTCTCCATAGTTACTGGCATCTTCTTTATACAAGAGGAAAAGAAGCTTACAATTCACACGAGTTTCTTTAACATTAATTTTTTCAATTGTATACATACTGGGAAAGCAATAAGTATATATAAATGATTAAAGATTGATGCTACATTTTTTCCATTACCTTATAATTTCAAATTTGTCTCTACTAAGTAAAAAAATACTTAAATGCGACATTTTCCCCGAATTACTTTATATTTCAACTTGTGTATAGCTATATATTATTTTAACTAGTTTACCAGTCATTCGGTTAAATTAATTGCTCTATTTTCAGAATGATCATTGCGCTTGTAACTGTGTACCCTTTTTTAAATTTCATGATCAGAGGTATGGAACTTTCGCAAATGAAAAGGAGAAATTTCGCTGAAATTCGTATAAATTACTTATAAAACATTGTTTCAGGTACTCAAATTTATATTCAGTGTTAATTAAAAGCTATATTGTTTTAATTTCAACATTTGACGGTTTTAGAGTCGTTCTTTAGTCCGTAAGGATGACATTATAATTACTAAAAAAGCGTTCTGTAAATATTAGGGTGGATGGAAAAGTTTAGGAAAAAAAAATTCTGAAATTGATTTGGACGGAGGGGGGAAAAGTTGTGTTTTCATGTATAGAGGATTTTAGTTTACATGTTTTTTTTTAAAATCTATCTATATCTTCTGTTGCCCCAAGTGTCTGAAATATTGCGTAAAATTGAAAATGTTCGGGAAAAAAAATAATAATATTATCCGAAATTGCTGTTTGCGCAGGGCCATAAAGTTATGTGTTGCACACACTAGTTTATATTTATATATACATGTGTGTGTGTGTGTGTGTGTGTGTGTGTATGTTTTATGCATTAGTTTATATAAACTATTTTTGAAATTTTAAATTTTTAAAAGCTTTTGAGCAATATAATTTAAGGGTAATACTTGCAGTCACAGATGGACCAAAATAATTGGCCAATGTGAAAATAAACTTCATTTATTGAATTTAATTTGATGTTCAAAAAATTAATTGAAATTTTTGTATTGTGTTTAAATCCATATCCTATGACTTCGTTGTTTAAGAGTTGCTTTCAAGTCTTCTAATTTGTTCCATAAATGTTGAGCAAATGAATAACTTAAATTTTCTAATTTGCATATTAATTTCATTAATTTCGGGCTCAGCTCAGATGTGAAACTTATTTGATTCTTGAGTTTACGTTTAAAAGATTCTAGCGCAACTTTCTTTCTTAAAAAAACATCTATATTTTGCACCTTTTTAAAAAATAAGAAATTTTCGTACAAATTCGCCCCTACTTACAAATTGCTTATATTGCGCATCCATTCGCAATTACAAGACATTTTCACATAAATTCGCATCTATTTTGAAAAAATCAAAATTCCGTGCCTCCATTTATGATATTTAAAAGTTTTTCCTCTGCTTCACTTAAGGAGTAATGAAAGCGTGTATAATTTATTAGGCACTTTATCAAATGCCCTTCCAAAGATATCCATGTTTTAAATAATAGAAAAGATTATTTTCCTTTAACAAATGTCTTACAGTTAGTTCTAGAACAATTATTCTATTTTGATTTGATTTGTATAAAAAGAAACTTTTGAATTTTATGTTACGTATTTCTTTTGTAAAGTTAAATTTCTTCCCATAAACGCAACGAAAACCATGACATTTACTTCGATACATACGCATTATCTAAGTTGGCATTTTATAGTCTTTGTGGAGAATTCTGAAATGTTTTGAATGAACTGTCAAACGAGCCGCTAAAATATTCCTTAAGATTTGTATATATTTCTTTCCCCAACTATGCAAAACACGGTAGCTTTTAACATATTTTGAAGAATTATCGATAAGACAGAAGTATGTTTTGAACTGGCATCTCTTGTTAAATAAAAGTCAATGTTTTGGCACATTCCCACGAGATACCTATAAAAGTTTATCTTTAGCGAGCGAAAGCTGAGATAGAGAAAATTTAAAAGCTTTCTTTATATTTAGAATCATAGCGGAAGCAAAAAATGTGCAAATTTAACGTCTTAAACAATTTTTCAGTGATTTTTATCAGTTTATATCACGTCTTGAGTAGGAAAATAAGTGCATCTAGAAAACATAGTTTTACCATTGGTACAGAAGCTCGTTTCACAGATATTAATATTTTGCTGGTTATATTTAAAAGTAATATATATTAATAAAGGCTCTCAAAACAAACATTTATGTAAATAATAGAATGTTATCTTTTTGCAGTTTTAATCATAATGCTTTTGAGCATTCAGTTTCTCCAAATACAGTACATTTTTTTCCATTAAATTATTTTTTAACTTTTGTTTTACATGAAAAACAAATGCATGTGATCATCGTAATACTTTTTAATACAGTCATTCTGTCTCGTATGTACAGGGTGCTCATAATTGAGCTTCCCTATTCATAATGGTATACAGCGAAAAATGATGGTGAGATGCTACCAAATCAGAAAACCTTAAAGAGAGCATGGAAGAGATGTCTGAGTAAACAAAATATAGTTCAAAAAATCACCATCAGGTGGCGTTTTTACGACGCTAGAGTTGCTGATATGCAAATTCTGAAACTGTGCAGAAACTATAAAACATGTGTTTCAAAACTTCTTCATTGTTTTCTTCGCTTGAGAATGCTTTTTGCCTGTTTTATTCGCACTAAAACTTTGTAATCTGCCACCTTGTCGAGACTTTTTGCTTTAGCTATTTTTCAGGTCTCTCTTTCATAGTCTCATTAAAGTCTCCTGAAAATTGGGGAGCATTCTGACCAGCAGCTTTCGTTATACATCGGTCTGAAAAGCATAACTTTAATTATGAACACCCTCTACTTTACATTTCTATAACCATATATTTCTTAATTGAATATATATATATATATGTGTGTGTGTGTGTGTATAACAGCTAAACTTACGTATTATGGATATCCATATATACCAACTAGCAAATGAAATCTCAAAACAAAATTAGTATGCATAATCCAGATCCAAGAATAAAAATATATTCATAGGTCTTAAAAATTGCACAAAAACCATTACAGTAAGAGAAAACCACAGTTTTCTAAACTGAAAGGGGGATAACATGCAGTAATACATCCACCACTACCATATGAGAACTCGTAAGCCTAATCATCATACAAAGCCTAACAACATAATATAAATATATATATACGCTGGTTCATTCGAACCTTTTTTAAATTTTTCAATTATTTGTAAGTTAAGTCCTCATTGGAGAAAATTGTAAAATAAAACTATAAATATTTTTAAAATGGAATGATGAACAAGTATTAGAAAATAAATTTTATCAAGATTCTAAAAAATTATATTTCGTCTGAGATTTCGGTCACTAAATTCCCGTGAATGCCGAAGGATTACCTTTTGAGACTTGCAACAGCTGTCCGATTTCATTCAATGTACATAATCAGGCATTTTAAAAGGATCATTTACGATTCTTTAAGTGTGAATTTATTTATATGAATAACGGTATATGTCGATACAGTACGTTTATCACTGCTATTTCTGAAACTTGTAAATTATGGCTTGAATTACATAGGTAATGTAACTTTAGTTAGTATAAAGCCTAAATATGCTGTGTTCGGTGTGTAGTTACATAAATACGACTCATTAAAATAAGTAACGAAATAAAAAGCAAACTCAGTGTGAATCTTTTTGAAAGAATAATACACTGTTTTAAAATAGTATTTAAATTATATGGTATTTCGGGTTGTTTGGGTTTGTGAATACTTTTTCTGTATTTATCCTATCTTGCATTTGTATAGAAAGCATAAGAACTATATAACACATGAATAGGATCATATATTGTATAAAATTACGCTTTTTCACTTAATCCTTTCAGACCGTTTTAAATAATATATCTTTGAATTAAAAACTAAATAAAAAATCCTGATAATTAATTCTGAAATTTTGGTCTCCTCAATTGTGGACGCAGGGTCCGAAAGGGTTGAGACACTTTTAATGAAGAAAATACTATTGGTATTTTCAAGAACACTACGTACTTATTAATAACTGCATATACATATTTGAACAATAATTGCTTGCAATAAGGCATTTTATTCAGCTGTAGAAGATTCTATTTACACTAAAATTATTCGAAATCAGCTTTTTACCATTTTCTCTAATAACTCTTTGAAAAGTTACGCATTGAAACATGTCTGTCCAAATGATTATTCTCTGCTTTGAAATAATTAATCAAAGTCTGCGAAATCTGAATCTCTCGCAAGGAAACACTGGAGAACTTCCACTGACAGAGCAAAATGCCTGACAAGTTCAACGTATGACTTTTCCAATTTAATCAATATTGTCATAATGATTTTCGGCATGCGATGTGAATAATATTCAAATGAAATGAATTAATTTCCTCATGTGAAAGATACATAAGGAATATTAACAGATTTCTTTGACAAGAGGCAGAAAGAATATGTTCAAGCATTGTGCATTTATTAAAACATCATTAGTTTATGATGTATCTTTATTTTGATTTTGATCAAAAGGATGGAATCTGATTAAATCATACTGATTTTATGTAGAAATTGCTACGTACAACATAATAGTTTTTTTTTTTTTTTTTTTACTTTTTAAGCTTTGCTAAAAGACTCGCAAAATATTAGTACAGGAGTTATTAAATGCAGTATTTATATATATATATATATATATATATATATGCAAGGGAATTATAAATAGATATTTTTGCAAGAGTTATCAAATGCACGCATTTATTTTACTAGCATAAAAATAACTTTCTAGTCTGTAAAGTTCATAAACAAAAAACATTTGTTTATGAGTAAGATTTGTAGCAAGTTCCTGCTACAAAAATTGCAATGACGGAAAATAATTTCTTTCAAAATAGAATCTTAGAAACAAGCATATTTTTCAAATGCCTAATAAAATCTTTGCTTTTGTATAAGTTGCAAATGGTTGCTACACAGTTTCACTAGTTAACAAATATTAATAATAAATAATAGTTTTATGAACGCATTTTCAGAAACTTTAAAGTTCATCAATGTTCAGTCATTTTGCAAAATAAAATAGTAGGGAAGGTGGTCCAAAATGATCCTAGCGGGCAAAACGATCCGCATATGTTTTCTTAGGTACACGCAGGTAGTGCTATCTACCAGTAATACATAAACTAGTTGTTCCAAGTCAAGAAGAAGCAATGGCAGTATTTAAGCATTACGTGTATTGCGTGTCTGACTAGAATTCATTAAAAAACTGGGTTTTATCAGATCTCTTAAGTAAGCACTAACTTTCCTATTTATTTAGAAATACAGTCTTTCATGTAAAGAAATATGACTTGGTTTACTGAATAGAGAATGTTTTTATACGTGAATTACACTTGTTTGTTATGTTTCTTGGAGTGTTCCAGTAATATAACCTAAAGTGGGAAGCCATACTGCATGGTAAAATGATCTATCGACTGAAAAAAGTCCAGTACCGGGGCCTAGTCATTATGGCAACTCTTCAGGCATTCTAAAAATACGTAACTTCCCATTACATTATTTAATTTATTTCTGCGCTTATAGTAGGCCATAACGTTTGAATTATAATTTTAAAATGTTCCATTTTATTGTCTATGAAACTTTTTTATTTTAAAATGAATTATGCATGCTATATGAGTGCAAAACTTATTTTATTTCATTGTGTATAGTCGAAAATACTTTTATATATTTATTTTGCCGATAAAGAAAAGAAAAAAAAATTAGAGTTATTTTCAAATGAAGGATCATTTTGCCTTTGGGTGAGGGTAAAATGATCCTTTGTCCTCTTTTTCAAAATTCTAGTCTTTTTTTTTCGTTACTCAGTTTGGGTTTAAAATATTAGTAAAATATATTTATGATGCAAAATATAGTGTAAAATTTGTTGGAAAGGGCCAAAGTTTTATTTGGCATTCATGTTATTTTATGCAAGTATTTCCCTTAAGGGGATCATTTTGGGCCACATTCGTCTACTTATGTTTGAGTTACTGTAACTATAAAGTCATAATTTATAAAAAAAAATTATGCAATTTTGTAAAAACAACGTTAACTGTTTTATATGAAATACAGTATTTAGATTTTTAAAATATTTTTTAAGTATGCAGTAAATTTTAATAGCGAAAAGAAAAGCAAAATAGTTTTTTACGCCATAATTGTAAAAACAACGTTAACTGTTTTATATGAAATACAGTATTTAGATTTTTAAAATATTTTTTAAGTATGCAGTAAATTTTAATAGCGAAAAGAAAAGCAAAATAGTTTTTTACGCCATAATTGCAAAAACAGAATTTCCTGATATAGAATACCTTTGATAGAAGAAAATGGATGAGAGAGGAGAGTATGCAGCTGGTCAGTTTTTCATTTAAAATTGAAAACTCAAACCATAGAGCTCAGAAAGTATGCTGAAACATACTTCTTTTTCACAGAAAAACACTCATAAAAATTTTGTGCAACATTTTACCAAAACATGGTACTAGAAAAGTTGGCTCCATAACATGGTGAGACCTTATTCCAACATTTGGTGCTTCACCAAAGTATCGTTAAACCTGAGCACCAAATGTTGGATGATGGTTTCACTGTCTTACGGAGCCAACGTTTCAGTACCACGTTAAGAGTGTGAAGCAATGGAAAAATTTAAAATCGTAATCTCACAAAGAAGCATTTAAAAAGTGGCAAATATGCACTTTTATCCGATTGGAGATCAACCGTAGGCACCCCGGATTGATCATAGACAAATGCTCCTTGCTTTCATACCTTGCTCCTGGTACCAGCTTTGGTGGCTCATGATTTGTTTCAGTGGTGGGGACCGAAAAATAGTGCAAGCTCAAAGTAGCAAAAATAAAATATACATATAGAGCACGCTATCTCCGTGCACAAAGTGTAAGTATTAAAAAATTTTAAACAGCAAAAGATTATCAAAATTACTATACAATTTCTGCTGTTTTTTACCTAATTATGCTAGCTTTAAAAATATAATTAGGGTAAACGTACCAATGCCTGACACTTTAAGGATTTTCCCCCTTTTCTTTCGCATAGTTCAAACCCAGTTCACTTTAGGAAAAGTTTATGGTTAGATATAATTATAGTAACTATTCTTTTATTATATTAAAACAAGTATTTATCCCTCATGACAACTTTAAACCGAAAAAAAGAAAAATTCTAAAAAGAAAATTTGATTGGATAGTTGGCACCCAGCAGTAAACAAAAAATTCAGTAGTTGATACCTTTTTGTTTCAATACTTGACACTGAGAGAAAAGGCAATTGATAAGCAGGTCTTGGTTTTGTATTAACGTTGAAATGTAGCAATAAAAACTATTATCCTCGAGTAAATTTACACAGAATATTCCATAATTAAATTGTATCTGAAAAAAAAACATATCTAATTTAGTTAGTGATCGTCTCCGAAATTCTTTTAGAAAATCTGACCGCTCTCTCGACTTTCTTTTAAGTTTTTCTACATTAACCTTTTCTTTATCGACTTTTTTTTTCAGCAGTACGTTCTAATTTTCTTTTTCCTATTTTTTTCTTTTTTGGCTACTTTTTCTAAACAGTCTTGGCATAAACGCCCTGAAATTATAGAAGTATTTTTTCCTTAGGGCCGCGTTTCTTATTTGGCTCTCTGCTTTTCCTTTGAAAGAGAAAGTGCCTTTTGAACGGACTGGGAATTTCTTCTGAAGCCGAAGAATGTTTGGCTGTAAAGGATCAAGCATGTCGATTGCAATAAAAGTTGACTTTTCAGTTCGAACCATACAGCAAGGTTCATCAGCAAGTTCAGATGAATTTTCCGTACAGTTCGAAGAAGATTCCGCTGTACAGAAATCAGAATAAGACTTACCAATTGGACTGGAACAGAAGTAAACGTTTCATTTCCCACAATATCCATGTTCCCAAAGCTCCAATTCAAAGGCTCATAATTAAGTTCAGATTGAATTTCCGTACAAGCCAAAGATGGTCTAGCTGTACAGGAATAAGGAGCATATACATTGATTGCACCAGATGTGGACATTCCACTTTGACTAAAATCCACATCCCCAAGTGAAATCGGAAAAGTAGACATACTGTCAACCTTTTGTTTTGTCTTCTGCCAAAGTTTAAATAGCGACAAATACCTTTCTTCTAACTCAATTGGACTGCCCTTCTGAACTATACTCAGTTTTTTCGTGGCAAAAATTTATTATGAAAGGATAGCCTTACTCTTAAAAAAAAGGATTTGGTTTTCTCCTGAGTTAGCGATTGTGTTATTTGCATAAGCTTCAAAAAGGAATTTTACAGCTTCCAGGTTCCATGGATATAACCCAAACTTCATAATGCCTTTTTTTAGAATACTTGGATGTAGAACACCAATAATCACATTTTTTAACCATGTTGAGAAATATTTTTTCTTAAAAACAGGGTTTTCCCAGTTCGACAGCCCCTACAAAACTCTGAAGGCTGAGAACTCTGAAGGCAAAACTCTGAAGGCTGAGCCCCTACAAAACTCTGACAAACTTCTTTCAAAACTCTGAAGGCTGAGACATGCAACGACTGAAGAAATATCCGCTTTCATAGATTCTTCCATGTAATTTCTAAATTTACCCTTCCAAGGAAGCATCTAAATATTAAATGAGTACTTGGCACGCTGTAATTGAATAGTTGACACCCCATGTCAACTACTCGTCCCGATGGTTGTAGGATCCTAACGAAGTATCGGGCGTGGTTTTCAGTGTAAGAAGCTAATTATAATTCAGATTCAAGCCATATTATAAAATTAGACAATAGTCAAATAAAAATTGACACTCCATGTCAACAACTGAATAATTGACAATTTTATGCATGAATAGTTGACACGGGCAAACTTTGACAAGCATCAACACTTTTTGGCATTTTTAATAAATGAGCCTTTTATAAGTTTAAGAAAAACAAAAATGAACGTCTTTTCTACCACAATGATTAAAGTAAAGTAAATTTACATTACTTAATTTTGCTCAATCCTTAGCAATTTGAGTTACAAAACAAGCGAAAATTACCAAGAGACGAGATCAACTTATTTAGCAGTTGACCATGACAATCCTGATCCCTGGAACATTCTGATCATTTTGTTATTCTGTCTTTAAGGGCACTACTTTACATATTAACATAAATCGATACATTACAGCTTCCGATTTTCTTATTTAATTACCTTTTTTGTGAAAGTGTCAACTGTAGGTACACTGTCCACTACTGGTACGTTTACCCTATATTAATACTAAAAAGTTTGTTCTATTACTAATCGAAATGCCAGTCGATAGTCGCCAGTCGATTTTCTCGAATACATTTAATTTTTCTTTAGTATTTATGCTCTTTACATCTGCTCTCGTTCATAATTTCTAAATGATAACTTTATTTTAAAATCAATATTAACATATAAAATGCATTTAGCCATTGCATTTCAAAAATCCGGATAAGAAAACAGTAAAACATCTCCCACAAAAAATATAGGATCACGCGAATAAAAAATTATTTCCCACAAAGCGGAAAACTTTACTAATAGCTACAAATTTGGCGAAATTTGTCCTTTCAGTATTGAAGAACACCATCCCAAGATTGTCAGGTCCAAAAGATCTGTGACTCAAAGGCAGCCCCAAATAAGTTGTTTTCACGCCAACTTAATGGCTCGTCAATATGGCTTTTGCGCTTAGTAGCCAAATATGCGAACCCGATGAACTGAGAACGATGCCAAGTTCAGGGCACTCGTGCCCGTAGTTCGTGCATGCTTGAGTTATGGAAAAGTCTGAACTATTGTTTTTTAAGTAATTTTTAATGGATAGTATTAAAATAGAATAAAATGTGCGCATTTTTTCAATAGAAGTAAATTATTATAAGAACTATGTAAAAAACAGGAAGAGGTTTTAAATTAGATGTTGGGGCCAGGCCACGCTGCTCCTAATGGCGAGCCGCCAATAGGTCCAAGTATTCTTTACTGGATGCAACGTAATCCACGCTGTTTACAATGCTCATTATATGAATGTTCACAGGCTAGGCATTTTGTCTTCTCATTATCGGCAGAGGAGCCTGATACCGAGCAGGTTTGCTCACTTGTCGCCTGCCGGCCGCATTGTGAGTGGTTTGGTCTCAGGTTCATGAAAAATCTATTACCCACATGCCCAGGCAATTGGACATGTATTTTTTGCACTACATGACCGAAAATGCAAAAAAAAAGTCGTTTCACATTCATATAATTAAGACAACAGAAAACAGATGAGTCTGAAAATGATTTTGTTAGTGTCAGAGGAATTGCCAGTGTGTTTAATGTATGATATTTAACCTCTATCTGGTGTAGTAAGTTCCCTTTGCTTTGGCTTTGTTTTCGCAAATTCGTTTCCCAACTTCGAACAAAATGCTAAAAGGTATCGTTTCCCTTCGAGCATCTTTATGCAGATCAACATCAAATTAAGTAAAGAAAATTAAATTGTGAAAATCACTGTAAATGACTGATGCTTGTGGAATATATTCTTCTACAGAGTCACTTTGCCAAATACCGGATCGTTCTGGTACATCGATTAGTGTATCTCTCCTTTCCTCTATGTTTCTGTCTTTTATAAGATTACATATGCATGTAGGGGTCTTTTTTCAGGTATGTAAATTTTTTGTCCGGACAATTTTTTTCTTTTGAGCATCATGCCTACTGGGCATGTTGAAAACTTGAGATTTCTCCAAACCTCGTTGAAATCCCGTTAGCCCAGGGATGTATGTGTTTGTCCAAATATTGTGATGTAAAATTGTACTTTGAAACAAAAATGATTTTGTACATATAAACAACTGAGATGAGGCATACAAAGAGCTATATATCTCGATTAATTCTCTCTCCCAAATCCAAAATCTGTCGAAATCGTTGAGGGAACTGAGTTTTAATTGGAGTTCAAAATGAGGTTTATATATTTTCTTTTTGAACTCTTCTTTTTTTAACAATTTCCCAGTATTTCTTTTATCTTAAAAGGGTACAATTGGTTTTGGTTTTTCTGTCTTCTAGTTTTGTATTTTAATTCTGCTAAATTGATGCTAAATGTCTGTGCATTACTTTAAAAATCGTTCCAAGATAGAAATATTATTCACAGCAGTTCAATTTAATGTGGCCGTGTTCTTCAGAAAGGAACAATAATCGTGATGTCTGTCCCTACACTAAGGAAGACGCAGCCAGAGTTTAAGAAAATTACATGATATCGAAATAAAGTCATATCTTACCTGGTAAAAGAGACTTCAAGAATAAATATAATAAATACAGTCTATTGAGAGAGCCGAACACAAACATACTAATAAGACAATACCGTCTTCTGTTGTTTTTCCAAAAGAGGGAAATTCCTGAGTATTCTTAAACAACTGCACACTCTTAACTTGAAACAATTTCTTAACTATAACTATAAGCAATTTTTAGGGATTTAAATGATATAGTTTGTAGTGTTATATGACAAATACTGATGTTGTATAAGTTACGAACGTTACGTTCAAAGTTTAAGTTTTGCTGAAATTCTGTAGATATTTAAAGTTTTGTTAACTGCTATTAGTTTAATTTGACATAAATTTAACACCAGCAGGGCTGTTTTATATGAAGGTGCCTATAAATTTGGTATTCTATCTAAATAAATCAACAGGCTTTTTTTTTCTTTTCAGAATAAAGTTATAGAGAGTCTTAAAATTCAATTTAGTTTTAAAACATTCTTTAATATGTATTAAAAGTCGTGAATTATTGAATATCTATTCAATAATTCACAACTTTCAGTGCAGTGTGACATACAGTGGCTTACAGTGTTCAAATACCAATTTCACTGGCATAATTGTATATCCTATGTTCCCTTACACATTTAACGCGAGTAAAATCTTTTCAGCAGATAATTTTACACATGATATTGATTTGACTTAATCTTTTTATTTTATTTTATTTTTTATTTTATTGGGAAGCTAAATATAGATTTATAGACATACTGCCTACATCGTGCATAGTAAACTATGTTAAAAATTTGTTGCATAGTATCTAAAACAATTTTCGAAGACTAAAAATAATTAAAATGTACTCGTAAACTGCATTCACATTAAATATGTATGATACATGCATTCTCCTTTTAGAGATATTTTCAATTATAAGACAAACTGATTGTACGTATTATGTACCGAATGTAACGCTACCTGTCCCCGACAATAGTTTCAGGAAACAAGTAAATGAGTGACTCACGAAGGTATTTAAGACATCACTAATTAATAAATAGGGTACTACAACATGCAGTTGTTGTCAGATGCATTTGTGTTCTTCGGGTAATGAGTGTCATAATTCCTGTTTATTCCAAGGTGAAATAACAGACATAATTGGGAAATTTCCCCATTTAATGTAAGCAGCTAAATGTCTCACAGCGTGTTGCACCTTACATCCTCTTTAAACATTTATTACGAAGTAACATTTTCTTTAAAAAGAATGGATCCAGAACAAATATCCTTTCTCCAAGTTTGCTGTTGTAGGGTATTTAGGGTGAAAGAGCATCTTTGTTGTATTGCTGTGAACAAAATATTTAAAATATTATTTCTGGTAGGTTTTCATTAATTTTAAATTACATTAAATGCATTAAAAATTATCTCGTTTTAACAATTCAAACAGCCAGTGCATAAACAATCATCATGAAACATACGAAATCTTTTTGAAGACAAGACTCAAATGGATAGATATCATATATTGCATACTCCATAAATAACCATATACTTTATAGTACTGAATCAGATAAATCATTCGTCACAGCGCTACAAAAAAATCTATTATGACAATATGGAAATATATTTAAAAAATAGAAATCAAAATTATT
Source organism: Cheiracanthium punctorium (assembly GCA_038373885.1). Classification (NCBI taxonomy): domain Eukaryota; kingdom Metazoa; phylum Arthropoda; class Arachnida; order Araneae; family Cheiracanthiidae; genus Cheiracanthium; species Cheiracanthium punctorium. The sequence continues at coordinate 154,646 of JAWZYV010000620.1, read as the reverse complement.
ATGATTTTTCATTTCTCACTTGAGGTTTAGTTTATCAATCAAACTTTTAAATCCCTATATAGCAAAAATACCGATATTGAAAAGATATCGATATTGATATAGCCCTTTAGGCTTATCGCTCAGATAATTTAATTTCACAAACAATCCTAGTGCAATACCTAATGAGAATATATTGCATGTAATATTATTTTGAGCAAAGTAACCATGTTGTATTTCACGTAGCGAAATTAGTTCTAATTATTTCGAGAAATACATTATTGAAACACGCGGATTAAATCAGTACGCTCTTGTTAATTAACTTCAATTGCGATCAAGAAAATTGTAATTCTATGAAAGACCAGCAAAATGGGAAAATATAGGCTTTTTTTTGTCACATACATTTCGTGAGCGTTTCATATTCAATTAAATATTAATTTCATTCTTCATTTTGAAAAACATGAATCACTAGTTGGAATAATGAAGGTAGACAAAAGATTTTTAGTTTAAATGATTTGCTTTCCTTAAATGGTAGTAAGAGGGGAAAAAGATTTCCGAGGAAAAGACACTTTTTAAATGCATTTTAGTACATTTATTAACTTCTTGCAGTTTGTAGTTAGACTATTAACTCCATTCTTTGGAAAAGTAACGTATTCTGTGTATATCTAATTGATATAAAAACATTGAATGTTACTCCATTGAAAGCGGTACTCAACTGCACAATTCACCACTTACTCACCAGTTACTGGAGACACAGGACCTTAGACCTATAAAAAGTAAATATTAAATACCATGCCACAGTAACAAAGTAAAATTTAAAACTAGTCTTTAAAATCATCATCTGCATTTTCCCACATTTTCTCCCACATTAAATGAAACATTTAACTCGCAGTATTATACTGGTATCTAGCTTACAGTTCTCTGCTAACAGGAATCAGTACTGTTATCTTAACTGGCGAAATTTCCAAGCAGAATTTTCCAAGTAATAAATGAATTACAAATGTTATTCTAGCTATGCTCTTGCTGGGGTCACTGTTTTAACTTGCAAGCTAGGGCCATCGGTTCGATTCCCAGCATGCCTTCGGTAATCTTTTATGTGTTCTTTTTTAAAGGATAGCGTTGTCTGCAAGGGAAATGTAGAATGCTAAAATATTATTTAATGGGATACTATTTTTTAGGACGCTCATACATAAAAAGATGTATCTCGATCCTAACTGTGACCAAACACAGTCTTGTGTTACCAAAGCAAAAAAAATAAAACAAAATGCTAAAAATATATATAAAAAATAATAAAAAATCTCATAAACCGACAAGTAATTTTCGAATCCTTGATAAATGTAATCCTAAGTAGAAAAGATTGTGAGTACAAATAAATAAATATATATATATGTGTGTGTGTGTGTGTGTGTGTGTGTGTAATCATGAATCAAAATCAAGTCACGTTTCACTTTTCGAATCAAATAATCGCTTCTCATTGAACGAAGAATGTGACTTCGACTTTAAAACGGAAACTCGGAATCCATAACATTTGTCTGACAGTCGATATCGGAGGATCAACGCCTATGTGTTAAAACAGTCATTTTTCTCAAATCTTCAGACATGAACGAGGATTTAGTTGCAACTTTGAGTTTTAGTGTACAGTAATAAATCCTCAATAGCGGTGTAAGTAACTGCAGCATAGAACTGTAAAAAATATTGAGGTTGTAAGTTTACTGTAAGTGAAGCGTATAAAAAAGCAGAGAGAAATTGTAAACTTTGTTTTCTCCATGAACATTTTTCATTATATTTCGAGTAATATTTTTTGCTGTATATTTTTTGTAAGTAATGCATTAAATGAAGTATTTAATGATAGACACAGATAGGCTTTAGCAAGAAACATAGTTTATTTAACATCGTTTTATAAAATTAAGATGACAAAGAGCAACTTTTTAAGTATCAAGTAAAAGAAATAGAAAGATAGCTCAAATATTAAATGTTTAACAGTTTACTTTATTTTTTCCTTCTAGCAGATTTTTTCATATGTATATACTTTACAAAATAGATATTATTATTATTTTTATTATTATATTTTATTACTATTTTTATTGTTGTTGCTATTATTACTTCTTTATTTATTTTATTACCAAGGGGACAATTTTCTACTTTCGATATGAATTATGTAGTTTATGTTTTATCAATATGATATAAGTATGTTACAGTACATGTCAAAATTGGAATTTTAACAGTCGTGCTATCTCAACGCATTTATTTTCATATTTTCAGGTTTTCCTTGTTCCGAGACAGAAAATGTAAATACACACACACATACATACATTAATTTATAAGCCTGCTAAATTATCATCATGAATCCAGTAATCCTTTGAAATTATTGACGGAAGACTCCATCATGTTATGTCAGTGACAGTATACTGTTTCAATCAACACTAACAACTGAGCTGTCGAACTGTAATGATCCTGTCTGTCTTGAAGGTCTGTGTCTCACCTAGATGACGTTTACTCGAGCTTTATTTTTATGACTCGAAAAACAATGGTTCGTCGCAAGAGAAAGAGACTGTGTAAGATGATTCTGACTGTTTTTGCTGCTGCGTTCTGTTTGGGAGTGCTTCTTCGAGCTGTACTAGCTTCTTTAGAGCTTCGAACTTTAATAATGATTGATGAAGACAGCAATAAAGGTACATCGTTCTCCAGTATGTCAGGATCGTCAGTCTTCCGTCAGAAAAAGGTAAGTGCTTCATCATCTTTAAATAATCATCTATATAAATAAAATTTTGTTAATCATAATAAATGAAGTGTTGTTAAAGTCAGTGATGAAGTGTTGTTGATGATGATGTATGATGATGTAATAAATGAAGTGTTGTTGAAGTAGAGTTGTTAAAGTCAAATGGCCGTATTCACGAAACATTAAAGCCATGAGTTAACAGCTCAACAGAGAGATTTACTATGAAAGGTTACCCCCCCCCCCCGAGACGATAGCTTTATATATGCTGTTTTACAGAGTTTTCAAAAAAAAGTGCTTTAGTAGACTTTCAAAGTATCTTTTTCAAATACGTGAATATCTTCTAGAGCTATCGTTATGTAAACGTTTCCTTTCAAAACAATAATAACACTGCATAAAGCATTTATCATTCATCTTGAACTTACCTATTTGCTCATAAAAATTGACGTATTTTCTTAACGTTCATTGTTTGCAAGCGTGCATAGCATTCTCTTTAGCCTTCTGGTTTTGAAAGTGTTTAAATTCGTAGAAAACTTTGTTGTGTCCTACTCAGTTGTCACTCTTTAAAGGTCACTTACCCGAGGATGTAAGTATTATGGCTTCCACAAATTTATTGTAGGAAAGAAAATACACATTTAAAATGGGCAATCTAAGTTTTTTCATGACATAAAAATGTAATATGCATAACAGTTGCTTTGCATAATGTAAATAATCTCTAACTGTTACGTTTGAATTTAATACTTTTTGTTAGAGAATTTACAACTTTATATAGTGTAGTAAAACCGTTTTTATGAAAACCTTTCCTTGAGGAACAGTATTTACTGCTATGAACGATGTTTATGATTTGAAATTTGTGAGGAACATAGGCTGCACGCTGGTCGTAATATCTCAAAACCACATGTCAAAATCCTATAGAGCGGTGGAGAAAATCGAAATACGCATTTTTTTTTGTCCTAAAATATTCATACTGAAGTTCCATGTTTAAGGCCTAGTCTCTAAGAATAATTGAAAATATGAAACCGAATGCAAATGAAATGAAATGTAATAAATAGATCCTATAAGTGAATTATTAGTCTCTTTATATAATATACACCGAAGAGCCATTACATTATAAGCACCCACTCCATAACGCGTTTCGCCTCCTTTGGCCTTCAAAAATGCTGCAACTCGCCTAAACATAGATGCCACGAGTTCTTGGTAGATATTGGAAACATGTTGTACCAAATATTTAAGCAGCGGCCGCACAAAGTCGAGATATTGGAACAGGGTGGTGTTTCATTTCTGAGCTGCCGGGGAGAGGGGAATAGTTGTTCCCCTGGAAGACGGCGTATCCTGATACGACCATCGATGTGATGAAAGAGAATCCAGGATTCATGCTACGGATATGTAGAAGAGAGGCAACTCTTTTCTACATATCCGGGGTCCAGTCTCGATGTTCCCATGCCCACTGTAGGTGTAGTAGACAGTGATGCTTGATAAGTAGTCTCCTCCGCAGCTCTACATCCAATAGTGCAAGCTGAATTGTGTGTTCCAAAACACTTGTACTTGGACCTGCACTGTACTACGCTGTCACCGGAGCCACTGTCTGCCGCCGACTTTGCTGTATCAGGCGGGATATTCTCCGGCAAGCTCTTTCTTTGATGATGCGTGGACGCCCAACATCTTGGCGTAGATTGCTGGTTTCAACGTTATTAATCCACTTCTTATAAATACTTACGCAGATCGTGAACAGCCGGCCAGTCGTGCAGTTTCGGAGATACTCGTTCCGAATCTTCGGGCCATCACAATCTGCCCTTTATCCAATTCGCTTAGATCAACAGCTTTTCCCATCACTCACAAACGTAAGTACAAGAAAGATCCCTTGCCTTCTCCAGCAATGGTTAAATTACGAATTCATTGAAAAGTATGCGGATGGCCATAATCTATGATTCTTCGATGTAACTATAAAAAGAACAAAGATATACACCTTCGTCCAGAGTGAAATTATACACATTTTTAAAACTTGTAGATATTCAGGAATTTTTTAAGTAGAAAAACAAATAAAGAGTGTGTTGATGAGATCGTAGTCGTCCTGATTTAATTTTTTTTAGTCTTGTACATCGGGTTTATATTTTTGGGGGTGTTCGTGAAGCAAAATTCGAAATTCAATTTTCGTCATCAAACTAAAGGATATTATTAATTGTCGATAACACTCTCTTTATGAGCACGTAATTTATATCAGAACTATTTTTCTATTTTTCTTTGTTAATATTTTCTCAAACAGTTTTTTTTTTTTCAATCTGAAAAGTGCAGACATTAAATGTACATTGCGTAATAAAGTAATGCCATCCAAGCAATTTGTATTCTTCATTGTCATTGTACGTCATTGAAGTCAGAGTACCCTATTCAAAACGAAAAAGATTTTAAATTCCGTTTCTCTTTTCCTTTAGACACTTGAGCGTAAAACTTGGTTTAAACCTCAAAACGCTGTTATTCCGCATGGTCCTGGTGAGAAAGGAACAGCCTTCTATTTGCCTCCCGGTCTAGAGCAGACCAAAGAAGAACTTTACAAAGTTAATGGTTTTAATGCATTGGTTAGCGATTTTATTTCTTTGAACAGGACTTTGCCTGATATCCGACATGCAAGGTAAGGAAGTTTCTGTTTAGGCTTTTTTTATATGTTCTGTGATTCTGTGATTTATCTATTTGTTATAATTTTTGGTAAAATATTTTCGCTTTCTTTAATAAATAGAGTGATTCGGGGGGGAGGGGGAGATGTGCATAGTTAAGAAACTAATTTAAATGTAAAAAAATATATATATAGAAACAAAACCGTAAATTTTCTTGAATGATAGTATAAATCTTTATTTCCAATGGTATGCAGGAAATTCAACATAGGTATTAAACAAACAGATATAGGCAGATTCATGCAAAGATGTTCACTGTGCCCATCTTGGCCATACTATGGGGAATATGGGCATTATGTGTGGGGAAGATGGACACCCACAAAACTAATCATGCGAGTCACAGGTAACCCAGACAGCACAGTAAACTTGCATCAAACTTGCAGTAAGCTTGATTTATCAAGTCAATAAGCTTGAATTAAGTTTGAAAATTTCAAGCGTGTAAGCTTAATGCAAGCTTGAATCAAGTGTTCTAGTTTACACTTGCCCAGCTTGCATTAAGCTTGACATTTCAAGCTTAAAAAATTTTCCTAAATACACGGGGCGCCGGTCGGCGAACTCGCCTCACATATTTTACGGTGTCATGCATTTTCCCCCTCTACGCTGAAATTTCAATTTAATTTAATCTGTTTCCATCATGTGTTCGTGGCTGGAATAGAACCCGGGACCTTTCGGTTGGGAGTCGAGCTCTCTATCCGTTCAGCTGCTAAGCTTCACGCAGATATGACTAAAGTTTGAAGTGTCTTATCACGCCGTTTTCTCGCCAGATTGATAAGTGGGCGATGTGTTATTTGTTTCTTTTATTTTTCCATGGGATGCATCAAAATTAAAATAATGTTATGTGTGATTTAGAGACTCTACTAATAGGGAAATAAACATAATATAAACTTAAGAGCAGCACACGTTTCAAAACTTTCAGTACCACAACACTCATGAGCAATACTGCTGGCCAAAATCGAGACAAACGATTGATTTTGAAATCAATTTCGTAGTATAATTGTATTTTATTTTGAAGAATTTCCATATTTGGAAATATAGAATGGGTTTACTTACTTAACACAAATTTTGTGTTAAGTAATCTGAAATCTAAGAAACAGATAGTTAAACGTTACTTCGAAATGCTATATCACAGTTGCTATGGAATACAAACACTTTAGTCATTTTTGTAAATATTTCTTAAAATAACAAATAATTGAAAAATTTTGCTATATTTAACGCTAAAAATTCTCTTTACAAATGTGGTTAGTTATTTTCCTACATATTGGTATGCTATATCTATATAGAGCATTTCGAAGAATTAAAAATAAGTTTAAATTAATTTATACAAATGTAAATTTGAATTATTTTCATTGTTCATACTTTATAATTAAAAAAATTATTTAACTTCTAAATTTTTTTTATCCTTTGTAATTTTATTTTAAAACTATAAAAGTGTAAGATGTAAGATTTTTGTGCCCTAAAATCTGTAGCCCTTGGGCAGTTGCCCCGTTTGCCCTGCCGGTAATATGGCACTGGTAATAAAATAAAACACATCTTTTACGAACTTTCAGCAAATTTGAGGACGCTAGACAATTAATGTCCATTCTCTTTCACAGATGGCACCACTTTGAAAGCTAAAATCAAGCTAAAGTCAAACTTGTATTAATACGTCAAATTCAAGGAAATGTCAAGCTTGATTTAAGCTTATGTGCTGTCTGGGCAAGTACTTGCAACCTTGGGATTCAACACACGATTCATAGCACCATGTACTAAAGGTTTCGCACTCGCGATCCATGTTTTCTTTCTACACTCACTGGAATGGAAGTAGACATTGCAGACTCCACAGTAGTTCGCAGGATTGGTATCAAGGTTCTGTATCAGGATACCAGGAAAGAATTGTATACTGGAACGTTTGTGGACCCGATACCTCCTTTTTGACAACTATTCTGGCCTTATATCTTTGGGATCATTCTACATTAGACTTCCGGCACTCCCGTGAAGTCACAGTCATCGGCATCTGACGTTTCCTACTTCATATCGTTGCTGTTGTTATGTTGTGAGAATTAAGGCCAATTACCTGCACGAGGGATCTTGGCCCACGGGGCATACAGGTCTTTCTAAGGGGTCCTAACCCGTATTTACGCTAAAATTTAGGAGGAAAGTACGAAAAACTCCTAACGGTTAGGTCGACGGACGCGACCTCGTTTTCAACCAGGCACCGTCCGTCTCCCAGTTAAGAGCTCTATGCGCTCGGCCACTGGTCGGGCCCAACCTCGTGTCAGGAATTGCTGATGCTACAAATTAGGAAAGGTCGAAAGTGCGTTGACTGTCACCTGATTGGCTGAAGCATACGAACTATGCTGCTCTAAGTCAATTATGACAGGATATTATTGATGAAAAGAAGTATTTAACCCTCTTATATCCACAGTAGCAAATATGCTACCATCCTTTAAATGCTATTTTTCTTACAGGAAATATGTTTCGAAATGTAATTTTGAAGTCCTAAAACCATTGACAGTAGCTTTAATTAATAATAGTAGTAGTTTGGGTCCACAGATGCCAGCCTTAATGGATGAAAAATATTAAAGTATTGTTAATGTAAATTGTTTATATTCTTTTGTGCGATTTGGAATATGTTCCACCATCAAGTTTTCCCACTATTTTAATAATATTTAATATGAAAAAAGAGTAATTCCTGTCTTTTATATGTAAGAAAATGTATGCTTTTTCACTAGATACAAAAACGTTTTCTTTAAAGTTTCATTTACAATGTTTAGAAGAGTTTTGAAGAGTTCTACCATTGAAAGAAATAAATAAATAATAACATTCTTCACAATTTTTTATTATATTTACGTTATTTGACTTAAATGAACACCAACAAAAAATAATTTTTTGATTGCGAATTTCTCATAGTGGGAATAAGAGGTTTAGGATTTTTTTCTTTTAGAATAATGTTTGCTGTACTACAAATATTTGTTGTATTTCTTTCATTAAAAGAAATTTAACGTCTAATCCGCAAGATCGGACGGATTTGATCTTAAAGGGATACGCTGCACTCGGCCTTTATTGGCTCGTTTTGCATAGGAGCATCAATTTCTACCCAAAAGCTCGGGGCATTCTGTAAAACTAAGTAAATCTTGTTACCGTCCTTTGAAGGACTTTCTAGCGCGGAGTGCAAGGTTTCGCACACAAGCCTGTATACAGCTGAACGCACAACAACATGCAAAAATTAACGTGGAAATTAAACACCGCCTGAGTTAATTTTTTTTCTCTTGCTTATTATTTCCAGCAACATATATGTATTTTGAATTTATTGGGCTGCAACGTTTAGCATACGCACTAATATAAAAACTTCTTTTTTGTGTATGACGAGAAGAGCCCGTGAAGGCTCATCTCCCACCAAACGGTGCTTTTGAACGTATTGTGCTTATAACATAATAAGCCGCAAGCACATGATTGTCGGCAAGCATATAAAATTATACTTTGAACCCCGCCCGACTTAGTCCCGATGCAGTGTCTTTGAACATCCAAATATACTGTCATCTGTACCTTAACGAATGTTATTAAATTGTGATAAAATAAATCAAATTCACTTTTTATTCGCTATTCCGCGCTGCCTGGAACGATCCATGGCATTTTTCTGACTTCTGGCTTAGATTCCATTGGGATGCTTACGTGCAGTTTGTCTCCATTTCCGTGACTAAATTAGAGCCATCGCTTGTGTCAAATAGGACTTGTGTAGGGTGTGGGTGCCTATCTTCCACATATGACCATTTTACCCCGACTCACCTTAAGAATTTCATTTGTTTTAATGTATGTTATTTTAATGGAATATTTGAGACTTATGAAATGGAATCAGTAAATTACGATTTCGAATACCACCTCGGGAACATGTAATTAAAAATTTTAAATCCTAGAAAATGCTTTTTTTTAAGATGTTACACGATTTGGGTAACAATAATGACGTATTGATTGCATTTATGAATGAAATCGTAAACATTATTTTAAAGAGTTAAAATTTGCTTCATATTTATATGATATATTTTAAAATAAAGCTATTTGCACATCATTTCTAATCACACAGCTCATTACATTAGCAAATATGAACAGTTATGTTCAGTTCATATATATATAGGTATTAATTTGATTCTTAACCCTTTTCTGGGTATAAATCTAAATAATCTGTTTCGTTTCACACTGCAATTTTCAAAGTTACTTTATTAGGTAAAAAGAGCGCAGATCCGATCGTTACAGTTCTTTGGTTCACCTACTTCCCCCACTTTTAAGAATAAACTATTTCTTTTTATAAGAAGACAGTCTTACTCTTCAGTCTAACTTCTTTCCTATTTCGATATTGAATAAATTTGTTTAATTGTTTAATAGTTATTCTACTCATGAACAGAAAAATAAATGCATTCACACAAAATCTCTCAAACATCCAAGCATGTGGGTTCCCATAAGGGATCATAATATCCAAGCACATGAATGAAAATAATATTCACAGTTGGGATTATGAATCATATTATCAAACAACTTTTCATAACGTTAAATCTACGAATTCATACACAATCATACACATTCATACAAATCATTTTAATAAAGACAATCAGCTAATCAAATTTTATGAAAAATTCAGGGACATGTGTCTAACCATAAAATGAATATTTAATGATGACATTTTAAAATATTCAGTTGGATTATGCCCAATATATACAGAAGAAGGTTTGCAAATTTCTTCTTACTATCCGAAACTATTTAATGAAACGTAATGTTGCTCAAATCTTACATTTGTGAAAGGCATTTCCATTTCATATAATTTTATAATTGTACCTTTGTAATTGCACTTTTTTACAAACGTTTGCAAATGTTCAAGACCAGCAACGGTTTTCAGTATTTTAACATATTTCATAATTTCCGCTAACTATTGCAGTATATCATGCGCGTTCATTACTTCATTATTCCAGACACTACTACTTCTACACTTTAACAAGTCCGTTCTTATTGCTATATTACAGCGTTTCTCAGCCTGTGGGGCGCGCCCCCCAATCGGACACAGAGCGTTTGCAGGGGGAGGGGGCGCGAAAAACCAAAGAGCAAGTAGTGATGCATGTTTTTAAAAAATCATCTTATTTATTCTCATTTTTGCTCAAAAATATATTCATTTTCTCTTAAAATGTTCATTCAAGCTTTACTGATAACATTATTTTGTAGAAACATCGATTAAATTATCATTGTTGAAGATTTAAAAACTGAATGTATGCTGAAAAATGTGAGGGGGCGGGCGCCACCGTAAGTTAGCCTATTTTAGGTGGGCGCGACGTTAAAAGGTTGAGAACCGCTGCTTTATTAGACTTAACTGTACCTAAGGCTGTTGGGCAATTTTAGTAATGATTAAAAATACCTTTTATTTACTTACTATAACAAAAATGGCGAAAAGAGTAGCTCTGCATGAAGTTGAATTTTCTGAACATGAAATAATTTTGAGAGTAAAAGAGAACGGCAATTTTTCATCAAACTGTTGGTAAGTTTAAGGTTTGGTGAAAATTAAAACAATAAAGTACGCCTAAGTAAAATAAGTACAGACAGACATATTTAATGAAATTCTGTAACAACAGAATACACGTAGTCAAATCTCTTGAAGTACCTAGTTTTCAAATTGACGTTGAGGACTTTTGTACTCGGAGTAAGTGAAATCTTTTGAAGTAGTTTTCAAACTGACGGTGAGAACTTTTGTACTCAGAGTAAGTCAAATCTTATTGCAGGAATGTTTTTGGAGATCGCATGAACAACCTTTGATCATATGATCATTACACGTATTTGTTTTTCTCAAAGGGGCGCAACTCTTCTATCTGTATGTTTTTTGGAAATCCTTAACGTACTGATAGCTTGATGAGCAGCTGTATTGTTCACATTTACCCTCGGAATTATTTCATGTTCTGAACTCCAACTTTATACAGATTCACTTTTTCTATATTTTTATCAATAGTGAGTAAGGATTATTTTATACATTGCTACAATTATACAACAGCGCTGCCGGTGCTGAAATCGGATAAACAAGATGGGCAAGCCTAGGTAAAGAACTAGTACAAATCTGAAATAACTAACACACGATAAACGCAATACTTATCAGAAATGTGTAAATGTAATAAAATGCTGAAAATTAGTTACTGATTTTAAGCTTTTTGATTACTGACTGTAAATTCTTTTACCAATATTTTTTACTAAATGGTTCTAAAAATTAATTGAAATATATGAACTGAAGTTTTAAGAGTCAGCTCTAGGACTGATATTAAAGTTTAATATCTGCTTGCAACTTGGTACGTTAAAAATGTTATCTATATCCACATTTATCATTTAATTCGCTGATGCATTGCTTCTGCATAGTATATATACTTATAAAACTGGTGTCCAAAATTAAGGTTAAAAGAATGCAGCACAGATAGTTATTCTCGGCGAGACTTCTTGTGCAGAGAACGATGAGCTCGGTACCATTCTTCCAACGCAATAGAAAATTGACCAATTTTTTGGCAGAAGAATCCTGGTATAGAGGGGTATCCTGTAAATCAGTCCTACATTAATGCACGACTTTTATTTGGGTTGTGTCACTATACAGCGCTATGGGAATGAAGTCTTTAAAGGCCATCTGAGGATTTTACGGGATTCTGCAGGCCCGGAATTAACGACGATAATGTGAGGCCACAGAGAGCTCATATTGTTGATAATCGTCTTGAGTTAGAGAATATTTGCTTTATAAACTGGCCTGCTAAGTCTCCGGATATCAAACCTATAAAACGTGTTTGGGATGATCTAGGAAAGCCATTGCGCGAAGTTCACGCTCTCTTCAGGACAGGTGTTAAAAGCCTCGTTTTTAAAATAACGGGATTTATTGCTGCAAGTAATTGTTGTTGCCCGTATTAAAAGTATATAATGGCTCGTTTCGAGGCTTAGAAAGCAGTGCACGGTTACCACACTCCATATGAGTTAGAACTTTTCGAGATATGGTACTTCATGATTTGACCGTTTTTGATACAAACTGTATAATAACAAACAACTCACCTCTTTTTGATATTGTTACAGTGCTATATGGTTTCTCCTATGATAATATATCTCTGTTTCAAATTTTGTTACAATAAATCGAATGCTTCTTCAGTTATCACAGATTTTGTATTTGTAATCTTAATTTTGGACACCAGTATATCATCTAAAAGATCATTTATTAAAAATAACTGCATACATTCGTGTCCAAAAACGCTGAATCAAAACTGCTCAAAAATTACTGTGACTGAAATTTTCATCGTTATAAATGCAGAAGACCCTAATGTTTCTATGCAAAATTTGTTTAAAGCACTTTAAAAAAAAGAAATAACGTTCTGTTAGCAAAACTTAAATCTAGGAGATTACTTGCCCACTGCCTGAAGCACATAAAGTTACATTTCATGAATTCATATATCAAATAACATTTGCAATGCACTTTAGTTAATGTAGGAAAAAATATTTTATGTCTTTTCACAACAAAGTTACCTACAGATGCATTCAGTACAGAATGGCGAAATGATCTAAAAGTCTGAGAAGCCATATCCTTATCCGAGATCTTGCTCAAATTTCTGTTAGTCTTCAGCTGAATGTTTCAAAGCACATTCGTTTTAACTGCAGTCACTTTTTCGTTTATACTTAAAGAGTACAGCAATTCTCTGAGAATTATTTTTACGAATACGATGGAGTCGTTTAAACTTTAAAGTTTTCTGGAATGGCATATAAAGTCTCTATTGAAAATTGGATTTGAGTTGTCGTTTCTTCTTGCAATGCAATATCGTTACCACTGATAAAGGAAAAACTTTAAATCTTAAACGTGAAATTGTGATGAAATTTAAAAGATATAAAAATTTATGGATCTAAACAACACGAAGTAGCCATAGAGAAGTTAAACCATGAAGACGATGAAGTAAGTTTAATTTTTAATTAGAATTATACATTGTACGTGATTCTGTGAAATTCAGATAATAGGCGTAAAATGGTAAGTATAATTATTTTACTTTTACCTAAAAAATGAATAAAAGACCAATATATCTATTGAGTTGTCTGTCCTCTTTGGATTAATTACATTAAGATCTTCTTATGAAAAAAAGCTTCTTTATTGAAAGATTTTTTATGGATACTGGTCCATACTTAAATTATTTATAGTATAAACCACGAAACAATGCTTAAAGATTTATGCGTTTTTACATATTTTTTTTTTGCCTTTTGATAAAGAACCACTTAAAAGACTCATTTTTGTAATGATGAAAATGAGTTACATAAATTATTGATATTGGACTTCATTTAAGGAAGTTGCATTAACAATTTGTCAACGAAAAATCTGATTAAAAAAATGTTAAAAGTCTACATAACAGCTGTTTCAAACTGCTTGATTAATGAAAAATATTTTAAACTATCGACTTTAACACTATATTTCCAACTCGGAAGATTTTTAATGTTTTGCATTTAATTCTTGCACCGAATATTTCATAAGAGGCCGTATATTAAAAAAAATGAGTTGATAACTTAGTTCCCGCTGTTTGTTTGTTTTTTTGTTTTTTTTTTACATTAAATATTTTTGGAATAGTGTTTTAAATGATTCGAAAGAGGATGATTTGTTCTATCAGAATCGGTGTTTTGTGTTTTTGTTTGAGCTCATTTATGTTAATTTTCAGATCATTAAAATGGAATGTCAGATTGAGAAAAATAAGCCTTTTCGACAACTCCTTTTTACTATTAATCAAAGTTCTAAAGCTAAACAGCTACACGTGATAGTTTTGCTGTGGTTGGAGAGGCTGTAGTACCTGGTAAAATCTGCTCTTGTTTAGTATACGAAGTTCAGAAAGGAAATTTTGACCTCAAAGACGCACCTCGTTTTGGCCGTCCCTATTTTTCGAGTGATTTCTACCAATGAGGTACTGAAAATTTGGTTGAACGTTCGGGAGAAGGTGTAAAGAACAAGGAAGGATACATTATTAAGCAATTATAAGCCTTCAATTTTTTTTTTTAAACGGCGGGACATTAGCTGTGAAACTAATAGAAAAACAAGCGTTTAGAATGATCCTGTATAAAAAAAAGTTCTGAATTCAAAAATGAATTTCTATCTTTGAAAAGTCAAAAAATTTCACAGTGGTAAATGAAATTCACACTGAGTTATTCGGCATTACATTTTCTACCAACTATCGCAAATGATTAAGGGAAATTTTTTTTATGGCGAAAGCATTAGTTAAGCACAAAATGAAAGAAATGTTTTCAAGTTTCAGAACTGTGTAGAAAAATTGGTATACACTAGTACCACGCTATTACAATTTGAATGTTAATATTGTTCTTCCTTAAGATTTTTTAAATGTTTCGGCACTTGAATAGATTCTTTTTTACATTCAAATTTTCATAGTTTCACAGAAACAAGACTTTATGTAAGTTTCTCTACTATTAATTTTTTGTGATTAACATATAAACCGGCATAAAAATCTAGTTAGCGCATTCTAAGAATTCATCTATACCAACACCTGATTATCTTCGCAATTTTTTAAATTTATGTTTGATTATTCATACGGCATAGTAAGATATATATATATATATATAACTAACAAGTAAAACACAAAACATACTACAAATAAGACATATCTCGCATAAAAATAACAGCTATTATCAAGAATTAGAAACCAGATTTTGAATCCAAATAAAGTGCAAGAATTATTGTGATAGTATAATGGAACGGAAATTATAACCACTGTCACCATCGTCAGGGGCCACAAACAGTGGATTATAATTTACAGTAAACCAAATAGTAGGGTTTCGGTTGTGTGGCATATCAGAAGAGATATTAACTCCACACATCTGGGCCCTACCCTACTATATAAAGGAAAGAAGAAATCAAAAAGATAACAAAAATTAGAAAGATAATTTTACATACCAGACCTTGAGCACATGGAAATTTTATTTGAACAGTTGATATGTGTTGCCAATGCTAAGAATTGTAAAAAGGGAAAAATGGTGTTGCCACTAAATGAAAGTGTAAAAGTGGAAAGAAGAAAGTATAGGAGTTGCCAAATACTAAAAGGTAATATTATTAAATTTTAAGAATATCCAGGTATATTAATATAATAGATATATATTGAATAATAATAAATTTAAAAGATTGAATAAAATAAATATTATAGCAAAATTAAATATAACATATTGTTTAAAAAATATAATGATTATTATTATTGACAAAGTATGTATAATAAGTTATTGTATGACAGAAGATTAATCTAGTAAAAAAGAAAAAAAAAATAATGTTTAGGACAGAATAATCACAATATAGGAAACCCCCCCCCTTTTTTTTTTTTTTTTTTTTTTTTTAATTCCTCCAGATATATATATGCATGCATAAACACATCCAAATTGTTTTTAAACATATTACTTTTTTTTTTTAAGAGAAAAACTTCCTCCGCCCGACCCAACCATCCAATTACAACCTTAAAACCAAAACCCCACCCAACCTCCAGTATATTAACAAAGACATTAGACACATCATTTTCAAGAGTTGTATATAATAGATTTTAGGAACTTAGTGGGATAGTTGTATTGTCTAGCTGACAGAAATAGAGATTTAAAATTGGAGACTTTGAAATCATCAGAACATAGAAACTTGATTCTACAGCAGTGATTATAGATGATATTGCGAAATACAGATTTATGTAAGCAGGAGGAAAAATGAGTAAAGCTATTTACTTTAAAGCTAAAATCTTTACGCTTATCATATATATTGAAACTAAGGCTATTTCTAGGAGTGATGGAGATACTTAGATCTAGAAAACTAACAGAATTGTTAAGCATATCATTTTTAATTAATTCCAGAGCAGATGGATATTTTATGGGGAAGATAATGTTATTATTATTAGTAGTGTTTACAAGTAAGATATCATCTATATATCGTTTAAGAATGATGTGTGTATTAGTATATTCTTTTTCATAGTAATATAAGTAAAGATCTGCAAGGTAGCTAGATGCTGAACCACCTTGTGGTATACCATGATTTTGTAGATATATTTTATTGTTATGTAGAATAAAATTATTATAGATAATAAATTTAGATAGACAACTGAAATAAGTTACATCAACATGGGAAGGGAGCTGAATATTGTTAACACAAGTTTCAAATAATTCATTAATTACATTGTAAAGGTCGTCAAGAGGAATATTGTTGAATAGATCTTTAAAATCATAGGTATATAAAGAGGTAATATTACTAATAGTACATATTGTATTGCGTAGATCATAACTATTTCCTATAGAGATAGAGTAATCATTACGTTTTATATAATACTCATGCATAACAGACAGTATCTTTAATAGAAGTTTACTTGCTACATTGCTATATGTATTACATCCTATTGTAACAGTTCGAAACTTTAAAGGCGATTTATGAAATTTAGGGATTAGTACAATATAAGGATAGTTTAGATTATTATGTTGTAGGTTGAGAAGTTTACAGAAAGCCAGAATTTTTTTGTTACAAACTACAGTAGACAAATTAGTAGAGGAATAGATACGGTTATTTACAATTGTAGAGGCTAACAAGCTATGATATAACTGTTTACAAATAAAAGCATAGTTATTGGATGATTTATCTACATAAGTAATTATGAAATACTGCTTTATAAAGTCTATTTGAGTATGAAATTGACTATTGACAGGAGAACTATATTTTACATATTTAGCAATATTTTGCTTAAAGATTGAAAGTACTTTTACTTTCCAGGTAGTGAAGGCTTCAATAGGAGTGCTGTATTTTAAGGCAGTATTATATATGTAAAAATCTAAATCATATGTGAATTGTGTTACAATGCCACTAAGAGAGTGTTTTGAAGGAATACGGTGTTTAGAGCCCTTCTGCATGAGTTTTTTTAACCTAATATCTTTTACGATAGCTAGATCCCCAGTAATGATGTGTCCATAATCCCAAGTTCCTATAGTGATTATCATTGCATATACAGGGTGGTGTATCAGAAGGGTTATATGTTTTTGAAAAGGAGTTATAGTTAAATAGTTTCCTACCAAAGGGTAGGGGATATTTAAAGGACTTTTTAATAATGACATTTTTGATGGGAAAGTAAGTGTTATTATTAGAAAATATTGTATTGAAGTTTAAGTTATTGAATGCAGGATTTGTGAAAGTAATTAATAAGTTAGAATTAGAAGGTGTATTATTACTTTTATTGGTTAGGTTTACAGTAAGTGCAGTGGCTCGTGCAACAATGAGATCGAAGAAAAGGTGAGAAAAATGTCCAGAAATGTTAAGATTTGAAAAAATAGAAAAATACTTAACTAAAAGTTTCTTTTTAATGGAGTAAATGAAAGTACGTATATTAATCCAATTATAAGTACTGGTATAGTAATTATATAATTTTAAAATAGCAGATTTTATATAACTATTAGAATACTTAGGACTATTACACTTTTTACGTTTACCTAATTTATGTAAAATCAGTAGTTCACAAATTTTCATCAAAATTTTCAAACCCAGATGAGTAATAATTTTCAAAAGAGTTCATTTTTGAATTTTCGGTAATTCATTAAATATTATGTTTAAAAAATTGACTTTTTTTGTAAAAGGCTTTTCAGAGATCGGATTTCCGTTTGGTAAATAAGTTTAATCAAAAATGTTATGTTTTTAGGTACGGCCATTTATAAAATTTATTCCATTAAAAGTAATATAACTAAAATTTTCTAGTTGGAAATATTGTGTCAAATCCAATAGTTACAAAAGTCTCCTAGTGATAGAAACCTTGGCGCTCCCCCTCTGTTATCTTTCTAAGGTTTAATTGGAAGTAATGTACCAATACTTGGTATCACATACATAGCCATTATAAAGTAAGTTGAACGCGTTTATAATGCATCTGATATTCCATTATTAACTTTTCTGTGGTGATAGTTACATGTACCAGTTTTATTAGCACTAGAATCTTAAAGATTGATCGTGTTCAATCTTGTACTCTTGCATCAATTTCAGGCATGCCATAGAATAATCAAACACCAGATAGATAGTAAAAATATTGCAATATGGACACTTAATTTCTTAACTCATCGACAAGGATGTAAGACAGCCATTGATACGTTCTTTTAAAATTCGATGAAGTGCCTCTGAATTTGGGATATACCCTGCTATGAGAATTGTGCAGGGCTGTCCCTCATTTATTGATACGTCAGGGCATTGTGGTAACTGCTTGTATAGTTAATACAATAATTGTTGCTATTCAGACGTTTCAACAGTCAGGATTGGTTATTATTTAACACATAACCTGCAAGATTTCAGTTCAGATTATTTAAACTAAATTATATGTTTCATTTTCTCTTTAATTGTAAAGCATATTAATGAGTAGAAAAATTCCCAAACTGTAACTCATTCAAACTCCAAACTTTCTATCACATAATGAATATCAATTTAAAAGATCCTGCTAACTGGATGAATGACTTCATCAATCTGCAAGTTCGAATCTCAGCGGCTATTCCATAAAGGTATCTTTTATAGAAAAATTCTAATTTTTAAAAAGTACGAAGAAATTGATCTCCTTAAAGACACAGCAATTATTAACTGTGATATTAAGAACATGTATAAATTTTGTAGCAATCAATGCATGTTTATAGGAGTTCGCTTTCAGACACTTTTCAGAAATTATTATAAACACCGCAAACACGAAATTCAAACAATAAAACCGTAAAAAATTCAATAAGACAAGCAGACAAGTGGCTGTTTGAAGCAGTCCGAAACCGAGTTGAGACAACATGAGACTGGACGAAGACACGAAATACGTCCTCCTGATATACGCCTGACACTCGTGTGGTCTCGGGTAGTTACGCCGTATGTGAAATGCGGGCGCCTAATTCAGTGTTTTCTTACAAAGAGGTACTTTTCTGATCTAAATAGTGAAAGACTGTTTCTCAAACTGTTACTTGGTTACAGCTAAACTGGAAAGAAATTTCAGGTAAATCTTTGAATATTGTTTATAACACATGTGATGTGTGTGTATAATATTAAATTTCCAGGCTTCCATGTTGACACTGCAGAAAGATTTTTCTCTTAATAGTTCTGGATAAATTGAGTAAAAATAAATTATAGTTAGCATAAAATGAGAAAAAGTGTCTGACTTTCTATTCAGTCTAATAGGCGCTGAAATTAAAAGTACATCCAATCAAAGATACATTTTCTTTATGCAAATATACGCCCCGGAGAATTCTGTAATTATGCCTGAAAGTAAGACATTATGATTTTTTAGAATACTTTTATATTTTTTAAGCAATTTATTTAAGTACCAGTGTTATACTACATTAAAATCTTTAACGAACTTCCATCATCTAAATAGGACTAAAGGGACATTTTTCTTCAAAAGGTATTATTAAGACTGTACTTTTTCCGGCATTGAAAATTATATGTTCCGTTAATTGAAAAATTGTCTAAAATGTTTATTTAAACTAATGAAACACTTTACTATAAAATTAAAAGGTTTCTTTCTAATTTTTGTAAATTTTTAATGAATTGTTGTTTGTCCAATTCAGAATTTCTGAAATTTATAATTTTATATTATTGCACATTTTTAAACTTTCAATTTCTAACGTGTAACTTGAGTATTGGGAACTTAATTTTTCATGAAAAAAATCAGAGAAGTGCAGAGAATTCATAGCAAGAAACCTATATTTTTCAAGAATCTAATATTCTTACTTCTTCATATTCATTTGCTTAAATATGCATTCTACAAGTTTTCTAAATTAGTTCCACAACGATAAATAGTTTTCATAGAAACTCAATCACTGATTCTAGACTGTGATTCAGGAAATTTCTTTTGACTACTTTGAAAAAATATTAATGTATTAGAAATGAATCTCCAAAATAAATCAACGATATTGCACTCGAATATAACTTGAATGACGGTTCACGGGGGCATGCCACATCAGTGATTTGATTATTTCGCCCATTATGTGTTGCTGGTGTTACTGACTGAGATGGCTTCCATCCTCTGCAATGACCAAATTATTCAAAAATTATAGTAATTCCTTCTGCAATGAAACCCAACTACTGAACACGGTCAATTAGAAAATTTAATCTCAACTGACATACTATACTTACCGGCAGAACTTTACACGATTTGCTCCACACTCCAGTATTATTTCAGAATTTGTTACATTACATCTGTCATTCTTTGATTTTATCCCTCCTTATAAAAACATATTATTTCAAATTTTATCCACCCTGAGGAGATAGATTTTTTTCCGATACAGGAGGTAATAAAAACAATGCGTCGTTCATTGACCTTAGACAATTTTTAAAAATTATTAATGAACAATTCGGGAAATACAGTTAAAATATACTTTACTGACCATTACTGTTGCAATACATTTGACTGTTCATAAAGGTTAGTGGAAAGAAATTGTATAAGAAATAATCTTTTATTCTGATAAACTTTTTTATTACTGTGTACACAAAGGTCTTCCTAAAGGATCATCAGCATAATAAATCTGGTTCTAAATTTAAGAATTCTAATGAAATTCTAAATTTTCATTACATATTTTGATTTAAGTTTCAATTATAAAAACATTCGTAAATTTTGACAATAAGTTAGATTTAGAAGATGCATTATCTAATGTTAAAAAGTATCTAAAATTTTAAGTCATAGTTTTCAGAACAAATGTATATCTTTTTTTTTCACATTAACAGAAATTTTGAATCCCAGATATGAAAATAAAGCTTGCTTTGTAAAAAATCAAATATCATACTAATAATGAAGCAATAAATCATTTTTATAATGATCATTAAGAGAGATATACCTAATTTCTTTTCATTAAAGCCCAGTTTGATTAAAAACTCTCGAAACATAGTTTGATCTCAGCATTAATAAAAACTGTATAATAACACACATAAAATGGTACTTATCAACAAGATGATCATTTCGGTTGGTATAAAAGGTCCACCCTTCATCAACTGTAAGAAAGTTCAACTATCCACTTGAGTAGAAAGTTTAGTTCCGAAAACTTAGTTATAAGCTAATACATTTTAAAATTTAACACTATAAGATGGTTAATTTAGATAGTGAGTAAAAACAAAAAGAAGTGCAAGCAATTACATAACTGTGGCCTATAACTCCCATTTATCTTTTCGTGCAAGAGGTTTATCACCACATTCTCCAATTTCCGTGGTTAACTGTGGGCTCATATAAGGCTTAGATAAATGTACAATATTTATTTTACTGATGATTAATTGATCTTTTTGAAAAACATTTATGAAAAGACTGTGAAATAGTCATGCATTTGTCTTTGAATTGTTCATTATGGGAGAGATCATAAACCATTTTTAACGCTATTTGTGATTATACACTTTTGCCAGAAACTGCTAAATTTCTGAAAAATGATGATTTTACGGTGAAACAAACTCCAATGAAATTCATTGTCAAATTTCTCTTTTGACATCCACGTAGGATTAATTACTCAACAGATGCATACCTTAAAATTATCATGTTGGAGATTTTTCAAAAAAAAAATATGAGTAAGGGAAGGTGGCCCAAAATGATCCCTAAAGGGAAATCTTGCATAAAATGACATACATGTTAAATAAAACTTTGGCCCTTTACTAAAATATTTTACACTATATTTTGTATCATAAACATGTTTTACTAATATTTTAAACCCGAATTGAGTACCGAAAAAAATAGAATTTTGAAAAAGAATGCAGGGGCTCATTTTACCCACACCCAAGGTCAAAATGATACTTCATTTGAAAATAATTGTAAATTGATTTTATCAGCAAAATAAACTTTATAAAAGTAATTTTGACTATACATAAGGAAATAAAATAAGTTTCAAAATCATATAGTATACATAATTTATTTCATGAAATTTTTAAAATAAAAATGTTTCACAAACAATAAAATAGAATATTTCAAAATTATAATTCAAAAATTATGGCCCACAATAAACGCAGAAATAAATTAGATAATGGAATGGGGAGTCACGCATTTTGAGAATGTCTGAAGGGATGCCATGATGACTAGTACCCGGTACCGGAATTTTTCAGTCGATAGATCATTTTACCCTGCAGTATGGCTCAAGAAAGAACTTGATTTCTTAATTGTTAGTTCATTTCCCTCATATTGTTATGCGAATGGTGAAGAAGAAATTTCATGATCTATTTCTGTAACGTATTTAATACATACATAACACTGTGACACACAAGAAAACGGACTGCGTTTGCCTTAGTCGTTTGATTTGGTGTGGAATAGTGGGAATAGACTGGTGTTGACTTTGATGCTTCTGGTGCAGGTGATGCTTTATTCCGTCCCTCTATCTAGTTTAGTTTGTTTTTTATCCTTGTAGTTGTATCGAAGTGCTGTAATCAAGATAACCTTAAAAATCGAGCAGCACATGAATTTGAAATTCCTTGTGAAATTAAAGAAATCTCGGAGTGTTTTAAATTGTTAAAGGAGGTGTTTAGAGATAATTGCATGTCCCGTAATTAAATTTTTAAATGACACAAACGATTTTCGGAAAGTCGAGAGGTTTTTTAAAAAGGATGAACGTTCTGGTCGACCTGAAAGTGCATTGAAGGTAATACATTTTCAGTCTGTGGAAGAGGTGAAGGCAAAAACGGCTGACTCACTGAAGAAGGTTACACGTAATGACCTGCAGCACTGCTTTGAGCTGTGGAAAATTCGTATTCAGCAATGTATTGATAGGGAAAGGGATTATGTTGAACGGACTGAAATATACTTGTATAATTTTTTCCAAGTTAATTTTTAAGAGTAGTTCGGTTTTATAATTGTCACAGTGAAATATGTACCACTGTGACAATTATATAACCGAAGAGGTAGTGAACAAAGTTGACTGTGTATATGTATATATACAGTCAACTCCGGATACAGTGAACCCGGATATAGTGAACTTTCGGCTATAGTGCACGCAAACCATTAGTCCCGATTCACATATAGTATCTCTGTTCACTATGGGGACACATCGGTTTTAGTGAACTTCGGCTATAGTGGACGAAATTTTATGGTCCCCAGAGGTTCACTATAACCTGAGTTGACTGAGGTTTAACTGCTTGAAATACAAAGGAAAAGAAAAACATTAAGTGCTTGTCAAAAACAACAAAGTAGATACATATAATGCAAAGAATTTTTTTATACGAGGGCGAGTCAAATGAAACTGAGCCAATGCGAATATATGACAAACAGAGTACTTTATTTAAAAGTAGTCTCCATGGACATTGAGACATTTGTCCCATTGACAAACGAGCCGCATGATTCCCGTCTCATAAAACTCTGTTGGCTGATGATTCAAAACGTCTGTAACTGACTCCTTCAAGGCGTCGTCCGACACGAATCTGGTATCCTTGAAATGTTTTATCAGTTTCCCGAAAATGTGAAAGTCGCATGGCGACGAATCTGGGCTGTATGGCTTTCTCGAATAAGCTCATCAACCTGTGCAATTTTGTCGAGGGGTGATTGCGAGGTGGCTTTGGCCCAGTCTTGGATCGTCTTTGCAACTTGCATGTCCTTCTCTGAACCGTTTGATCCAACGCTTCACAGTGGCCAATGAGATGCAATGTTCACCGTACACGGCAGTCATACGGCGACTCATTTCTTGTTGGGAAACCCCTTCAGCTGTCACAAAGCTGACCACACCACGCTGTTCCTCGCTAGAAATTATCCACGCTAGAAATTATTCTGGTGGATGATTTCAGTGCAAAAGGTAAGATCGATACTCTTTCTAAAACTTATGGATTATTATTCGAGTAGTTACGTTTTACCTATTTTGGAGCGTTTACCTCTTTTGGAGCGTCCATTGTTTTACCTCCTTTGGTACGTTTCACCTCTTTTGGTACGTTTCCCATTGTTTTACCTTTGTTGTCCCACGTTGTTGTCCCACGTTTTACCTTTTTTGGTACCTCTCCCATTGTTTTACCTCTTTTGGTACGTTTTACCTCTTTTGGAGCGTCCATTGTGTCATGCTACCGTCTTCAATCCAATGTATGAGCGCCTTAAAGAACTTTACCTCATATTTTCGCGTCACTTTCATAAATGAAGGGTGTCTCTGTGCTATGCGTGTGCGTCGCAGATGATGGACCGAACCTTTCTTGTGCAGGAGATGTTGGCTCACTTTCATTTGACTCGCCCTTGTAGATTTTTATTTTTTCGTTAAGTAATATATATAGATTTATAGACAGATATAGATAGCGGGATTAATGTGTTCGTCGAATTAAATGCTCATTTCTGGGTGATAAAACCCCATTTCCGGCTTGTCTTTGAAAAAGAAAAAAACTCTTCTCTATTAGACCACCTTATTGGCTGAAGAACGTCTGATTTGGTTACCAAATATCACGATATCTTAAAAAATTCTTTAAATAATTTTTGTTCGATAACTTTTATATGAAAGTGGCCAGATACCTTAAATAGAATGAGAGCCTTGAATGCAATATCAATTCAGCCTCTGGAAATTTATTATTAAAAGTCATAAACAGTTGTTTCTTCTTTCCAGTTGCAAAATTAAAGAATACTTGTCGAAGTTACCCAAAGTTAGTATAGTTATACCATTTCATAATGAGCATTGGACCACGTTATTACGTACAGTTACTAGTGTCATCAGTAGATCACCTCCTGAACTGATCGAAGAAATTATTCTGGTGGATGATTTCAGTGCAAAAGGTAAGATCGATATTCTTTCTAAAACTTATGGATTATTAATCGAGTGGATACGTTTCACCTATTTTCAAAAATAATTTAACTTTCATTACAAAATCAAGCACTATCATAATCACCAAAATAATTTTGTTTAGACACAGTTTTTACATAAAACCATACATTACGTAATTTTCAGTCTTAATCATTGTTTTTTCATACGGCAAATTGCTTAGTGAAAATTAAGTATATGAAGTGGATATTTTCTATTCATATGGCATTTGATTAGTACTGATTATTATCTTATTTATATTATTAATTATTTTTCTTATGATTTATCTTATTTTGGTTTTGCTGTTCACAGCGAATTCTACTGGCATTATCTAAGATCCACTAATTGTGATTTCCTATTATACTGTCCCTTTCTTCAGCACCTGTTCGTACGTGATTGAAAGGTGTTTCGTTGATAATTCATTTAGTGAAAAGAACAAATTAACACTAAATAAACACTTAATATTTACAAATTGTAGAAAGGAACAAGACAAGCTTTTGGACGCATGTTTGTATGGGACTGATGGAGGCTTCGTTGATAATTAATCTAATGTAGAGACCAAATTAACTCTCAATAAACACTGATTCAAGTACATAATAATTCTAGTAAGATATAACACATGTTTTGGGGGCACATGTTTGTATGAGATTTATGTACGTTTCGTTGATGATTCTACTAATGACAAGACCAAAATAACACTGAATAAACACTTAATAAATAATGATTGTAGTAAAATATAACACATGTTTTGGGATAGAGCATTTTCGTTCATCATAAAAATGGAATTTTTTAAATAGAAATTTTTATCTGATTCAACTTAGTTATTGATACACTGTGCATTTTGGTTAATTACTCATATTAATTCATTTATGACTGAAAGAAAATTCTTTTGCATATTAAATTTATTTAGTATTATGCTATTTTGATTTTTATGCAATCTATTTGATTGTTATAACATATATTTTCTGAGTAGGACTGGGCTATAAATCGATAAATTGACAAATCCTGGTTTCATTCTAGCACCTTAAACCCGATTTGTCCATTTTCATCTCAATGATACATCTTGGAATGACGATCATTTTCAAAAAATTCGCTAATGTCTGCTAGCCACGAAAAGCTGTGCTTACGACAATTTGACGTTAGATAATTTCTTCGTCCTGTGACGCTTCTCTCTTCCAAACGGCAAAAGCTATCTTTCGATTCATGTCCTTTCTTGCTCCTTGCGCAGATTTTGCGGAGAAGGGAAGGCTTTCAGATCTACGAAGAATCTTTTAGCTTGTCGGGTGCCGCGATGCATAAATGTGGAAGAGTGGTAAAAACGAACATAGGCAGTCGTATCAATGTAAAAAAATCTATTTGCAACGAGAAATGTGCTATAAAGCGGCAGAAGTTACTTTCTGAGACGGCATGTTCGAATTTTCTGCGTCTGTATAGGGTGCATGATACTGGGGTAAGAGTAACTAATTCTGAATAAAAATATTTTTAAAAAACTCGCCCTGATTGTAGGCAGAGACTGGATAGTTTGATTTTCTTTTTTGACAGAAAACGGAGTTCATGCAGTTTGATCTAGTTTTATTTTATTTTATTTTATTGAAATCATTTTGAAAGAATACTATGTTATTCACAAAGTACCACATGAGGCCTTTTTTATCTTAAAATTAATGCATGTGACAGGAACTAATAGCGAAACAGTTTAACCCTTTCAGGCCTGAATAAAGAATTTATGTTTGATTTGGTAATTTTTGTTTTGATTACAGACACTATATTTATTATTAAAAAATAAAATAAAACATTCTAATTAATTAATATCCGGGGATAATTGGTTTTCTTTATGTGCACAAATCAGGATAACCATCCTGAAACAGTTTTTTATACTCAAAAAATATATGTGTGCGCGAACACCAACTCTATTCACCTGATTTGGTACCTGCCATTTTATATCTTTTCCTATTTCCGAAACATAATTGTGCGATAAAAAGAAAACGTTCTAAAACTAACGGCATCTAACGTGCTGTGACGATAGATTGCTTCAAAATATTTATACATGATATTTTTTTTTTTTTTTACCTGGTTTAAAATGAGCCTATTTAATAGTACACAATTGTCTCATGTACTGCTATTCTTGTTTACAAAAGTAAATGCTTTTTGTTTTTAACTGGGAAAAAATAGTATTTCATCAGCTTTTCGAACATTTGGGATGAAATGCAGCTGTTTCATCTCTCATAGCTTGAAACACAAAGGAAAAAAAAAACATTAAGTGTTTGTCAAAAACAACAAAGTAGATACATATAATGCAAAGAATTTTTTTATACGAGGGCGATTCAAATGAAAGTGAGCCAATGTGAATATATGACAAATAGAGTACTTTATTTAAAAGTAGTCTCCATGGACATTGAGACATTTGTCCCATTGACAAACGAGCCGCATGATTCCCGTCTCATAAAACTCCGTAGGCTGCTGATTCAAAATGTCTGGCGGCAAATTCAAACCAAACAGTATCCATTGGTTAACCTGCAACAGATACAAGAAAATGAAATACCTTGATTAATTTTATAAATGTTATTATATCTTAGGTGAACAAATTACTTGAACGTATACGTTTTAGCTTATGTGGTACGTCTGCTAAGAATTTGACAAAACCTTTTCTCACACACAGGGTTTCGAATTTTAAATTTAAACAGTCTTAGTTAAAGAAATTTTTACAGAATTCACTGTAAAATCTGAAGCATTCATTCTAAAATTAATCTATTGAAGATTTCACGCTCCTTATAATCTCTACTTAAAATTAATCTCTTATATGACATGATTCAACTTTGGAATCATTTAATATTACACAATTTCAAACTAGTTTGACGCTATACGTTCATTCTAGGAGCGTGAATTTTAATCCCGAATCCGATAAACGAAACTTTTCTGGGAGATTTGCGCAGCTCATATGATTAAAAGTTTAAACAGCAACTATCTTTAGATTTCATTTTCCTGGAATAGAGGGAAATTCTGTTGAATCCATTGAATTCAGAGTTTGGAATTTTGATGAAGAATTTACCATCTATATTATATTAATAAATGCCTCTTTTAGTATAAGAGTTTTTGCGACTCACATCTTAATTTTCAGAAAAGTAACGCTATGTATACATAAATTAAGAATTTCAATTAAATGTCTTTTCTAAAACTGAAATATTTTTAGCTGTTATTTGTGGGATCTTTATGAATAGAGTTGCTCCTGCAATGAATAAAATTTATTCTTTAATAATTTAATTAAAAACATTCTTTAATAGAACTTCAGTTCGATTAAATTTACTTTTCGTGACAGTGCATAAAATATATTATTTATGAAATTGCAATTTTGAACAGATTGAATTAAATTTAATTGTTTAAAGTAACTTAAAATATTGCACACAATAAATAAAATATACATACATAAAGATGAAACTTGATCATCAAACAGAAAACGATATATCGAGATGATTTAAATAAGAAAATTCTGGCAATATATATTTACAGAGAAAAAAATCTCCAAGCAAATCTCTCTCAGTTATATAAATTTTATTATAAGAATTTATCATTTAACTTACAGTATTATTTCCATTAAAACTTTCAGAATAAATTCTCTCTCTCTCTTTACATCTTTTTTATACACTATTCATTTTTAGTATCATAGATTTCAATTTAATCTTAAAAAGCACCATAATAACCTTTTCCTTTAACTAAGGTAAATATTTTTACTGCATTAGTTAATTAAAAATTAACTATATTTTGGGGGATTAATTTAGCTCATATTTATAATTTAACAATTTATAATAGTTATTATTTTAATAAGCATGATGCTTAATAAGGCGGTACGCATAGCTTCCGTTCATTTTGTAGGGATAATTTGCATAAATTTAAGTAGCTTAGTTCATGAATTTTCTATTTTCATTTCTGTAATATTATATTTTCTTTCAGTTTCATAACTATTTTTATGGTTCATTTTATGCGTTTATTAGTCTTGAATAGTTAATGAATTTTACAAAGCACTAAAAGTTACTCGATTTTCAGAAAAATAAGAGTAAAACAAAATTTACGCTTATACTTTTCCTTTACAAAAGCTATAAATAGAGGTAAAGTGTCGCATTTTGTAACTATGGATTTTTAAAGCGGATTTTGAAACTGCAAATCTTTAAAAAAAATAAAAATCCAGAGAAAATTATGTCTCGTGTGAGGTTTGTGTGTGTAGCAAATCTTTCTCTTCTATAATAATCGGGTAACCATAATAGGGTGGAGGTCACCCCATTAAGAGAGTGGGTCGTTAACCACCCCCTTTCAATTTCACCATTATAAATGATCTTCTACATTGTTTTTTACATCTATTCCAGTACACCTGGAATGCATTTTGATTCTGTTTTAATTTATTATAATTTGTGAAAGTTTAAGCGACGTTGTGGAAATTGAACTTATTGTAATTTGGCTTCTTTTATTAATAAATTTTTCAATAAAAACTAAAAAAAAAAGAACTAGCTACATTTTTATAAAGTGTACATAAAGTCATCTTTTTTAGTTTCTGAAAATTTTGTGATATTTGTAATTAGTTTTTTTTAATTGAATGGCCCCATTGTCCCGTGATTGGGGAACCTGGCAGCAGCTGAAACTTTAAACTATTAGTTTAGAATAACTTATAGTTTACTAGAGTTTGATTAATTATCATGCAATGAGACTTGTCTTCAGACGCAATCAGATGTATATTTTCTACAGATATTTTAAAGATTTTAAATGCTTCCAATATTGCATTTTGTATTCGTATAATTATTACTAAATCTTTGGCATAATCAATAATTTGCACGGTCTTGGTAAAAATGTTGACCCTATTGTTAATGTGTGGGAACCACGAATTGCTCATTCGAGAGACAAATTAAAAATGTGAAAATCACGCATACTTGGACAGTTGGTTTTTCTTTCAAGTAACTTAAGAGTAAAATTCTCTAATAGGTCATGAAACAATGTTTATAAATAACCTGGTAGTTTTTAGATACACTTATTGCTCATTGTTCCGCATTATTTGACAACTAGCTGAAGTACCCGTCCTCGACGGGTTAGTGAATGAAAATTTCCAAAAAGCAAGAACTTTCGTCAGCATTGTAGGAGTACACAGAATGGATGTAGTTAGTATGTTGCCGAAGTAAAGAAAGCGAAGTTATAATTTTCATGTATTGTTAAAATGTTACAGGTTAGAGAGTAACTAAGTAATATCATTTCATTCGCTTAAGTCGTAATTATGTGATGAGCGAACGAATATTTACGCATATTGAAATAATTTTCGCAAAATCTCAACATCTAATCAATATTTTTGAAAAATTGGAAGCCTATAATTTAAGTTGAGTAACAGCCTATCATGTCACCCGAATTCTTTTCATTCCCTGCAGTCTTTATTTCGTGATGCTGGAACAAATTTTCTGCATTTTAAAACGATTTTCACAAAATCTCAAAATGTAATCAAAATATTTTAAAAATTCAACGCCTATAAGTTAAGATTAGCAACTACCTATCATATCACTAAATTTCGTATCATTCGTATTAGTCGTTATTACGTGATGTTTGAAGATATATAAACGTATTTTGAGAGAATTTTCACAAAATCTGAAAATCTAATAAAAATGTTTAAAAACTTGGACTCCTATAGTTTATGTTGAGCAACCATCTATCGTGTGACCAAATTTCATAACATTCGCTTTAGTCGTTATTACGTAATGCAGGAACAAAGATTCACTCAGTTTTAAACGATTTTCACAAAATCTCGAAATCTGATCGATTTTTTTAATTAGATGCTTATAGTTTAAGGTAAGTGACCACATATCATTTCACCAAATATCATTTTTTCACCCTTGCAGTTATTACGTGATGTGCGGAACACAAATTTACGCAGTTTGAAATGATTTTCGAAAAATTTCAAAATCTAATCGAGATTTTTTTTTAATTCGACGCCTATTTTTTAAGTTGAGTGACCACCTATCATGACACCCAATTTCATATCATTCGCTTCAGTCGTTTTTACGTGATGCTTGAACACAAATTTACGCAGTTTGAAAGGATTTTCGCAAAATCTCAAAATCCAATCAAGATTGTTTAAAAATTGGACGCCTATGTTTTAAGTTGAGTGACCACCTATCATATCACTCAATTTCATATCATTCGCTTCAGTCGTTTTTACGTGATGCTTGAACACAAATTTACGCAGTTTGAAAGGAGTTTCGCAAAATCTGAAAATCTAATCAAGATTTTTTTTAAAATTCGACGCCTATGTTTTGAGTTGAGTGACCACCTATCATGACACCCAATTTCATATCATTCGCTTCAGTCGTTTTTACGTGATGCTTGAACACAAATTTACGCAGTTTGAAAGGATTTTCGCAAAATCTCAAAATCCAATCAAGATTGTTTAAAAATTGGACGCCTATGTTTTAAGTTGAGTGACCACCTATCATGATCACTCAATTTCATATCATTCGCTTCAGTCGTTTTTACGTGATGCTTGAACACAAATTTACGCAGTTTGAAACGATTTTCGCAAAATCTGAAAATCTAATCAAGATTTTTTTTAAAATTCGACGCCTATGTTTTGAGTTGAGTGACCACCTATCATGACACCCAATTTCATATCATTCGCTTCAGTCGTTTTTACGTGATGCTTAAACAAAAAAAGCGTCACGGACAGAATGACAGAACGACAGAATGACAGAATGACAGACAGACAAACTTCTTTTTGAGGGTCGCATCGGATTCCCGGGTGCTTGAAACGGATAGAAATCGCAAAATTGGTTTAATTCCAAGAAATGTACAGACAAAAGTCTAATTTTATTTATATAGATATGAAACTTAGTAAACATATAATTTTCAAGGAAATTTTCACCTGAAATTATTGCTTTAATTAATATTGTTCACTCATATCATTTGAATTTTTAAATTTATGCAAATTGATTAAAAAATTTGGGAACAACTTGAATAGGCGGAAGTACACATCAATACTAAGAATTTTGAATTAAAGAATGAATGGTCAAAAAAGAAACTAGTACACTATGGCGCATTTCGAAAAAGGCCGTTCCGCATCGCAAAATAAAAAATCTGGAGTGACTCCACTCGACTTTCCGAACACTTACGATTAAGATCATTACCAAGCATTTAAATAAATTTTAATCGATTCAAACATATATACCAAATTGAATCTCGATCGAATGCACCGTTTAAACGCTTGCGCACTTTCAAGAATTTACCCCCATAGGCCATAATGTAGAAGAAATCTTTGCCGTAGCCCTGTAGAAAAACTATAAGTCCTATACACACCAAAATCAATACTGATCTTGCGACGGGAATTTATAACATATGCAATTTGAGCTCAATCAAATGCCCCATTTAGGAGCTATCATGTTCACTCACATACACACAAACACACATACACACATACATACATACATCTCGTAAAAACAGCATAAATGAATTCAGAAGACCTCAAAACGTGTAAATATAACAAAATGTCGAAGTCTAATTTTTTCATGATTACAATACTTTCCTTACATGGTACGTGTTCGGAAAGTAAAAAGAAGAATTCCTATTTGTGTTTTATCGGGAATAAAATACATCCTGTGTGCAAATATTTCCTAGTTTAGGAATTGATATTATAAACAAATCTGTGTCGAAGCGAATAAGTGTCACAAAGATTTTGAGTTTCCGTTTCAATCATACATTCTTTGATGATTTTTCTGCCCATACTATCACAGTTTATAGTTCTTTCATCTTACATACTCTGCATAAACATAATTGTCATTCACCATTTATGTAGGTACAATACTTGTAATTTTCTTATTCCGTTCTCGGTCATTTTTCAATAATGTTCTTCTCTTTTACATCTGTTTGCAACTTTTGAATTCGCTCACTCAAAAGGAATATGAGCAGTGAACTGACCAAAGTTATGCCGAAAAATGTCTCTTTTTCTCTTTGAGAAGGTAAATATACCAAAAATTCTAGCGGGGAATTAGTGTAATTTTAAGCATGGTGTTGGAAGACATAAAGTTCATTGTTTTGTAAGGTAAAAATATTGACATATTTATCAGAGTTAAAAAACATCTATACTAAAAGTAATAAATTTCATTGTTAACAATCTTTACATAATTCTAATTTATTTTTTATAAACTTCTTTATTTTATTTAAAGAAATTATTTAGAAAATACCATTCTACTCTTGTTTCAAAGCCACAAGCTGCAATTCCCCCACATTCCTTTCTTTACAGCTCAACTGAAGGCAGCCCTTGACGAGTACGTTAAACAGCATTTCCCAAATATTCAAATTATCCGGGCTGAAAAAAGAGAAGGGCTTATAAGAGCAAGATTATTGGGTGCTAAAGCGGCAAGAGGAGAAATATTGGTTTTCCTTGATTCTCACACAGAAGCGAATATAAACTGGCTGCCTCCATTACTTGGTAGGTCGTTTACTTTTAATAAATACTTTGAAAATGATACTTTCTCTTTCTAAGCTACATGATTATTTTCATTCAAAAACGCCTTTCTAAAATATTAAATCAAACTAGCGAGTGGCGACGTGTTGATTTGTTTAAGTAAAAACCGGGTGAATATGTAGAGATAATACACCAAATACTTTTAAAAAATGTTACACTACTTTGCATTTTAAAAATTTATTTTATTTCATTAATTTGAAAATCAAATTATCTTGGTTAATTTTCTATTTTTAGATTACGATATGCTAATAGCATTCTTAGTTAATTCTTAGATTTTCAAAGAAAGGAACAAATTTATAAAGACAATTTCTTATAAAATTTGAAAATGATTTACTAAAAACTTCAGGAAATGTAAATTAGTATGCTAAGAATTATCGGTGGAACCCCATTAACAATAGCAATTTTGAAAAATAATATGATAATCTGCATTTTTATAAATAAAAGATTTTGAAGTACACTTTTTCAAAAACCATTCGAGCATAAATCAATTTTCCTATTGCTGTTTCATATTTAAATTATTGTTATCAGTAAAAGAGAATGATGTCATAGAGTTATAATAACTTCTCATATTTCTTTGTAGTTTTTTTCAAAAATTAATTAGTTATTTACAAAACTAAAACGGGAAATTAGGCTATTTTTCGAATGCTTTTTTGGGTGATTGTACAGCTGCGGAAAAAAAAGGCCAACTTGCTCTTTATTTCACCATCGTTCGTCGTATAGCAAAGTTATATATACCATTCGTTTGCAAATAACGCGTACTTTAATTTACTATTAATTTAATTTGCATAAGGGGCCGTCTTCATATTTAATTCTGCATCAACTTCGTTTTTCTCAATGGCAACCCCATATTTTGACTTTATTAAACGAAAGAAAACCTTCAAATTACCCTAAATATAAATTTTCACCAATTTTCTACGATAATTTCCGGACATATTGTGAATTCATTTTTGCGCGTTTTTAAGGGACTTTCTGCAAATTGAAAAACGCTATTTGTAGGTTCCGAACTTATCGCCTTTCATTTATTTCGCTCGCGAGAATTAAAAGAAATTAATATTATTTTCAATAAAAATATTGTTCCCATCTCTCTTAAAGTTTTTTGTACTGAGAATATCAAGGGTAGAATAGAATATTTAGTCTGTGGTCCAAATGACCCGTGAGTTCATAACTTCCTTGGTTCGTACACATGATTTAAGGGAAAAATGCAAAATGACTGCTAAGGATTTTGAAAATCTTTGTAATTTTGAAATTGTTATTCAGTGTTTCCCTTGATGTTTCTCTTAGACAGCTGAAATGTTGGCAGGAGTTAGAGGCTGCTCCCTGCTCTTCTGACTACAAGCATGAATATTGCTCGACTCAGCTATGGTCGAACTTAAAGAACGGTTTCATGATTGAAAATTTATTTGTTTGAATTTCATGTAAAAAACGCAATTACTTTTTTGCCGACCCAATATTATCACTGTGTTTGTTATTTCACT
Organism: Cheiracanthium punctorium; assembly: GCA_038373885.1. Taxonomy (NCBI): domain Eukaryota; kingdom Metazoa; phylum Arthropoda; class Arachnida; order Araneae; family Cheiracanthiidae; genus Cheiracanthium; species Cheiracanthium punctorium. The sequence continues at coordinate 119,636 of JAWZYV010000620.1, read as the reverse complement.
TACTTCATTTAATACTATCGCTTGCAATGTGCAATATCCTTAAGACTTTTGGCGGTATTTTAATTTATAGTTAGATGAAATTTTTTTTACAGAAAAACGTGATTTTGAATGTTTGATAAAGTATGGGGAATTCCAAAGACCTAATGTTTCCGATATTAAAAAAGGTCACATTCAAGCCTGGAAAGTTGAGGATGTTAGTTTTTCAGAAATAGGACGTTGTATTAGAAGACATACATCTACTGCATCTAATTCTATAGCTGGAAAATATTTTATTTGGGGGAATATGGTAGCGGACGCAACAATACACGCTTTATAGAATCCCCAACAAACTGTAAAAACCTCTAATTTATTTGCTTCAAAATTTTATATTTTTAATAATGGTATCTTTTACTGTGTTTTTGCACAAAATAAATCTAATTTACATTTATTTTATGCAATTTTCAAAACATTTTCACTTAATAAATTTATATATGGTCCCTTAACTCATGAAAATAACACATTTTATTTAATATAAATTAAACTACTGAACGTAAAAATTTGAAATTTTGCACAGCCGTGTAATATTAATTTCTTCATCTATTTCCATCGAAATTTGGCTAGGTCGCTATTCATAATTTTTTTAATATCAATTTAATAATTCATAATTCATATTAATGATTTATTAAAAATCATAATAACATTAAATTATGTTTGGGTCGTTTAGTTCTAATAGTCCGAATAAAAATCAGCTTCTTACTACCAATATTATATGAGATATGAATTGAAGTATGAAAAAATATTTTAACATAGGGGGAGGGGGATTTTGGGTGCTCATAACTCACTCATTTTCTGTCCAAATTTATTGAAAATTGGTGTCCGGGGTTAAAATGAGCTAAATTTTTGAAATATGAAGTGAAATCTAGGGGTTGCTATTGAGAAAATAAAAGTAGGTGCGAATTTTAATATGTAGATGGCCCCTTATGCAATTTTTATGCATAGCAAATTAAAGTGTGCGTCAATCGTAAACGATTGGTATCTGTAACTTTGCTCTGCGACGAACGACGTCCGAAAAATGTACAAGTGGGCCTTTTTTTTCCGCAGCTGTACTTGGTGAAAAGCACTTCGGAGAAATGTATCAGTCTTAAAAAGTTTAGTAAGGATAATTAATGAATTAATTTGTTATATCGAAAGTTCAGTATCAATTAGCATTAATTAAACTTCATAAAATGTCACTTTCCAAATAATATCGCTGATAATATTATTTTTTTGGATTAGAACAATAATAATTGATAATTTTTTCTTGTTCTTCCATTTTTTTCGGCTAAATTTACGAATATTGCGGACATGCATTGTATATTTACCATCCTGTTATTTATATAAAACTATCTTAATATCTCTTGGTCTGTTTGATTCCTCTGTATGATGCTTAAATGGCTTCCATAAAATATTTACCTTGATCCAAACTTTACCATATGTAGCAGAAACAAGAGCAAATTTTATACGCTTTGAGACAATTCAATTAACAGTTATCATCTAGTATATATTATTTAATAAAATTTTAATTGAGCTTTCACTTCGAAGTGAAGCAATACAGGAGAATCTCTTGGCTTTTAAATTTATTTTTATAATGATTTTTCTAGTTTTAAGTTACTTAATTCAACGATTTAGTTTTTTACTCTGGCGTTCATCGTTACTCATACCGTCATACTAATTATTCTATGCTAGAACCTATAGCCTTGGACAAAAAAACCGTCACATGCCCATTTATTGACGTAATAGATTTTGAAACACTGGCATATCGAGCCCAAGATGAAGGTGCAAGAGGTGCTTTTGACTGGGAATTGTACTACAAAAGATTACCTTTGCTTCCAGAGGACCTTAAACGACCAACTGAGCCCTTTAAGTAAGTAAATATAATATCATTTTTAAATTTTTATAGACATTTCTTTGAATAATTGCAAATCGGGAAGGAACCAGTATTCTAAAACATAAATTACACTTTTTACTGATGTTTTATACATCTGCGTGAAACAATCTTATTCAAATCTTTATTAAAGAACTAGAATTTCCACAATTAGTTTTGAAACATAAAGAGTTGATAGCGCTGTGAACAGAGAAGTTTCGAGTATCGACTTAATAAACCAATGTCTTTTTATATACACTTTTCGAAGATAAAAAAACATTTAATACTGGTTAATACGGTAACTAGAAGATAGTGTATGTGTGACAAGATATTAGATACATATATGATTCTCTGAAACGTTTGTTTAAACATATAATTTCATTTTAAAAAATTCACTAAGTAGATTCAAAATTCTTCTGGCATACTTTGTATACAAATACACACTCTAAATTCTATGTTTTCGTCAAGCAAATCTAATATATATAACATTTTCAGCGGAAACATCGAAAATGCCTGCATCTTTCATATTGCATGCTTTTTCCATATTTTCTTCAGGAGCCCAGTGATGGCAGGTGGCTTATTTGCTATAGACAAGGAATTCTTCTGGCGGCTGGGAGGGTATGATGAAGGACTAGACGTATGGGGAGGTGAGCAATATGAACTCTCTTTCAAGATATGGCAGTGTGGAGGTCAAATATTAGACGTTCCTTGTTCAAGAGTTGGACATATCTATAGAAAGTTCGCTCCCTATCCAAATCCAGGCATCGGAGATTTTGTTGGGAGGGTAAGATTTATTTATTTCGTTTTTTAAGCATAAATTGAAATATCTCGTATTTACATAAAACTGCTTATGTTAGAATGCATGGAATATTTCAAAAGATATTGAATTCATTTTAAAATATGTGTGTTTTATATCATTTGTAGCAGGTATATTTCGAAGGGATATATTTTTTGTGCTCAAAAGGCTGACTTTTTTGGTACTATATCAGTTCCCTATTTTATGTCAGTAGCAAAAGTATTTTTGGGCAGATAAAAATTCCTTTGCCAAAATATTATTGAATTTCACATAGTAAGCCTCTTGAGGGTTCAGGTACCTTTGAAAAATGTAAATAATAAACGAAAAATGGCCATGAGTTCATTTGCGACATCTCCAAAAGTAATGTATTTTAACTTTCAATTTTAGCAGTTTTTTTTAGTCCGTGTTTGCACGTTACAACAATAAAAAATAATATTACAACAATGAATATTATATATCTATATATCTTCTGAATAGAATTTTATTATTCTTCTTACGGTTATGCAACTGTATATTACTTAAACTGAAAATTCCTATTATAATACCAAACTTAAAAACCGTTTCAAAATATTTATTGTATAATTGAGCGTCCATCATTATCCCATTCAGTTTAACACTTCTATAATAATAGGCAAGTATTTCCATTTACCGAAATCTGTTGTTAGTTGTCAAAATCACATTTCACAAACTATATATGATATCTGGATATAAAAGTATATATTTACAATTTCATTTACCAGTTTCAAAAAAATTGACTAAATTAATTAATATGTAAATATGAATTTACTATTATTAAGACATTTTAAAAAGTTATAAAATATTATTATTATTATTGTTATTTGGAAGTTCAATTTTTATTAATACTATAAAATAATATTTTAATATTCTCTTTATACTTTGGTTCGTGTATAACATTCTTTGGATAGATTTCTTCAGTTTTATTACAACGTTAAAGCAATTCTGTGACGATAAAAATGACAAAAAGTAATGTCATTATTTATGCATTTCATCGAAATTATTTTTATTTATTTACTTATCCACCTGCGTCTTTGTGACTTAACGGTTTCTTTGCTATTAACATAATTTCATTTCTAAATAACAATATCTTAAGAAAGTTTACAGTGTGTTGATTTGCTTTTGGAGTATCAACCATACGGGATACTGAAAGCAATGTTCAACTAACGCATGCGTTTAAATCTGAAATCATCATAAAAGATTTAAATGACAGTAAATATCTTATTCAGTGAACAGCTTGAGTTTTCGTGAATTTGACTAATCATGAACCCCCTCTCTGTGTTTACTCGGATTTACAAGTGATTAATTCTAACATTTCAGCTGTGTTTCTTTTCCTAAACATTTACTACTTTACCGTAGAATTACAAACGAGTTGCTGAAGTGTGGATGGATGAATACAAAGAGTATCTTTATATGCGGAGACCGCACTACAGAGAGCTCGACGTTGGAAATCTTACAGAACAAAAGGAAGTAAGAAAGAAGTTAGGGTGCAAGCCATTCAAATGGTTCATGGAGAATGTGGCCTTTGATCAGCCTAAGAAATACCCACCTATTGAACCCCCGGATTACGCGAAAGGCGAGGTAATTGTTAAAGTTCTGAATAATGTATCTTAATACTCTCTTCTATTTAAGCTTGGAGGAAAAGAATTTTTACTTCATCAAGAAGTTTTATTTTTAGCGTATTAATCCATATTATATCACATCAATTTCAGCTATCCTGGAGATAAGAAGATGCAATAACTTTTATTTTATAATTTCATCCCTGTTTATTTATTAAAGTAATTCAAATATTCTTAATAAAATAAACATCTTTTGAGCTGCTTTCAATCTCGAATTCCAACATTAATGTGTATAAAGGAATGTTGAATGGTATCTGACACCCTTCTTCAATTTACAAGTTAGTTGGGCCAGATTCTAACCATACAAAACATTATAGTTCTTGTATAAGCATCCTTCTTAAAACTTTGAGATGATAATCATGTCCAAGGCTCAAAATTAACGGTGGTTTGCTGGTCCTGGGCCGTTAAAACATATAACGGATCAGTAGTATACATAATTTGTTGGTCTATCGGACCAGTAACGTTTAATTTATACTTTTCTCTTGCAAACCCCTTCATTTAGTTTCGCAATGCAAATCTAATACACAAGTCTAATTTTACTAACACATGTCATATAATGTGATCTATTTATTTAATTTAATAATAGGTATTCAGAAATTTTCTTTATCTCTTAAAGGAAATCAATGTGTATTGCTCTTTTTTTTTGGCAATTTTTTTACATGGAGTCACTGATCCTTTGGACCACCGACTAAATATTCTAATTTCTACTCCTGACAAAAACTGATTTATATCAGTTTTTTTTTCACACTTTTTGAAGCAAATGCATTTTTATTAATTTTACTTCTGTAGTGTTGTATTGTGCATGAAAACTTTTAATTGAGCAAACAACTTTTTATTATCAGACAGTTTATTTTTAAGGCAGTCGGTGTTATTTAAACCATACTGATATTAAAGCTCATTTAATGGATAGAAATTTATGTAAATGGTGAAAATTTAGGAAATATCAGTCTATGAAACTTTAACAATTTGTTTTAAGGGCAAATGTATTGTGTGTTTATTTTTTATTTTATTTTAGTTCGATTTTTTCTGGTAAAAGCTCCCACTTTGTATGTTGTTTACCCATAATGTCCAGCAAAACAAAAGATATCTATGAGAATGCATTTCTTATCAACATTAGTATGAGTCAGATACAATCCAAATATCACAAAACAAAGCATCGATTACCACTTACGTATAAGTAAGCGTATTGAGATTTACGGCCTATGACTTAAAGGACATGTTGTTGTTGTTATTGTATGTCGAACACGTATATCGGATTTGTGTGCTTGGGGGCCCGCTTATAAATCCTCATCAGTAGGACAACACAACGGGGGGATGCCCTCCGTGGGGGGTCTTTTTAAGGGGTCCTAACCCGTTTTTACGCTAAGTTTCGGAGAAAACCACGGAAAACTCCGAACGGTTAGGTCGACTTAAGGGACAATAAACATTTCTTGCAACAATAAACAAAAAGAAACAACATTAATTTGGATGCAATGTATGACAACCTGAAGTTATCTACGTTCACTCTAAAGAATACCAAAATCCCCAAATTTATTGCTATGTATGAAGAACACACTGCTGCTTGACTAAATATGGTGGTATCTGAATATTTTTCCTTGACCTAACGGACAGATACCTTTACGAGAGCTGCTATTTGCAGCAAAGGTTCGAGAAATAGTTCTTTAACGATACTGAACGCTCTCCGATACCATCCGACTGTCCCATAGAAGTTATTGGTGTAAATTGATTAATTTTTTACAAAACAGGTAATAATAAAGAAGCGGCTTCAAAGACTCAACGTTCCTAAATCTTACAGCATTTTTTCTTTCAAATTATAAACTGTGAGTTTGCCGTTTGTAAATTCAAAGTAAAAATATAAAGTGTTGTATGCTATTTTATTTCATTCTTTCATGTTTTGGCATACATTTTAAAGAACAATAATCTTCATCTAGAGACATAAACCTTGCTATCCATGGTTTAAAATTGGAAAAAATCTACAGCACTTTAAACACATATATATTTGTATTCTACGTGTTTTTGGATGAGAAAGAAATACATTTAAAATGTGACATTTTTTTAACAGATTCGAAGTAGTGTTACCAACTTGTGTGTTGACACTAAATATAAAGGACAGAATGAAAAATTTGGACTTGATAAGTGCATTAGAGATGACCCAAAAGTGCAAGGTGAACAGGTAATATGTTTTTTAGACACATTAAAAAACTTTAGTGATTTAGGGTTGATTTTCCGATAACTTCCTTGAAAGTTACATTATACATAATTCGTCAAATCCATATAAGTATTGTTTATAAGAATTGGAATGAAACCTTCACTTGGCCGTGGAAGTGTACATATATTTTGTGCCCATCTTACATTCTGTCAACAAAAACTCCAAGTAATAGGATTTGTAGACATTCCCTGTGTGAATATAGCTGCTTAAAATAAGACATTTTTACTATGCCAACGGATGATTTAGTTTGTCCAACAGGGATTGCGTTGATATTTTACAACAGTTCCTAAAATCTGCTTCGAAAGTTCAGCAACTTTTTAGAACTAGTCGTTGCTGTACTGTAGGAAAAGAGCATTAAGGGCTATCTGCCAAAGGGAAGAATGGCGTAGAAGGGGGACTTCTTAAGGCACTCTAATGCGTATTCAAGATACATCTACAGCAGAGGTTCCTAAACTGTGTGCCGCGGCACCCCAGGGTGCCGCGAGCGTATGCTTGGGGTGCCGTGGAGATAATCAAGAAAAGAGTTTTGGTAAGTATAATCAAATAATTTTCTCTGAACCGGTATTCCACAAAAAAGTTAGCCACGCCTGGGACCAAGTGCGTGAAAAAAAAAGTATTTCAGTCAAGTTCGAGATAATTTATGTCCAGTAGCCTCTCTTTTACAGGAACTCCCTGAAATGGGAAAGGGGTGTCAAAATTCTATATCCCTTTCCCAAGAGAGTACTTTCTCGATAGTTAGCCCTAAACAACATAAAAGAAGTAATGAAAAATGCATCCAAACTGTTTCAGCCTAACCTAATTGCTTTAAAGGTAACCTGCTGCGAAAGTTTTCAGCCTGAGAAAGATGCCGCGAAATGTTTTTAGCCTGGTAAGGGTGCCGCGGCGAAAAAAGTTTGGGAATCCCAGATCTATAGGAAACTCTCCAGAAGTCCAGACCGTTAGATCGGTAATTAACGCTGGTAGATCAAACTTGAACCTTCACACTTCAGTCATCTACCAAGGCTCAGTACCTTATCCACTTGGCCATTGGTAGGCGTAGTACTATTCGTAACTTGGTGTCAAATATTAGAGACAGTTGCGGAATGTAGTTCCAATAATGCTGCCGAAGACTTGCAGGTTAACGTATGGTGACCATATATATTCGATCGTAGAATTCAGGGCATGTCCCCAATTCTGAAACAAAATTGGGGACATTTTATAATTAATGAAATAATTTAACACTAATCTAATTAAAAACAATGTAATAATTAAAAATTGTCCTCAATTGCTTCTTTACTTTTCGAGGACAAACCGCAAAAAAACACAGAAGTTGGGGACTGTACTCGAAAATTGGGGAAGTATGGTCACCTTAACCCTTTGAGGCGCAACCCTTTCCCAATGCTGAAAAAAGGGCAGCCGTTGCCGTCGATCGACTTAACTACCAGCAAGATGGCGGACGATCGAAACGTTCATCGCGTGCCACAGATGTAGAGACCCTTTTTTGACGACAGCTGGCTGTGCGGCACAGCCAGCTTCGTATTTTATTGGAATGCTTTGTAAAGAGCTCTAACAAACATTTTAATAAAAGCCACATTAGTTGAGGATGCCATTACTTTTAAACATATAAAGTAAACTTAAACTAGTATACTTTATGATTTTATTGAAATTAAACTCTTGAAGTGTTTTGACTATACCTGAGTTAATCTCAGAGAAGAAAGCGAGAATAGTAAATCTATAGGATCATTCTCCGTCAGGTGGATTTTACAGCATATCAATAGACAAAGAGTCAGTATTCCTATTGATATATTAACATCTATCTCAGAAGGGAACAAATTGTTCGAAAAACCATCAGAGCGTGATTTACCTCCACAAAATCTCATCACTTTAGTCACTAACAATATTTCCTTGCTTTTATAAACTTCACTTTGAAATTTGAGATCATAGTATTAGTGATATACAGTCGTCTATGTAATACACGAGGTCTGTTCAAAAAGTATCGAACTTTATTTTTTCCCACTTAATCCAATGAAGTACGGAATATTTTTTTCAGCCTAGAGGTAGAGGGGATATCCATGCACTATTGTGAATTTTTTCACGTTATCAGAAAGCGTCAGTTGCCGGTAATAGGCCGACGAGTTAAGGGGTGTAATGAGTGGTCGTCGGATTTCAGTTTTTGTAAAATGACAGAAAACTAGAGCAACGATATTGCATGAAATTTTGCCAAGCGCTTGGCAGCACTCGAGTGGAAACCATTTTCAGGATTCAACAGGTTTTAGGGGACAATGCCATGAGCACCTCACACATAAAGAGTGGTACAACCACTTTGCAAATGGCCGCACATCAGTCGACAGTGAGCCACGTGCAGGTAGGCCCTCAACAAGCCGGAATGGCAATGTTATTAATTGCAGACGCGGTCATGCACTACCGTATTATCACAGATCCAGAAATTGCGAACAAGATAGGTATAAGCAAAGCATCAAATAGGTACATTCAGTTTTGAAGGAGGATTTGTGCGTGATCAGATGTTAGCGAAATTTGTACCGAAGTTGATGGAGCAGAAGCTATGTTGCCTGGACATCGCACAGGACATGCTGGACAGTGCAAACAATCCGCAACGGTGTCCGCTTGATTGGCGCCAAGCTTTTGGCAAAATTTGAAGCAATATCGCTGTTTTTCTGTCATTTTACAAAAACTTAAATCCGACTGCCGCTCACTAACGCCTGCACTCGTCGTCCGGCTGCCAGCGATTGACTCTTTCTGTTGGAAATAATTCACGACTGCACATGAGTGTCTCCTTTACCTCTGCACTGAAGAAAGTCTTCCTCACTTTATTGGTTTAAGCGGGTAAAAATAAAGTTCGATACTTTTTGAACAGACCTCGTATACTCGTTACTCCTCTGTTACTAAAGAAACATGCCACACAAACAAAAATTAAAAAAATTAAGGCTATATTTTTTCCAGATATAAAACTTCAAATACTTACACGCTTAAACCCAAAGAGCGAAAAAAAACGATACACTGCAGAGTAATCTGTTTCCATGGAAACCGACCGGTATTTCCGCGAAAGTGCTCTTTACGCGAAAGTGTCCTTTTTCTGATAATCCTCTCCTCGCTTCCTATATTTTCCGAGAATTTCCCCTCCTCGCTTACTGTTATATTCCGCTCCGCTCTTGTGATCGAAAAACGCTCCTAAAGGAGCAGCTCACTTTTGAAAACCGGTTCACTTTTCGCTCCAACTGATCGAATTTCGCTCGTTTGGTTTAAGCGTGTAGTTATTTTTCAAATTCATTTGTTTTTCAAGCACTTCAAAATTAAATTGTTGGAATGGAATAAAAGGAAATAAAAACCTAGAATGGCGATAAACTCCTCTGTTACAAGTGTTCAGTATTATTTATTCTAGTTTATGAAAGTGGATGATATCTGTTATACAAAGTTTGAGCGCAACTAGCGCTGACAACAGCAAATAAAGTCTGTTTCTTCCGTATCGTGTTCTAAGTTATCCTTTATTTCAATAATATACTCTCAAATTTAATCAGGCATTCCGAATAAGTAGTTCTTACTCTTTCAGCAATTTGTGCTTTCTTGGCATAAAGATATCCGTCCTCTAAGAAGAAGCTTGTGTTTTGACGTTTCCAGTTCAGAGAAAAGAGCACCTGTCGTCTTATGGAACTGCCATGGAATGCAAGGGAATCAGTTGTGGAAATACGATATAGTGGGTGTCTTTCTTAGAAACTTTTAGTGTCATATGTATTAATTGAATAATGTCAAACTAATCGATTCTTTTTTTTTTAACTAATCAGAGAGTAACTGTAAAAGGTCAACTATTTTTCCTTAGAGAGTAAGTGAAAAGAATTTGCAACATGAAATGTAATGTGCATTGATCTAGAGTAAGTGTAATTATTTACCAAATACATTGTGAAATAAGCAGAATAGGGTCTTACAGGGAATCGCAAAAGCATAATCTCGTAAAATCCCGCTAGGCCCTACTAAGTGGTTGATGTTTATGTCTTTGTATAATCATATCAGCATTATTTTATATATTATAAAATTAACGTCGAATGTATTTATCTGTTTTTTTATGAACTACGGAACAGACATACATAAGTATGGTATTATTTTGCATACTTTTGTGGAGAATGTGTGAAACTTATAATGAATATTGTGCCTATAGATGTTTTTGCGCTTCAACTTTAAAGGAATTCTTATCCGCAGTATACGAAATTGCGGACTATGAAGCCAAAAGAATATTTCTTTTTTCTGATGCATTTATCGTAAGTAATCTTACTTCATTTGGGGGCTAAATTCTGATACCTAAACTGCCAATCAATTTAAAAATTCTAAGAAAATCAAAGATAGAATTGAAACATTATAGTCATCATTATCATCATGATCATATATGAATAGCGTAATATCCCTCGGAGAAATGGATGTCTATTTTTTTCTGTTTTATTGTTGATATTGGATACATGCACCTGTACAATTTTTCAAACTTAAATTTTACAGCATTCTGCTCTGTGCAAAATGATCTACATTTTATAGATTGTTAGGTAGCTTGCTTTTTTCCAAAGCAGTTGATCTCCAATGAGACCAAAGGAGTCGCGTGCTCTCATTTCGACATCTCAAACAACTCAAACAAAACTCGTGATACGTGCTCTCAAACATTTTCGGTAGCGCTACACATATGAATGAAACACCTACAATATAAAAAACTTAATTCAGTGAGATCAGTGATTATCGTGATTGCTTAGTACAAATTAACGTGTTTTGTGGATGCGCTAAATAGAAAAATAGGAAATAGTTATTTCACTGAGATTAGTGAGTTTGATGATCAGTTATTCTCCCTTTACATCGTTAATGCCCCTATGCAAATTGAAACTTTTATGATCATAATGATGTTAGCTTTTAAAGTCCCAAATAAGAAAAAGACGATTTTCAGAAGAAAGAAAAAAAAAAAAAAAATACTAAAACTCTCATGAGTTTTCTGCCGCTTCATGTTTGGATATCGTAAGAATATTATATCTAAACGGCAGTCATCAGTTCTAAGAAGTCTGATTATTCACTGATATACACGCTTAAACCAAACGAGTGAAATTCGATCAGTCGCAGCGATTTTTGGCCCAGTTTTCAAAAGTGAGCTTTTCCTTCAGGAGCGTTTTTCGATCACAAGAGCGGAGCGTAATATAACAATAAGCGAGGAGGAGAGTTCTAAGAAAAAAGAGGAAGCGAGGAGAGGAATTCTGAGAAAAAAGACTACTTAAGGAGCCCTTCGCGAAAATACCGGTAGGTTTCCATGGAAATGGATCGCTCCGCAATGTATCGTTTTTTCGCTCTTTGGGTTTAAGCGTGTAAATAATTATTTTAAAGGAAAGAGCGTTGCTGTGTAAGATAATAAAGATAATCTTTCATTATAAAATAAAAATTGACTATCCCTCATTCAATTGCTTTCGCACGAACTCTTGATACAGTGGCTTATGCAGACTTCCTTCAAGGGGTGGGGGGGGGGGTGTTATAGACATAACTTTGTTTTAAAATGCGTAATATTTAAGCTAAAAATTCAAAATGTATGGAAATTTTGTTAAAAAAAATGACAACGGGGGGGGGGGGTTGACTAAAAATATGAATGAAGGGATGATTCAAAAATAACGGGATTTAAAAATGCGGCCGCGCGTTTGCGGAGAGAGAGGCCTCTCTTAACAAGGAATGCAAGAAACCAGAAAAGATTAGTCTGATAGGGTGCTCAAACGGGGGGGGGGTGGCAAAACACAGGTCAAATTAAAATAGAGCAATGGATTAATTTGTTACAAATTAGGAATTGAGTCGTCCACGTACTGCCATATGTGTACAAAAGATCTTGGTCCAACGTCGGGTAACTGTTATCGGACATCAGCCATACTCTCAAGATACGGCTATGTCCCGCAGTACCCTAGTCACTTAACTGCGTTCCCGTACGAACACGAGAAGTGGAGCAGCACCCGGCTTGGCCAGTGCTTGGGAAGGTGAACTCCTCTCTCGGCTTATTTGCTGTGGGACCGTGTACGCTTATGGGAGCTGGCATAAGTAAAATCCGCCATGATTCTAATATCCTTCGTGACGCTATTCAAACGGTACCTCTTGAGGGTGCTAATTTCAAGTGGTTGGTCCCTCGTCTGAAATTGGTTGAAAATCAGGGGACGCCGACCGTCAAAATTAGGGAACCCTGAGAGAGAGGGGACCCGAAGTAGGACTTCCTCCCGCTGGGGCTCGTTAAAATGGAAGTTGTTCACCGCCGTCCCGTATGGAAGATCTGGCACCCACCGCTCCGCTCTTGACAGAGGGTATTAGGAACAACAACAACAAAAAAAAAAACAGATTTGGCCATTGCAGACTTCCTTCCGTTCCCTCGCCTAAAAGGGTCCAGAAGTGCGCAGGTTTTGCAGATATTTAAAGATATCTGACACTGCTCTTTGATCCAAATCAATCAGTACAAGCTTTTGCAGGATCAATCGAGCAGACATATCTACTATGCTAAAGGTGTATTGTGGCCAACTAATATTATTTTGAAGGTAAATAAAGATGTTTTCTTTTCATGTGTCTTATTTCTTCTGTACTTTCACTTACCGAACTTCTTAGTCGCATCTCGTAAGTCACAGAACTTCAAAAAATGATTTTCTTTTTTGTATACAACTGTAGAAAGAGACAGTGTGACATTCGTAGTTATCCTTCTAATTATCTTAATAACGTGATTTCTATATTGCGTAACCGTCCGTTAATTTAAAGTCACAAATGCCCTATGGAATCCCTCATAGAATACCAAATGTTTCCACGTGGCAAACTTTTTGGTTTCTTGTGATCGCGATTTGTTCAAATCTTGATTGCTTATCACTTGTTTCTCTTTAAATATTTAGGAAACACAGCATCTGATGCATATCTTAACTGGAAGTTGCTTAGATTGTGACCCCAAAAGAGAAGAAATCTTTATGAATCCTTGCGACCGAAAGAGGGATACACAGAAATGGAAATTTGAAACTGTGAACGTCACTGCAAACCTCAACTGGTAGAACTGGGCGATGAATAAACTTTCCTCGAAACAAACAAAGAAAAAAAAATTGTGGATGCCTCTGGTGCTGTTAACTTTAGTCATCGAGGAAAATTAATTGAATGTCTGAAACAAGCAACAGAGCTAAAGCAAATGTTAAAAAAATAAAAAGAACAAAAGAGAACTATGTTTCTCTTTTAAGATATACGTATTTTCTTATGATTTAGTCTCTGTACGCGCATAAAGTTTTCATCATAACATTTTTATAAACTGAGGAATGCAAAAAATATTTATTATCAAAACATTCTGTATACAAAATAATTTTCTTACGTTCAATTTGTATTTTATAAATAAATTCGATTTTGAAGTAAATAAATTTGCTAAAGACTGGCGTGAGTTTTTCTTTCAGTCATTTATTTATTTTTTATATGTAAAAAATATGCGAGTAACGAATGCACGGATTTCAGGACCTGCATGAAGCTGCCTTAGGCTTTTCTAGATAACTTGTTGTTTCAGATTTTATAGCTTCAAACGGATGGTTTCAGTCATTCAAGAAGAGGCAGAATATTTCACTGACAGTTTTGTGCGGAGAATATAAAGATGTTGATCATGCTGATAATTTTAAAGAAAGATGGCCTTCACTGAAAAACAAATATGACCTGCATGATATTTTTAATGCAGATGAGTGTGGATTTTTTTTCTCGCGCAATGCCAAGTAAAAATCTTTGCAGTCACTGGTGGTACTTGTAAAGATGGAAAAATTCCTAACGATCTAATAACAGTTCTGGTGACTTGCAGTACAGCTGGGGTAAAAACTAAAACCCCTGGTAATAGGGAAAGCTAAAAAGCCACATTGCTTTAGTAATGCAGACTATAAAATATTACCTTTATTATGATATTACGATTCTAAAATATGGATGGCAGTCACAATTTTCATAGAATGGGTGCAAATGGTAAACAAGCAAATAAAAAATAAATTAAATTAAATTAAAATAAAAAAACACATGAGAATTCGTAATACACTAGAATTGGTTTGAATTTAATTACTGTATTATAAAATTCTTAAGTTTTATTTCTTCTTTATTTTTATGAGCTCTTTTAATGAAGGCAATTACTTTGAATGACTACAGAAAAGATATTATATTTAACTCTAATACAGAAAACATCAATGATGCACAACAGCAAACTACAATGTCTCCATCAAGTACAAAACTGGAATCACGCATCGCTACAAGCCAAAAACGCGAATCTACAAATTTGACAATTTTTACCTATGCATTTTCAAATTTTCTAGGCAATCCTGTATACTAGGCCAAAGCCCCGAATCTTAGTTCCGAATAGTTTATGTAAAAATCGACCATTGTGTTTCGTGTATCTACATAATTTTACTGAAGCAACGAAACTTTGAAGGTGTTTTTCTGGGAACTAGAAAAGTACAGATTCGCGTTTTTGGCGTAATGGGAAATATATGCATGTATTCAATAAAGAAATCATTGTGCTTTTTTAAGAGTAATGATAGTATTAGCGGTAAACTTACGCCAAACCTAAATTCGAGAAATTTGAAAAAGATAGGACCGGTAACGAAACGATATCAACAGAATTTCCAACGCAATAGCATTCCTATTGGAATTTGAGAAGTCTTCAATGCTGCTACAACGAGATTTAGAGAACAATAAAAACTTAAATGCAAAACCAAAGTAAACTTAATCACTTGATTAAATCACATTTCAATCAGACGCGGGTGCTCTCAACGGTTCCATTCTGAGTAACATTGAACTCTTCAAGTGTATTTATCGTGGAGAATAATACGCTGTGCATATAAACACTGAATAAAGATTGAAGGGAATTTTCTTTTAAAATTTTAATACAGTATGACCTATACTTGTGTGAATAATTAGCATTATCTATAAAGAGTACATTTATATATTCATTTTAAGACATACCTCCTTAAGAAAGGCGGCAGTTATACGTCATGTCATATGCGTCTCATGTAAATCATATTACAATCTTTAACAAATAATGCAGGACACATGCACCCACCATTTAATGATATACAGGGTATCCAGTGTTAACGGTGCCCAGTGGCTATTTCCTAAACCGACATATAGTTCCAGTTGCAAAAATACTTTAAATTATATATTCTATTATATCAAAAACAACCGAAGTGTATAAATCAATTCCTATTAAAATTACGAAAATTAAATTTTTATACGGTTCCCCCGGTCCTACTAGTTATATTTAGAAAAAAATGTCTTTTTACAATTTCAGGCACAATAAAAAAAATCGTCCTTCGACGACCAAAATTCACCTAGTTACACATGCTTAAAGTTAGAGCACTTTTCGAGCAGCGAAATAGAGGTTGTATACAAATTGAATTTGAGAAAAATTAATATACATGTTTTGAGCCTTGTAATATTTATTAGCAATTTCATTAACTATTTCATGAATGTAGATTGCAATAAAGAAGATATTAACGTTTAACTATGTGTTAAATAGAGTAACATAAAAATACTGCTTATACTGGAAATATAATTTTTTAAAGAGACAATAAAACACTTCATTAAACATTAAATAAGAAAATGAAACCTTTTAAAATACAAATATAAGCATTTTAGAAACTTAATAAATAAAATTATATTACAGATTCAGTTAGCGTAACTTTTTCTCGAGAGTAGTTTCCTTCGGCTGCAATATAAATATGCACCTGTGTAGAAAACTCTTCCTGTACTTTGCGTAGCATATTCGGTGCTACACATCTCCAGGCTACGTATATACTATTAGTAAGTTTGACCCCGGATAGATTTTTATAAAGCCTGACTATAACCTTCTGCTTAAAGATTAGTATTCTAAAATGAGTTTTGCTTCTTTCTCCGCATTATACCAGAAAATGAAATTAAAACCTGTTATTTAAATTTTGAATATTTATAGGTCCCTTAACGGTTTACCGTAACGGGGCATTTTAAACGTGGAAGAGTGACTGAAGTCAAAATATTTGCCGCTTATAACTCGGTAAATTTTGGTCTTGGAAAGATATTTTTTTATTGTGCATTAAATTGTGTAAAGAAAAATTTTTTAATATAACTGATAGGACTGGGGGACCGTATAAAAATTTAAATTTCGTAATTTTCATAGGAATTGATTTATTAACTTCGATTGTTTCTGATATAACAGATTATACAATTTAAAGCAAATTCCGTTTTGATGATTAACTCACATCATCCAATAACTGTTTTGCAGCAAAACTGACACTCTCCAAATTCAGCCAACCAGGCAGGCTTGCAAAGGATTATATGATTGTTTTCTTTACATTTGTCGATGCTTTTAAAGAAATGTTCAGATTTATTTATAAATATATATATATATATATATATCACATGATCAAATTCAGTTCTATGATCTCACATGATCAAATTCAGTTCTATCTTCACTATCACTGTTACTCTGATCCATAAATAAATAGTTATGATGCGTTCCATCTAGATTGTTCGATATACTACTTTTTCTAAATATGTTTTTAATTATGCCAGGTTTAATTTCATCCCATGCTTGTATTATCCACTCACACACTATTTCTAGACTGGCATTACGCATTTCACCTCCTTTCGTAAATGTTTTACCTCCTTCCAACATCCACGTATTCCAAAATCGTTTTAAATTTCCTTAGAATGGTTTTTTAATACACACATTTAAAAGTTGAACTAATGGCGTTAATCCACCTGGATAAACTGCCATGTCTGTGTTACACTCTTTCATTAATTTCTTAGAATTATCCGTTAAATGCGATCTGAACATATCCCAAAATAAAAGACTTTCTAGATTCCATAGGGCAAGTCTGTGATTGAAAAGTAAAGGGTAAGCGTTATACGGAGGATATACATAAAAATTAAAAAATGAAGTTTAAAATTATAGGTGCGCGTTATACGCCGGCATTTACGGTATATATATATAACTAACAAGTAAAACACAAAACATACTACAAATAAGACATATCTCGCATAAAAATATAGCAGCTATTAGCAAGAATTAGAAACCAGATTTTGAAGCCAAATAAAGTGCAAGAATTATTGTGATAACATAATGGAACGGAAATTATAACCACTGTCACCATCGTCAGGGGCCACAAACAGTGGATTATAATTTACAGCAAACCAAATAGTAGGGTTTCGGTTGTGTGGCATATCAGAAGAGATATTAACTCCACACATCTGGGCCCTACCCTACTATATAAAGGAAAGAAGAAATCAAAAAGATAACAAAAATTAGAAATAGGAATTATAATTTTACATACCAGACCTTGAGCACATGGAAATTTCATTTGAACAATTGATATGTGTTGCCAATGCTAAGAATTGTAAAAAGTGAAAAATGGTGTTGCCACTAAATAAAAGTGTAAAAGTGGAAAGAAGAAAGTATAGGAGTTGCCAAATACTAAAAGGTAATATTATTAAATTTTAAGAATATCCAGGTATATTAATATAATAAATATATATTGAATAATAATAAATTAAAATGATTGAATAAAATAAATGGTATAGCAAAATCAAATATAACATATTGTTTAAAAAATATAATGATTATTATTATTATTGACAAAGTATGTATAATAAGTTATTGTATGACAGAAGATTAATCTAGTAAATAAGAGAAAAAAATAAAAAATAATGTTTAGGACAGAATAATCACAATATAGGAACCCCGTTTTTTTTTTTTTTAAATCCCTCCAGATATATATATGCATGCATATACACATCCAAATTGTTTTTAAACATATAACTTTTTTTTAATGAGAAAAACTTCCTCCGCCCGACCCAACCATCCAATTACAACCTTAAAACCAAAACCCCACCCAACCTCCAGTAAATTAACAAAGACATTAGACACAT
Organism: Cheiracanthium punctorium; assembly: GCA_038373885.1. NCBI lineage: Eukaryota > Metazoa > Arthropoda > Arachnida > Araneae > Cheiracanthiidae > Cheiracanthium > Cheiracanthium punctorium. The sequence goes on along the minus strand of JAWZYV010000620.1, from coordinate 101,238 downwards.
CATTATCAAGAATTGTATATAATAGATTTTAGGAACTTAGTGGGATAGTTGTATTGAATAGCTGACAGAAAAAGAGATTTAAAATTGGAGACTTTAAAATCATCAGAACATAGAAACTTGATTCTACAGCAGTGATTATAGATGATATTGCGAAATACAGATTTATGTAAGCAGGAGGAAAAATGAGTAAACCTATTTACTTTAAATCTAAAATCTTTACGCTTATCATATATATTGAAACTAAGGCTATTTCTAGGAGTGATGGAGATACTTAGATCTAGAAAACTAACAGAATTGTTAAGCATATCATTTTTAATTAATTCCAGAGCAGATGGATATTTTATGGGGAAGATAATGTTATTATTATTAGTTGTATTTACAAGTAAGATATCATCTATATATCGTTTAAGAATGATGTGTGTATTAGTATATTCTTTTTCATAGTAATATAAGTAAAGATCTGCAAGGTAACTAGATACTGAACCACCTTGTGGAATACCATGATTTTGTAGATATATTTTATTGTTATGTAGAATAAAATTATTATAGATAATAAATTTAGAGAGACAACTGATATAAGTTACATCAACATGGGAAGGGAGCTGAATATTGTTAACACAAGTTTCAAATAATTCATTAATTACATTGTAAAGGTCGTCAAGAGGAATATTGTTAAAAAGATCTTTAAAATCATAGGTATATAAAGAGGTAATATTACTAATAGTACATATTGTATTGCGTAGATCATAACTATTTCCTATAGAGTAATCATTACGTTTTATATAATACTCATGCATAACAGACAGTATCTTTAATAGAAGTTTACTTGCTACATTGCTATATGTATTACATCCTATTGTAACAGTTCGAAACTTTAAAGGCGATTTATGAAATTTAGGGATTAGTACAATATAAGGATAGTTTAGATTACTATGTTGTAGGTTGAGAAGTTTATAGAAAGCCAGAATTTTTTTGTTACAAACTACAGTAGACAAATTAGTAGAGGAATAGATAGTGTTATTTACAATTGTAGAGGCTAACAAGCTATGATATAACTGTTTACAAATAAAAGCATAGTTATTGGATGATTTATCTACATAAGTAATTATGAAATACTGCTTTATAAAGTCTATTTGAGTATGAAATTGACTATGGACAGGAGAACTATATTTTACATATTTAGCAATATTTTGCTTAAAGATTGAAAGTACTTTTACTTTCCAGGTAGTGAAGGCTTCAAGAGGAGTGTTGTATTTTAAGGCAGTATTATATATGTAAAAATCTAAATCATATGTGAATTGTGTTATAATGCCACTAAGAGAGTGTTTTGAAGGAATACGGTGTTTAGAGCCCTTCTGCATGAGTTTTTTTTAACCTAATATCTTTTATGATAGCTAGATCCCCAGTAATGATGTGTCCATAATCCCTATTAATGAAGTTCCTATAGTGATTGTCATTGCACACATATATATATATATATATGTGTGTGTACATACATATATATATTATATATATATATATATGTACATATACATATATATATATATTATTCTTGGTTCTTTTAGCTTTCAATTCATTACTATTTTGGTTTATATCTAACATTACCCATAAAAGTTTCCACCAAAATTCGCACACACGCACAATTTCCCTATTTAAATTTAAATTATAGCTGTACGAGAATTATTACAGGTTTAGGACTATCAGTTTGTTGTGGCAACAAATAGATCCCAAGCCCTCCCAAAAAACATTTTTTACAGTATATCATGTTTTTTAATAACAATCAGCTTTTTGCGTTTTTATAAGAACTTAAAAATGGAAAGTGTGAGTTTTGCATCTAAACCCTTCATACACTCATTTTGCTTACTTCTAAGTTAAAAATTGCAAATATCAACTTTAAAAGGTAGTGTAAACTTTAATATTTTATGAACGCGTTTGGTTTTCCATCAAACGTATAAGTCACACATGGGAAACTTTTAAACCTAACAATGAATATTTGGAACAGTTCGAGGTACCAAAAACGTTCGATACTTCTTTCAGGCTTCTGAACAGCCAGAACGATAATAAATTACATTGATAGCGAAAGGTGATTTGAATAAAAATTGCATACTACTCTATGGTTCGGGAAATTTATCATTCCCCAATGAACGAATTGGGAAAATTCAGCGACAGTGAAATAAAGTACGTTTGAAATGCTCTCGAACTGGTAGCGTAAGTGAGTAGTCTATAATGAATTCGATACCGGTATAATCGATGTATAAGAAATGAAATAACATCTTAGAGATAGTGTGAATCATCAAACGCTTAATATGAGATATTTATAATCTCTTCTTTAAAAACTACTACTTATACGCTTATTAATCAGCCGTTTTACATCGAAAGTTAAACATTATTGTATTTGGGAAGGAAAAAGAACATAAACGGAAGAACTGAAGAAAACCAGTGTAAAACCCATAAATATAGTTTTTAATTTTTAGAAATGTTTATTGAATATTAAGAAAGTTGGAGTGTATAGGCTGATTAATTTTATTTTTCACCAACTATGCGAAAAATTCCAGAGCTGGGATTCGAACCCAGGACTGCCGCATAACGTGCGGATGCTCTACCACTGAGCTACTCTGTTGTATAGGCTGATTAATTTTATTTTTCACCAACTATGCGAAAAATTCCAGAGCTGGGATTCGAACCCAGGAAACAGAGTAGCTCAGTGGTAGAGCACCCGCACGTTATGCGGCAATCCTGGATTCGAATCCCAGCTCTGGAATTTTTCGCATAGTTGGTGAAAAATAAAATTAATCAGCCTATACACTCCAACTTGCCTAATAACTTGAAAGGTTGATGGAATCACTTTCTAAAAATGTATATTTATTGAATATTATTTTCTGTGCATAAAAAAGAAATACTCACAACTTCAATGGTAACTCTGATCTTCATGAATACGTTCGAATTAAAACTGATAATTAAGTTTTCATTTTACATATTCTGAAGTATTTCGCTCTCAGAGAAGTATCTTCATTATTCACATTTCTGCCAATTAAATGCCTCTTTAATAAAATAGAGCGAAAATAATATTTTGATTATGACATTTCGATTCTGTTTATTTAAAGAAAAGCTTCTACGCCTGGTCGATTTGAGTAGTATAATTGCAATAAATTTGAAAAAAAAAATTATTTGTAAAGTAAGCATGTATAGAGGTATGAGGTAAGTGCATACTAAGTCACCTGAATTAAATTACCTCAAACAGAAGAAATGTTAATAACAAAGTAGGTCGTCTTTTGGCGGGAGAGGGAGGTCATTTCACCTCAGAGAGAGCTTCCTGAATTTTAGGAAAGTATACATAAAAGGTATAGACTACTTTTTGTCATTCACTGGCAGTATATAGGCCTTATCATTCTCACTAGCAGCAGCGTGAAAGAGAGAAAAATTAAATCTCCCAGTGCTGTAAATCTGTGGTAAATATTTTCTACGACCGGGAGAACTCCACGAAGCTGACTGCACAAGATTAATGTATTCCTCCAGCAGTACTTGTGCTACGTTGTACATCGTTGATGACAGTCAGAAACCCGAAATGTGTTAATGGATACTAAGAGATCGTATACTTAGAAACAAACTTGCTTACGAGATCACACAGTTCTACTTAGATAAAAAAGCAAGTAAATTCTTAGACTGTTTATTCAGTATTTCACTACACTGGTTGCTTTAATGAACTATAGCATATTTTAGTTGAGTTTTCTGTTGAATAGTGAAAAATAAGTTTCTAATTTTCTTACCGAAAGTACTAATTAAATTGGACCCAGCAAGTATACGCTAGTCGTTGCACGCCAGTACGTTCCTAATTATATTTAAGACATCATTAACATTTTTAAGAACAGCATCTGAATGTTAATAAGATTTAACAGAATGAGGAAAATTATTTGGAATGTAAACGGCCCGACTCGAAATTAAACAAATCAGTTTAAAACAATAAAGTAATCGTTCAATCTTTTAAGAACCTTGAGCAATTTTTCAAAGGAACAAATTAATTCCACACACATTCAAAGAAAAATCTGTTGAAACGCAAAGAGAATTTTGAAAATTCCTTCAGTTTCATTTTAAACAGTCTATTTAATTAATCTATGTACGTGAGATATGCAATTTAATTTCAAATACTTTTATATTTGAAAGAATTGGAATGCAGAACAAAGTAAGAAAGGACGGGGCTATTCTTCAGTTTAAACAGTTTAAGGGTATTTAGAAAGATTAAATTTTTGTGTGCGAATTTCTCTGCTTAACTAGCAGTACATTAAGCTACTTTATTAATAACAGAATTCCATTGAAATTCTTTTGCTTCGGCTATTGCCTAGCTTATGTAAAATGTATCCCATGGTAATCATTAATCTTTTGAAATTGTGTTTATAGATATATATAAATCTCTTTTTTATAAGATATTTTCGAAATGATGAATGCTTTTCACTAGAAGTTTCTGACATTTATTTCTGTATTTTATACAGCAGTTTATTCCCCCGTAGTATTACATTTGTGCTATTAAACAATAAATTATTTAAATGTCAGTCCCTGGGATTATTCCAGTAACACTTCAGTTTCTAGATTTTACTATACAGACAGTTGTTACCAGTAGAATCATAATTAGATCCTTCGTTTACGTGATACCATGCATTAAAAATGATGTAAAATTTTGAATGAGTTTGAAGTAATAGAAATATTTTATTCAAACCATTCAAAGTACTCTGATTCATTTAAATTATTCGGTGCAATGCTCAGAAGAGCTGCAACAGATTTCAGTTTTATATATGAATACTTTAATGAGCATGTAGTTGATTTAAATTACTCCTGATACAGGTGTAATGAGTTGTATGTATGCTGTAGTTAGCAGACATAAATGTGTTAGTTTATGTATTTTTGAGCGTACTTATTGCTGCTATGCAAAATACTTAATGCTTTTGTTTAAAGTTTTTTTTTTCAATGGCAAGGTACATGACAATAAAAGGACTTCGATGGCAAGGTACATGACAATAAATGGACAGCAAAAGAATATAGAATAAAAAACACACTAGAACAAAAAGATAAGTCATCGAGCCATACGCAGCCCGTCGGCCAGACAGCCCTCCGTTTCTGAGTTGCCTCAAATCTGCTTAAATTTTTTGTAAGCTCATATAGCGTATTTTGCATTATTGCTGAAAATGAGTAAAATCATTATGATTCATTTTTGCGGAGAAATCAAGTTTAAAGTAGAGCATAACGTGGACGTACAGTTGAAATTGCGTTCACAACAATCTTAGAACGTCGCACTTAATATGGAAAACAAATCAGGACAGATTTCTAAGTATTTTATTCAAAATAACAGAAGGCTATTATAACGGTGGCTAGTAGCTAAACAGAAACATGTGTGACTTTACAGGGAAAGACCAGATAAATATGTGACAAAAAGAAAGAAGTCAGAGCACATAAAGCCAACTTGGTGATAGCGTTAGGAGCAAGAAAGAACGGACGCCAAATAAATCATCCGCCAGGTTGAAGGTGAGGAATTCAATCGCCAGGTTGAAAAAAAAATGAGTTGGTAATTAGAGATAACGCAATAGTAATAAAATTTAAATGCGATCTTGCCAACAGGGAATAGGTGAGGACAACTTGTAACTCAAGAAAATTTACAGAAGCCCCGTGGGAAAGAACAGGGGGTAAGTATATACACGGAACGAGGGCACCTGTAAAAATAATATTTTAACGGTAAAAGCCAAAGTAATTTACAAAACGGAAATAAAATATCGTAATGGAGAGAGATGGGAATTTAAAAATGGCAAAGAGTGTTAAATTTAGAATAGGGAAAGGAAAATCATAGCTAATTATAATATTAAATATGTGAGGAACTGCATTACGTATATTTCGGCATTATTTGTTTTAGACATTTGGACATTTAATTTTTACTAGTGTCTCACTTGAAATAGTTTTCGTGATGTTCAGGTGTACTTAGTCAAAATCAACCTTATTTTATGCCACTCACTATGGCAGCCAGTCATTATATCTAGAGCTTCAATAGTGTGTCTGTATATAAGCAACATTACTAAATCATATCGGCAGAACACAAATGCTAAATTGTTTTTCTAGAATCTAAAATTCCCATATATTTTTCAGCATAGCAAAATCTTAGTCGAAAAGCATTTATAAGACATTATCATAGCCATTATCATAAAAAATGTGTATTTCAAACCATGGAAGGAAGTTACAGTTTATTCATTTTTGGAATTGTGTGTGTCTCAGTTTGCTTTATTTCATTTGAGCCAGTATTGAAAAATCGGAAAATCTCAAGCATTTTTTGTTAGTCGCGTTCTTAAAAATAAGTTAAGCATTTTCTTAACATATTTATCATTTAAGAAAATGTATCTCGTCTTAAAAAAATAGAAAATTAAAAAAACAAAAATAATATAAATTTTAGAAAATTTAAATATTACATTAAAGTAAATGTGCACCAGTTTATAGATACTATGAACATATGAACATATGAGCCTGCAATATGTATCGTACCTTTGCTTCGAAAATAATAATCATAGATAAGAAAATTTTAGACTTTATTCATGCATTAGCAAAATTCGAACCATTATAAGTACACTCACTTTATACTTTTTTAATGACAAAAGAAATTCAAGCAGTTTTAAAATTGTATTTTTTTATATATAACTTAGCGCAGGGGTTAGACGAATGCTTAAAAAAAACGTAATAAATAAGAGACCGCCATAGCTGCAATGAATGCATTGAGATGATTATAATTATAGTATAATCATTCAGGGTAACTGTGATCCACAATTTCTGTATTTTCATTTGCCTCAATTATATCTTAATATTATTTTCAGACTAAATGGCCCTAAAATGGAAGAGTCTACCCTAAATTTTAGCTTAATTTATGTGAATTAATAAATGCTAGTAATAAGCTAGCTAGTAATAATAATAATAATAAAATAAAAAATGATAGATGGTTTACCCTGTGCAAAGTTACCCTGCCATTCGGGATGACTTTAAACCATTATCACAAATTGAGTATAAAATACTACCTTGTTTTATTCAATCTATCAGTAAGGACAATTTTAACTTGTAAAATTAAATTACTAAATAATTGTAAAATAATCTGCCGCAATTCTCAACATCACCAAGTCTGAATATGTTACATATCTTCATAAAGACTATATTAGGTAGAAACAGTGGCATAAGAAAAGCATGAATATACTCTCAAAAAATACTATTTATTCTTCAGATTATACTTAAAAATATAGTGAAAAAATAATATTCATTTGCTGAAAAATGACCTCAGTTAATCAATTAAAATTAGGAAAGCGAAAAAGAAAATAAAACTGATAGGCCACCTTGCTATCAGATAAATACTTGCAAGTAACAATGAGGCATACATGCATATTTTCTACTCTTAATACCAGAAAAATATTGCAAAATAAACACAAACTTCATAACATTTTCCCATTGGCACTCTGTAATTCAATAGTTTTGCACCAAACAAGGAAGAGTTGATCATTGTTTGATGTAAAACTACTCGACTGCTCCAAGAAAACTCCTTGACTACTAGCTGAATTCCATCTCCTAGTTTACCATTCATTTTTTTGTTGCTCTAATAATGTTTTGTTTTCACTTTTTTTTTTTTACTTTCCCAACTTAAACATAATTTATAACAGTTACCAATTTATTGAAAAATATCTTTATGACATTAAGATTCCATTATTTTTAAGAACAAAAACAAATGAGGCATATGTGGTATCTCACTTCTACAGTATTTATATATATATATATATATATATATATATATATATATATATATATATATATATATATATATATATATGTATGTATGTATGTATATACAGGGTGTCCCAAAAAAAGTAGTAATCTGCTTTAATTCTTTATCTATTAGAGGTAAAGGGCAGCATATATTTTTAAAATGTTCAAAATAAGGTCGGAAATAAGTTTCCATTAAAAAAAAAATCCTCTCGCTCATTTATAAAAAGTTACACTTTTTAAATTTGTATACGACCCCTCTACAAAATCATTCCCAGTTAGTAAAATGTGCCCCATACACTCATTAGGTGATATACCAAATTTAAGCCTTCCTTCATTCAACGTTTCAGAAATATCTTGCAGAAAGAAAAATGATCGGGGACCATTCATGATTTTGAATGCAAACGTTTATTGCTGGAGTGGAAAAAAAGATTTTTTTCGTAATTCTTGGACGACCCCCGAAATGCGATCATTCGACGAGACTTTTTTCCGTAAAAATATATATCTGAAACTTGTCAGTGTAAGGTAAGCAATTAATAGTAGATCAAAGCAATAATAATAAATGCAGGTTTCAAGCCCAAAATCTTTGTACTCAGGCAGTTATTTGAGTACTCGAAGGTAATCAGTTTTTCTATCGATACATAGGAATTGTACAAAAAAAAAAAAAAAAATCCGCGGAGAGAATCTGAAAAACCAATGTTAAACGAACACGAATAAACACAAATTTTTATTCGACGACAAGTGAAGTAATAAAATTTGCAGTTTTTCGTCAACGTATTCTTTTGAACTTGTTTTTAAGGGAATTTTTCGAAGAAACGAAATCTCCCTCTTTCGGACCCTCCGCTTATCGGACTTTATACACGATGGAAAATAAAATAATTCCGCCAAAGACCAAAAAAATTTCGGATGATTCTTCATAAGCTGCACTACACGCAGTAATAAATGATAAAATAGTGCCCTTAACGACACTTTCTGAAGAGGTTCTTCATCATGAAGTTGCACAGCAAAAATTTTAGGAGAGTACCACATCCTGCTAAATTTTTGATTTTTAAGAATTTTTCTGAAAATTTCGTTACTGGTACAGATTTATCATTGAATACTGTGTATAGTACAGCTGGTACTTGTAAAGAGATAGTCTACAAATTCTGAAGGGCTTGACGTAATTAATTAATTTGTATTTGTGTACCGAAATCACATCGTTTTTACAAAATACACTGTTAACTATTTGTTTGAGTTCAGAATATAATGACACTTCTGAAGGCATGCAGCGTAGTCCCGATATACAATGACAATATCCACTCGTTCCCCATAGTCAGCGTGAAATCATCTGGATCTTGTTTTCTCTGACCTTTAAACAACGTTGCCTGTAAAGTAATAATTATTCATGCATCATTTATGAATTTCAAATATACTAACTTCTAATTCCTATTGTTATCATCGTTCTGTTGCACGTCAATCATTAAATGAATTCAAATCCACTATTATTCTCCTTTGATTCATTCATCCAATGAAGTTATTGCCACTTCAGAAATTATCACGCGTGAAACAGCTGTTGAAATGTTGTATATTATATATTAAATATTCGTTATTTAAACAAAGTAAGTATTTCTTATAAGGCCTATTTCATGTTTCCTAAATCAACAATTTTATGTAGTATATTTTGGGTAATCGATTACTTAGGTCTTTATTTATATGCAGCAATTCCCTTATATTTTTTATTTAATATGAAAACTTTAAAAGTATTAACTTCACATTGTATTCATAATTCGATCATAAATTCTAAAATCAAATGAATGTTTTTGCAATGAACGATGAAATTATATAAGCTAAGAAAAATCCCAGTTAACAAGCATTATTATGACATGTTTCTTTTTTTCCAATGGTAAAGGGGCTTGGCAAGAATATCAATCTAAAAAGAACAAGAACATAAACATAAAATAGCCATTTCCGCATTCAACGTCTTTTCCCAGTATCGGGCAGCGATGGTTTTTCCGCGGTGAGCACGGCAGTGGAGAATGTGGCGGCCAACCAAAAGAAATTGACCACGAAAAATGGGACAATATGGATCAGAAGCCTGCTTGAACCTGTGTAAGTGCGCGTCGAGACAGCATCATGTTCCATGAAAAGTCGGAACTGGGCAGCGGCCTCATGACGTGGCCTGTCGTGGCCTGTCGTTGTACAGAGACTTCTTTTTGGGTATACATCAGCGAGTTCATTTCCTATGATTCGGCAGTGAGAAGGAATCCACTGGAATGCGACAGATTTGCCCAGCTGTTGTTTTTCATTAGACATTTGGCATTTCAAAATGTCTGCAGAAGAGGGATTGTCTATAGATTTTATTGAGTGCTGGGGCTCTATTCTGCCACGTACGTTAAAGCGAACGTTCGGATTTGTGACGTCATTCAAAACTTATCCGTGCCGCATCCTAGTTAACGAACGTTCGAAAAATTGGTATTCTGGAAGCCCTCCAAACGAACGTTCGAAACAGACCACAGCGTGCGGAAGGCGGAGCAAATTCCAAACAGTTCGTCCCAAAACGTCGATGTCACACAAACAAGAGTGATGATTTTTACGTCACTTCCTATTGATTATAGCCAATGAAAATTCGGCAGACGATTTTCGGAAAGCAGTGAAAACTTGTAAACTGTCGAAGTGATAGGTTACAGCCGGGTTCTGCGTACTCCAAGCAAACTTATTTCCCTGTTGATTTCCCAAAAGGTTTTTTAATTGTTTGATAACTTTAATATTCGACAAAAATAAGGCTTTTCAACTACAGTGCAGTAAGTTTTAACTCTTGTATAAATTTAAAGTAAATTGAATGACTATAAATATAATTAATTCTTTGATAATAGTTGAAATCGTCTAAGCCTAACGATCTGATAACGTAAATAAACATTATGTACCCGTAATGCAGGCATTTATTAGTCCTATACTAGTGTTGTATTATATTTTTGTGTTTTTTAACTTGCTAATGAATATAGTTGAACACAAATAACAACAAAATGTGTATTACTTTTGTTTCATAAATTATTTATGAATTTATTGTGTATTTTGGAATGTTTTATATATCATTTTACATGATTACTTGTTATATAATGGATTAATCATGTTTTATAAATAGCGATCTGATCAGCGAAGACAATATTTATACATTGAAGCGATTTTTTTCAACAATAAAAACTTTATTTAATGTATTTTCTTTATAATAATGGTATTTAATTTTGTAATGGGTGCTAGATTATTTAAATGCATAGTTACTGTTAAACTCTGTGTCAAGGTGTTCTTTTTCATAGAATGGACCTCATTTGAGAATTCTAAATATGTAATTTGTATTGAATATAACTATAGATTGCTTATTATCATTGCAAGTTTGCCTGTAGTTTGATTATTTTTTGTGAACTTCAAAAGATTAAAATTGTTTATTCACCTTATGTTTTTTAAATATACAGTATATCACTCGTACGTACATATACATATCTATTTCTTAAAACTGCTCAAGTACCATGGTATGTATGTTTCTCATCTCTTCATTATTTGTAAGATAAGCTATATAGTAGAATTCTTAAATTTTATTTTCTAAACATATTTTTAAAGGACTAAAACATAAGTGTCATGTAGCATGTTGTGTTTCAGTATTATATAATGTGTGCTTAGTTAAGCTAGATAATCTTTTTTTATTAAAATTCTTTCATAGGTAGGAACATACGGTGTCATGTGTGTACAGGAGACGAATTCATAAATTTGCTGCTTGAACAAAAGGGCTACCTATAGGCAGAACGAAAGCATCGTCTACTTTATTGTCTCTGTAGGTTATAGCCTTGTTAGCCTACTTAGAAATTCGCAACTGCATGTGTATGGTGTAGTATTTACTAGCTGGATTCTGATCGTTGGAGCAGATATTAATTTAATTCTGCTTCATGTTTGGAATCCTGCTGGTGTGTGGCCACTTAGTTATATATATTATAGATTAAAGAACCTTGCAGTTAAAAGTAAACTCTAGGTATGTGATTTCATTACTGTCAATTAATAATTAAATTGATTAAAATGCAAAGAGGAAATAAGTCTCGTTTAAGGAAAAAATTCATCTCTTTCATTTATAACAAGTTACACTTTTGTAAATACCAACTTATGTCATATTTCCCCCCCAAGGCAAATCAATATATTTTTAATTTAAGGATAAAAGTTTAGTTTAATAGTTAATCGTGAAATTCTTCTGTCATTTTATGAAAGATATTTTCTGACAGCTCAAAATCTTTTGTACTTTTAATTTTCTCTTCATTTATTTTTTTATATTATTTTATTTGTAAATATAGATCATTAGCATTCTTCTTGAGTGAAAATGTATTTGGATAACACTGAAGTTCGAACTTTAGTTACCTGCTTTGAAAACTGTTAAAACTTCCTTTAGAAACGAATTTTCAGTTAGCGAAGTTTGATGAATGTGAGATTAACAACAAGAACAAAAGAAAAAAAAAGAAAAGAAAAAAACATCTATAAACGGTTTATTTATGTTATAAATATAGAACATTTTTGAAGGTGATAATAACGTTCTGTTAAACTGCATGATACAAATAAGTAATTTTAAATAACATAAAATACACCTATTGTACAGCTCAGCTCCGGAAAAAAAGGCACTTGCATTTTCGAAGAGGAAAGTTATATATACCAATCGTTTACGAATGACAGGCCCGCAGCCAGGCGATTCGACACTAGATGGAGACAGTATCCCAGGATGGCTATGTATTTTCAATTGTTTTTTTCTCCTCCCTTCCCGCCTCGGAGATCCTTAAAGTGTTACGAAAGCACATCTCTGGCTATTTCATTTACTTTATTGTTTTTACTAATTTAATTGCGTATGTTAATAAAATTACAATGCAGGCAAAAAGTCCTGAACACGCGCAAGTTTTTGTGGTTGACTTAATTTTCATTATAAAATTTCCGTAATATCTTAACTATTGTTAGTGATTCTAATATGTTTTAACGCTTTCGAACAAAACTGAAAAGTGATTATAATTTCAGTTCTGTCAATCTGTTCTATCCGCCTGTCCGTATGCTAACAGCCGTAAATATTCATCGACCGCTACGAAGTTCTGTTATCCCTATGCACTGCGTCATGTACGGTATTGAAAATCTTGTATGTAGAATTCATAGAGCTTTTACAGGAGCACTCAAAATAAATGAATACATTTTGCTCTATGGGCAGTCATTCTTTAAAGCTTATTTTAGGGACATTCGGCTATTTCAAACAAAAGAAAATCCGACAATGGCCGAATGGATAAGACACTAAACATAGTAGATGACTGAAGTGTATAAGTCCATGGTTCTGACCTACCGCGTGGCTGTCGAACTAACTGTCTTGAGTCTTGGGCGGTTTCTCCAGATGTAACGTGAATACGCCTTTGAACCTCCTAAAAAGCTTTTCACCCAAGACAAACCAACCCCCTTTACAGATAGCTCTAGTGTAGCTTTGACTTAATTGCAAAACCGATCAATCAAATGGTCAAATGGAACAAAATTGTTATATTTTATTAAGAATTACAAAGCAGAGCTCTTCATAGCGCCTCTATTATTTGTAGTTCCTTTACAGGAGCGCCCAAATGTACTATGATTCTAGAAAATTGTGAAAGTGAAATAAAAAGCAATGGAAATTTTTATAAATGCCCATCTATCATGGAATCACGATGTAGATTTATGGTCAAGAAAAAGGGCTATCGGATTGAACATCTAAAAAATAGTCATATTTTAAGCATATAAACTATATCCGGCCTCAAAACGCTCTAAAAAAGTGTAAACACCCTCTGTATTTACATCAGTTAGAGCACTGACGGACAAACAGACAAACCAAAATAATGAACACTCTAGCAAATTTTATATTTCACATGACAAAATGTATTAAGCACTCAATATTTAATTTGTAGTATTTTTTAACACTAGAAATAATACAAATATGATGTACTGTAAAAGCAATCTAGAAGATTGGTATGTTGGCAAACCGGTCACCAAAATCAGCGGCGCATATAAGTTTATACTTCGGGAGAGGGGGGGAGGGATTTTAATTTTTTTTTTTTAGAATAGTTAATATAATTGTTTTAAAATAGCTGATTTTTATAATTATTTTACATTTTCTGAGGGTGCCCATGCCCCCTCGCCCCCCCCTCGAATACGGCACTGAGAAAAATCCTCTGGGCTTTCAAACGGGCGGCTTGAGTTTTAAAAGTATGCTGAGGATTCTTTTCTGGGAGGGAACTACCCGTAATTTTATTCCTCGCTGGCTACTGGCCTGACGTACACTTTAATTTAAAGTATGCGTAAGGAGCCATCATATTTAAAGACGCACCTACTTAATTTTTACAATAGCAGCAGCTATATTTCACTTCGTATTTCTAAAAATTTAGCTCATTTTAACACCGAATAGCAATTTTCAATACCTTTGAAGTAAAAAATTAATGAGTTGTTATCTTGTAAAATTTCCCTCTTCCTATGTTAAAATATTTTTTCATCCTATTAATATAATATGCTATCCCTTCATGCCTCTTCGCGCTCTTCTATCACGCTGATAAAATAACATCTGCAAAGCAGCTGCCGCCCTTTTGATTTGAAGTATTTTCAGCGTACGGATTCTCTAACGCCACGATTTTCTTGGCGGGTTGAAACGTATGCTAGAATGTAAACATACGGAAGTTAGAATCCGCACCTAAAGCTCTACCGTACCTTGCAGAATACCAACATACGGTAGATGGTTACGAATGACGTCAATATGATGTCACACATCCGAACGTTCGCTTAAACGTACGTGGCAGAATAGAGCCCCAGAGCTCCTTGTGAGTCAGGGGGAATGACGGCATTAGTGAAATTTTGAAGAAAACACGAAATCTGTTCCAAAGGGACACACATCTCAGTAATTTCACCATCATAATCTGTTCTTGCAGTACCCACAGGAGTATAAAAGGTGAAAATCTTGCAAAAAACTCAAGCTCCAGCATTAGGCTGATCCGAGAGAAAGGAGCAGCCAATAAAAACTCTCAACAATTGAGATTCAGGGTAAAGGGACCCTTGTTCCTATAGCAAGCATTTGTCGAACAGCAGTGGGGGGATCCTGTTTCACTACCTCTTGTACAAGACACAAACTTACATTTAATTGGTAGTAGTTAAGGTGGTTTGTAAGTTTTATTTGATTTTCGAGTCGGAGGGAAAAGTCCATACCCAGTTTTGACGGTAGAACGGGCGTCAAATCTCGATATGGACGCTTTAACGCTCTGAATAAATCCGTTTTGCGTTTTTTAAGTTGCATGGGGTGTGCTGGTAATCATACCAAAAACTATTAGTCAACTTCATGTTTACTGCAAAAGTTTTTTGTACAGTAAAATGGCCTTTTCCTCAAAGGCTTTACCCAAGGATCTGATACCAGTAAGTATCAACATTGAATCAATAGCTGTGGTTTTTCCAGCTCCAGTTACGAGTCTAAGAATTTGGTTTTGAAAAACTTCTAATTTTTGCAGAAGTGACTTAGACATGGGGATAAGAGGTTCGCAAAAGTAGGTTAAGATTGCAAGGATGCATTTTCGATAAGTAAGAGTGAGAGTAGAACGGCCACAGCCCCAAAGGCAGCCAGCTATTTGCTTAAGAAGAGGTAGTCTTTTGACTACACGGTCATTTAAGTACTCCACATGTTTCTTCCAACTTAATTCAGAGTCAAAAACAAATGCTAAAGTAGGTAAAGGTTTCCACATTATCAGGTGTAGCTCCAGCAAAAAAGAGTTCTGCCGTATTCTGCTGATGCTTTAACGAAAAAGTCTTTATAGCACTCTTATTCAAATTTACAGCCATGCTTTTATCCTACACCAAGAATTTAAGTACACAAGTGCAGAATTAAAAGTGGACTAAATAACTGTCTGAGCATGTCTCTTTGGTGCCGTCGTCCATATAACCAGGTCATATACATAGAGCAAACAGTGGATATTGAGAACTGATTTTAGAGTGTGGATCAATTCGTTGATGTAGATGTTAAATATGGCACAGCTGCCCTAATAGCACAACAGTCCCCTGTGGCTGAAATGTGACCACACAATATTGTCACAATAGAGTTACAAACATTTGCCGCGACTCCGCAGCAAAGTCACGCCAGAGTCCCTATGTCCTCTCGCTGTGTATTCACATTGCGACCGTTCAGAGAAGTCACTTTCGGACAGTTTTGCGACAGCGAAAAAATTCGGGGAAAAAGAGTTACCGAAAACATATACTAGATGGCAGCACCAAACTCTCAGGCAAGAAAAAGTTCAGCTCCAGAATCGAACCCTCGAGCCAATGGTTAGAAGGCCAGCATCTTACCTCAAGGCTGTGATTACCTTGCGCGGGTTACTTTAAAAGTAAACTGATTGCTGCAAAAGCTAGTTCTGGCATGGCTTCTTTTGGAAATTTAAAATTTTTCTGTGAGTATTTTATAAATGGAGGGGAAATACCATAATTAATAAACATAAATTAAAAATCTTGGAAATCTTTCTTTTTCCACATACATTATTTTCATGAGATAATGTGCTGTTTTATTTAAGTATTCATCCGAAAAAACTAATGATTTATTGAAACTTTTTATTCGGTTATGAAATAAATTTGTAATGTGCGACATGTGGGGTTTGATATATATTAAGGTATGAGGGATAATATTTATATTTTTGCTATATTTTTCCCAAAAGGGATTTCATATAAAAATAAATAAAATTAATTGGAAAAGCATGCATTAGGTAAAATAAATAAAGTATTTTTGACCCATAGTTTTACCTCACATTTTTCCTAGTGGAACTTTCAAACATACCAGGGACCTATATAAAGGGGGGGGGGGAATCTGAAAACTTAAAGCAATTAGTAAAAAACAGCAATTTTGAGACGTCGTAACGTTCAAAGTCGCAAAAGCGGCAGTGTGACGTCATTTTGAAGTCCAAAAAAATCAGTAGTCACGCAATAGTCACACAGTGACTTCACAGTTGAGTCACTGAGCGACCAATCACATACTAGTCACATGGTGGTTTCACAGTGGAGTCACTGAGCGACTGATCACATACTAGTCACATGGTGACTTCACAGTGGAGTCACTTAGCTACCGATCACATACTAGTCACATTGTGACTTCACGGCGACGTCACCTGGTGACTGGTCACAAATAAACTTCGCAGTGACCACACAGTAGAGTCACATCACTCACAAGTCACAATGTGACTAGTATGTGACAGTCCTTTGACAATTGTGACCCTCTGTGACGTCACAGCGACTCTTTTGTGACCATCTGTGCTATTAGGGTGGTGACAGATACTGAGGGAGACCAGTCTGGAGACTGAAACTTCTAGATCCCCCGTCTCCAAAACGGACTTTACAGCTTCTTCTACCAAAGAAGGCTTGAAGCCAGCTTAGCATATTTGAAATTATACCAAAATCAAAAAGATGTGTGAATATGTAATTACTTCCTTACAATGTGATATGTAATTACTTCCAGAAAATAATATATAAAAAGATTTTTCACAAATTTTCATTGCCCCAATTTTAATTTACTAACATAAACAATACCGGCAAAAAATCGTTGACAATGTAATCAGACTTCGTGTAATCATAATCGTGTAATCGTAATCGACTGTAATCGATTACATTTTCTTGTGTAATCGTAATATAATCGTAATCTGGCAATTAAATTTTTCATGTAATCGTAATCTAGTCATAATCTAGAAGTTTACTTTTTCGCGTAATCGTAGTCTAATCGTAATCTAGAAATTTCATTTGCCAGATAGTCGTAATCGAAGAGCCTGTAATCGTAGTCGCTTTGATTACGAGACGATTACAAAACGATTACAGTTGCCCAGTTTTAGTTTTTGTTCAGCTTACTAGGAAATTTTTCACGGGGAGGCACAGGCATGCCCTGAAGGCAGGAAGTTCCCCTGGAACTCCGACGTTTGGAGGAAGACAGGAGCTCACTTGTATTTTTTTTTCCCGGGAAAATATTTAGATGACCATGCTTTTGTTGTTGTTGTCTGTCGTCTTCTGTTCATCCAAGTCTGGACTGGTGAGAGACAAGAATGGACTTCCCAGAAGAAAGTGAGGGTTGCACGGGAGGGAATAGCTAAAATTATTTCTTGTGGTGCCAGATCTTTCCTTCATTTCTTCATTTTGATTTGCGGTCGTGAAAAAGAACATAAATGGCACCTACACAGGAAAAAGTGCAGCATGTTTTTTCAGTTTTAGAAAAGTATAAAAATAAAAATGGAAAAGGATGTGCATTTAAAAACTATGAATGTGTTATTTGGATTAGTGGACAACAGATAAACTTTGGTTCCTTGTGTTGTTTGGATAAGCAGGTAGGAGCGCATATATTTCCGTTAAAACTTAGTATATCTTTGTGCTATTAATAAGAATGTAATTGCATAAGAATGTAATACTTTTATAATGTATAAAGACCTTTAGAAATATCAATATTTTTTAATGATCGATAAATTTCTGGATAAATGGGTAAAGAGTAGGGAACATAGACAATGATCTACAAAATCCCTTTTCCCCCTTTAATAGAATTAACATTTTTTTTCCTTCAATAGAATTTGATGGTGAGTAAAAATGGGTAAAAATACATAATGAAGTATTAAAAATGAATTTTGTCTTATTTTCGACTTGATTGGCTGCCTTGACTTATCTGAAAGTTTAACGGATAAATAATTTATTTTCATTTATGCCAGTGTTAGTGATTAGTCCCAGAAAACAGTTCATTTTTTAAAAAATATTATTCACAAAGTATTCATACTTCGTTTTTTTCACTGATGAGTGTGAAAATTATTTAAAATATTTTGTTTTTATCTAATTTGTACTGTACACATATTATATTAAAACATAGTACGTCTTTCGAACTTGAATTGTTGGCATCTATTTATTATTAATTTGGAATTAAACTGGAGACTAATTATATATAACTTTTCTATTGTGTGTAGTATAAGCTTTTATAATTTCTCTGAGATTTCGCATTAAACAACATAGGCGTAGGACAGGGGACAACATGTTCCGCTTGCCGTCTACTTTGTTTAAAATACCATCGATTCAAAAGTCTTTTCCTCACGCAAAACCTATAAAAATTTCACTATTTCCACTCTTGAATATATTATATACACACATCCCTCCCTCCCCATCCGCAAATCTTTGACATCTCTACGTCTATATTAACCTATTTTCTATCTCTCATAAAAATGTTAGCTCCTTTATACCACATTCAAAAGTTTAAACAACTTTTGCCACTATACTATTTTCATTAAATTTCAAATGCATGTATGTATGGGTATATTAAATATTCAATATGTAAAATGAATTCTTGACCGGAGACAAAAATGTGTGTCAGTTCTTTAGCATATATAACAGCTAATTGCTTAGAAAGTGAGCATCTTTGAACGATTAATTATTTATAAAATAGTTTTACAGTAAATTCGGGCCTTTTTTATTGTAATTGGCATTACGTTGGGTTTTACCATTCACACTGCCAATATCACTGTCCAGTTTTGTTTATTACGTCGTACCAGAACCAATACAGTATATATGAGCCACCACACTTTTAAGATGTATGTTTAGAGATACCTTTAGACATCTCCATTCTGCTATTCTTAAGTAATTCTTATTAGTAGTATTCTTAAGTCTTTCTTCAATAGATAGTATGCATGTAGTTTTGAGTTAGTAGTTAGTTTTGAATTTTTAAAACGGCGTGTGTATTCTAGAAATTAAAAGTTTGTTTGTTTGGCAGGCCCGGTTTTAGATATTTAATGCCCATATACGTGTTATGAAAGTATAAAAAAAGAAGTTAAACTGTGCGTGAAGTTTTCTGTGAAATAATAACTGCAATATACGTCCAGCCTCATCTATTCAGATTCAGGCTAATGGTTATTGTGGAGAAAACAATGCATTTGTCGAGAGCCCCTGTTTTTAGCATTTTACTCAATGCATTAAAAAAATCTTAAACTTTGGTTTAATATGTTCACGCACATCGTTGCAAGATCGTAATGACAGAGGTTCCTCCTTCACGGCTGAATAGGAACCACGGTTAACTTTTCATGCGTCTGCCAGTACCTCTTTCGAAACCAGAAAACCAGGACATAGGCAAGGAAGCAACGCCGATCATAGAAGGGATCAAATATCAATTTTTGTATACTAATTTTTGCTTGATTAGGATAAACCTGGGTTCATTTCAAAGATGTGTTAAACCACCAAGCCTGTCCCCCCCCCTCCCACCCCACACGCACACTGCAAATGACATATGTCTAAGTTAAAATCGGAAAATGCCATGTTCAAATAGAGGTTCGTATGCATTAAAAAACTTTTCACAAGTGGGCCTAGGAAATCAAACAGGTTCGTCTAATAGTATGGAAGTTCTTGCTATATGGCATTCTTGTAATTTAGCTCCCTAAACAGATGGATCCATTATTCTGTTCTTGAGTTAAAATTGCAAAATTTAGACATTATAATATCAATGCCAGAAGGGTAAAAAGAAAAGTTTTGTAATCGTAATGTACTCGAACATAATCGTAATCTAATCGTAATGGGAAATTGGGTTTTATATGATAATCGTAATCTAAACATAATCGGGAATTACACTTTCTCCGGTAATCGTAATCCTGGTCTAAAAGTGAAAATTAATCGTAATCGTAATCGATTACACGTCTGTGTAATCGGCACGAAGTCTGAATGTAATGCTGTAATGATGTTGACAAATAAATTGTGCTTCAAAAAACCGATAGCATGTTTTCAAGAAAATGCGTGTGAAGATAATAATCATGCAAATAGTTCGGAATGCTGTAAGGTTTTGTGGAGTATTCAGGGTTTAAAAAATATGCTGTAAATATGACTTGATATAGACGCCCAAAACTAGCATGCGAATAATTTTTTTAATAGTACCTAGTTTAAAGTAAAACAGAGTAGTGCGTTTGGGTAACATTTTGCTTTATTGTAGATTTCTGCTTAGATTCAATAAACTTTTTCTTGTTTTTTTTTTAACCAGTCCCTCCCTCCTCCAAAAAAAAATGTACCGTATCCACCACTTTTGTGTACCATTGGCTGCCCTGTATACACAAAAAACCTCCTTGCATTCTGAACTAATAGCATGATCATCCTCCAAAACCTCGCATTTTCATGAAAACACACTGTATCATGTGCAGTTGAACCCTCTTATGTGAAAATTTTCTGTAAATGCTCACATAAATGCTCTTTGCCAAATTGATTGTAAAAATTGAGCATGTTGAAAAAAAAGAACAGAATTAGAAAGATCGAATTTTAATACGAAATATTTAACTTTCTGTAACTATGCGTTCCCTGTTTCAAAAATGATCACTAATATGTCTCGCAGTAGCCAATCCGTTAATTTGTACTTTTTATGACACATGAAAATCCAAAAAATCTCTTTTATAAAACCTTCACTGAAATTTTGTAATAGAAACGCTTTCTTTATTTTGAAAAAATTTCAAAACACTGTTGCAAGTGTTTCATTAAAAATTAACTAAACACATGCAACACAAACGTGGGTTTTGCACAGGAAGTGTACCTATAACTGACTTAGAATTTGCAATACTATTATTTTTAATAAATTGTTTTTTAGATAATATGAAGCCTATACGTGATTGCAATGACGGTGCTGTAGCGCGGGTTTTAACACATATTGTTAAAAGATATAAAGTGGAAGAAAAAACACATTTATTGAAAATTAATGAATGAAAAATGAAGAAATTTAAAGGATTCTTAAAGTATTAAAAAATCTGAATTTAAAAAAAAATACACGACCATAATCTTGGTAGTTAAATTTTTAAATATTTCCTTCTTTTAATACGATATTAAGCTGCAAGATGCAATGAAATATGTCAAGTAGTTGTGAAATGTTCACATAACGAGGTTTACTGAGCCGACAAACAACACAAACTGAAATTTTCACCTTTTGCGTAAAAAATATTTCAAATGTGTGGAATTTTAAGAAGCACTCCTGAAACATTTCAGTACTACCAAAGGAATACTCAAATTCTAAAGAAAACTCTAAATATAACGACCCGAAGAAGAAACTCACGCAATCGTCATAAATGCCTCTAAATAGTTTCTCATTTATTACTACCATTTTATTGTGATCCCATTTATACCGAGACCACTAAAGTCAGAAGTTTATGCCTTTCTATCACTCCCTCTGGTTTAATTTAAGTATATCTGGGTAAACTTTACGCTGTCGCGTAAAGCCGGGAAATCAAACGAAAAACGTATTTTATGGCCAAATAAGAAACTGTTGAAAATAATCAAAAAGGCTAAGGACGCCCTTAACAATTCTAATCATTTTGTATAGCTCGTAGATTCTTATCGAATTTAGCTGCAAGTTTTTTGCCGTAGACAATGTAATTTAATAATTTATAGCAGTTTCGTGCTAGACGAAAAAATAGTTTTCTTTAACAAACGTGACTTATCAAAGATATATATTTATCTATTACCGCTTTATTAATATTATATATAAGTCTTGTTTCAAATACCATAACTCATGACTTCTCTGCTGGTGTTTTGATTTCTTTATTTATATTTTATGAGATGGCAACATATGCTTTTGTTTTCTCGTGATAACAACACTTGAGGCTGCCTCGTCATTTTCGTAGAATTTTTCTTTATAGGAAAATGTGTCCCAGGTGTAGAGATTATCTATTTTACAAACCCATCTATCGAATTTCCTATATATATATTTACTTTTTATTTGTATACTTCTGCTTATGACGCCCTATGAATATTGCAGAGAAAACAAATTTCCATTGTTCTGTAATTTATTATTGCTTATTTAATTTTTAGGCTGTGGAATGTCACGTTGGCTTCGAATACAGTGTTTTTTATTGGTTATTTTTTATTATATTTATTGCATATATTTATTATCAGCTTGAAAGTATAGAATCCTACTGCTGCTTGAAATCCTTATTTCGTAAGTTAGGTTATTTACGTTATATACAGGTTATACCAAAAACACTGGCCTGGGCTTTTACAACTTAAAGATTGATCTAAGACTTATACAATAGATTGCAAACTTACGTAAGACAAGGTACAGAATTTCATGGTATCGATTAAAATTTTCCAGAGATTAAGCCTAAATAAATATAAAATTTAAATTTTTATAAGGCCCAGTACAAAAAAAAATCTCCTTTCAATGTGCCCATTTTATTCATTAGGTACAAGATTTCAGCCTTTCATCATAAAAAGGATCCCGATATGAAAATAAATATATGTTGACTTAAACCATTTTTAAATGGCTCTCAAAGAGAAAATCACATCAGAAGATCGCGTTTCAGGAGCTGTACACACACGAATTACGATTCCATAAATATATTTATTCCATAAATATATATATAATAATTTTGCTATTATTGGTACGATACAGCCCCATATCAACTTTTTAAACACATCTGATCCTTTTTATGACGAAAGGCTGAAGTGTTGAATAAATGTAAATTTTAATCGATACGATAAATTGTGTACCCTTTCTTAAGTAACTTTGCAATTTATTGTCGATTTCTATTATCAATATTTACGGAGTAAAAGTTCAAGTCAGTGTTTTTGAGACACTCTGTATCTCTCTCTATATATATATGTGTCTAATTTAAGTCTCAGATTTCCGAAGTTTTTTGGCAATCTGTCACCTTTAATAAAAAAGTATTCACTGGCACATTGAACTCTACAATTCTCAATCAAAATATGGAATACAAATTTTTCTTTTATAGTGAATACCTGTATTCTACAGTTACACTTAAACATGTATATCAAAGTTTGAATAGACAGAATACTAGTTGAAGCATTGAAATGTGTTGTTTTAAAAAGCTAAACGTTAACTTTTTACAAGAGTAATTTTCTCTTTGAGTACTGTTAAAATTCGCAGTTTTTTCAACGATTTTCAGGAATAAAGCTTGAAAGCGAGATAGTTTTCCCTTTGAATGATAAATCTACCCAACTTACGAATAAATGTTATACATTCTGCAATGATTAAGGATTTAAGTGCGTTTAAATTTGAATTGAAATTTTTTTTTAAATATCATATGTCGATCTCACAAATGGAGATTCAAAGACTAAATTTAAACTTAAATATTTGAAGTAAAATTACCGATCGTAACTCTACGTTTTCAGAACTTTCAGCAGAAATATCATCATATATATTATTTCTCAAAGGTATTTTTTTCTGGCGCGGCAAGATCTCATTAAATACTTGCCAAATATATATATATATATAACATACCCAGTTAAAGATTATAATTTCTATTTTTGACGAAAAATATGCAAAAATCCAGAAAAAATCTTTTTGTTAATAAAAAAAAAAATCATATATGATTATTTCTCAAAGGTGTTTTTTTCTGGCGCGGCTAGATCTCATTAAATACGTGACCACAAAAATGTAACAGACTCCATGGTTCCAGGTTGACATGGAGTCAGATGAATTGAATATACTTGAATAAAATTAGAACAACTCGGAGTTGTTATTATGTATTTTGTATATATTGGATGGATGACTAAAGGTAACTAGAAATACGGGTTTTTTAAATATTAGGTTGTAACGAAAGTTTCCCGCCACCGCAAATATCGTCAGAACACAGCTCGCGTTGGCGTATTTGCTCATATTTTGTCGAACGATTTTTGACATTTGAAAGAAAGATTCTTCTTGGAGCCACTTTATAACACTGTGTTGTGAAATCTCTAAAAAATATAGTTATAATTAAGTACAAGGTGTTTCAAATGGAACTATAGCTCTAGAGGATTAGAACCATCATTAACTTCCAGTTGTGTTGCAAAAAGTCAGCTCCAGAATATCAACAAGTTATGAGTGCAGGTTTAAGTACTATTGTTGTATCATGTGACACTGTGCAGGTTTGGTACCGAAAGTTCAAATACATTTATCTAATGAGTTAGAAGTTAGTTTTTCAGGCAGATATGGCGGAAAACTTTCGTTACAACCTGATAGTTTGTAAAATAAATATTTAAATGAGATTAAAAGAACTTCTTATTTTATCTTTTCAATCGAGCCGTCTCATTTTGATAATTCTGTGAGTTGTATGCATCAATCGCTGGCAGAATATTTTGTTCTATGCCATTTTCTCGAAGGTTTGGCGACATTTTTCTGGCGGCCCCGGGTGGGCGGCTCCGATAAAACCTTCCAAATGATGAGAAAACAATTCCCAATAAAAGTAGCCTTCGCTATGATCATTATTAAAGCTCAGGGCCAGACGCTTCAAAGGGCAGGATTGTATTTACCTGTATGAACATGTATTTTCACGGGGACAATTATATGTGGCTTTTTCACGAGTTCGCAAATTCAGTAATATTCATGTTTGTATGAAAGAAACATATCGTCAAAAATCAATGATGATCACATAATAACTGCTAATATTGTTTTTAAAGAGGTTTTATAAAATAAAACAGTTAAAATAAATTTATTTTTGTTAAAATAAATGTCTACTTTTTGAATTATTTCCAATCAAACATCTAACTGACCCGTGAAAATATTTAACAGAACATTATGTACTTATAGACACATTTATTCATTTTCACACTATAATATTTACAGTTGTAGTATTAAATACGATATTGTGCGAAATTTTCGTGCGGGTCAGCTAGTCGAAAATATTTAGTATCGTTTTCAGTACTCGTATCTAACTTCACATATTTAAAACTAAATGTCTATTGCTATATTGTTAAGACAAGATATTGCGTTTTAAGTAATTAGTTAATTACCGTGATGTACTAGTAAACATTTTAAATTAATAAAAGTTAAGTTTTATATTCAAATAAAAAGCATAACAGAAGCTTTTTCGTTGATTACATAGTGCCACTATGCATGCATAAGAATACAATAAGATTTATGATTTTCAGAAACGCAGCCTCAAGCAAAACTACATTTATAAGGCCGTTGTAAAACATTTATTATAAGAAAATCAAACTAAAATTTGTAAAATCGCATTCTGCTATTAAAAATACAAAATAATTTGTTGAGTGTCAAGGTTTAATATAGGACTGTCATTTTAATCTCTTTTTGGAACCTAACCAAATTCATAAATACATCTAAAAAATATTTGTGTATATAATTTTTACCAAATTGCTCATTATTTTAGTAATATATAGTAATATACACTGTCTAATAATTATCATATGTTTATTTAAAGATTTGCTTTTTTTTGAGTATCAATTTATAGTATTTTAACATTTGACTGAGGTAAAAAAAAAATTTTAGTGAACAGTTATTTACTATCGATAAATCTAAATTAATGGTTACGCGTAATAGATTATATATAGTTTACCAAGTGTCTGCTAAACAAAGTCGGTTTTTAAAAATGTACCTTCAATTCTGGATCTCACAGAGCCTTTTCCTTTATTTCCGATTTCATAATACAAATCCTTACTCTTCTGATTGGAAATACACTGGTAAATAAATGTTAAGAATGTCTTTATTCAGTTAAAAGGCTTCATCTAGGAGCTGCGAGGACTATGAAAAACTGATATCTAGGCACTCCCATTCAAAAATTCATTCGACTTGTTAAATAATATGTTAAATCATGGTTTCAAACATGATAGATAGTTTTTGCAAAAAATAAATATATCAATAAATATCAAAAAGAACAATACGGTTTCTAAAATTAATCCTGAATAGCAGCTTTAAAATTGTCAATAATTCTCGAAATTACTACAGAAACATTAAACAAGAATGCCTTTCGGATAGCTTTCCTGGAGCTGTCTTCTTGAATAACATTCAAAAAACGGAAGGAGAAATCATCAAAGTTGTTGGAAAGGCACATTCCACAAATATAGAAATTTGGTGGTTTCATAGAGCCCCCTAGCGGTGAGCGTACTTTTAGCAAAGATGCTTCTACTGAGCAACCCTGAAAGTTAGCATTGCACAGCTATCCAGTGATTAGCTACGTTCCATATTGGAAAGACCAATATTCTCCAATCACATTCGACAAGCGAAATTTCTTTTACACGTTTTCATGACTGTAGTTACCAGGTAGTTGGCTTAAGCAAGCTCCATATTCAAATACTTTAATTCTTGTTAATCTTAAATGTAACTCAAAAATAATGTTGCAAGAATTATTATTTTCTAAAGCTGGTTATCGTTTTACACAAAACTGAATAATCATAAAATTCTTCAACATAAATATTTTATAGAATGGTGCCCTGGGAATGTCATGGAAAACTCATCTTATTCTATGTTAATCTATGTTAATAAGGTGGTCTTCAGTTGTGGATTAAAGTGAAGTTGCCCTCAAGGATATCTTTATCAACATTTATTCTTCCGCAAGTTACATATCCTCTCTCGGTTTCACAAATGGAACGTTCAGAGGAAAACAGTGCATATTAAAAGTAAGATTCTTCAAATTTCTTTCACATTGCCTATTCTTAGAAAGAACATGCTAACTTTTAAATAAACAAAGCTTTTAAAAGTTGAATCTCCCTCGATTACGTTTTTGAGTCACTATAAATCAAAAAGCAATGCCAGACACAACTTTTGCCTTTTTCATAGACGACATTTGTTAATTTAGGGATTTTTCAATTAAGTAATTTTTTGTGGCAGATATTTAAATATTTTAGAAATTTTCTTGGCATATTTTCCAAAATTTATTTAATCGGATCACACTCATGAGTACTAGATGCATCTAAAACAAGTTTTCACTTCCAAACAACAGCCACTAGCAATTCATGGTTAATCTAAACATAGCTTAAACACAAGTCATGAAACAACACACACGGAAGTCAAATTAAACACCCTTTTTAATAGCATTCTTTACTTCTTTTTTAACTACTGAAAAGCTATTTGTATTACTAAGTAATATAATTTTTTCTTATCTGAATATTTTTCAAAATATTCTACACCTTTTCAAAGTTAAATTTTATGTAGCCTTTCAATTTCAACTATACAGAAGGAATACATGCTTAGTATCGAAGTCATCTCTTCAGTAGTACCAAATATAGCATTTCATTGCATAAGTATTCACATAACATAAATCACAACTGATACTCCTGTGAAATAGAAATATATATTCTAAAGATATTTGAAATCATTAGCCATTATACCATGCATTTCAAGACCGTTGGATTCTCCCTAATGTCTAGAGATTTCATTCGACATATGCATATCCCACCGATAGAAATGCTATTGGGATGCACAGGGACATGCTGAACATAGAACTATAATAATATCATGAACCAGGAATTCATTATGTATACATTGATCGAATAATACAGTTCAAGCAATCACGGGAAATTAATAATTTCATTTATATCATAATGGGCCGAACTGTAAATGGTTATGAACCAGAGTGAATGAATAATAAATGTATTCTGAAATCCATTTCAAAATATGAGTTGTAATAAATAGGTGATAAATTCGTTGTCTTTTACATTTTTTTTTCTTCACCGTAAATGTAAGGAGTGTTTTTAAATATTTAAAACTACATTAAACTTTTCAAAATAAGTAAATGATACTGAAAGAAACCACAACAATAAATAGTCAAAAATAATGTGTGACCTAAAGAATGTGAATGCGACATATGTTTCAACAATCACGGAATAAAACAGTATAAATAATGCGTCTACTTATATAATATCATGCAAATAAAAATTATCTGCGGAAATGTTTTTTAAGTGTCAAAGCTAAAACCATCAGATAGAGCTTTCTATTGCCGTTGTGAAACGAAAGTATATTAATGTTCAAGCAGAAATATTTATTGTCATAAATATCTCGACGAGACAAATTATGTCACAATCCTTTTTTTTTCTATAATTTGATTTAAAGATTAGAAACAGTTTGGCAAAAAATTGCATTCATCAAAATAAAATTATATGCCTGGCTTATTACTAAACCCCAATAACGGCTTTCACTATTAGAGTCACAGTGGTCAGTTTCAGTACTCTGAAATAGTGGTATAACACCGAACGTTTCTTAAAAAGCCTTTATTTTAAATTTATGTTTAATTCTATTATTGTTGTTGTTGTTGTTCCTATTATTGTTATGATGTAATTTTCAATTACTGTGAAAAATACAGGTTTGTTTTAATTGGATTATATTTTGTTTTAATCTTGCGCTATATTTCACTTTTCACCCGTTGACGAGAAAAAGAGTCTTTGTTTTAAAGTAACTTTGGGAGGACAACTGCATGGGTGTGCAAAAGTAAAGGATGCTTTTTATTTAAGTGCAGCAGCGAAGCAGAGTATACAATGGATAAAAATCTTACCGTAATATCCTCAGAGCGTAAAAATATGGTAAAAGTGAACAAAACCTTGAAAAGAAGATGAAAAAAATTTCTAATTGCAAATTTTTACACTTTGTTTTTAAGTTTTGAAAATAGTGTACATCCTTTAAAAAAAAAAAAAAAAAAAAAAAAAAAAAAAAAAAAAAAAAAGACGTTTTCGAGTAAAAGTCAAATTTCCTACGCTGGTTTCACATATTAAAATTTGTCATAAAATATGACGTAGGTTATGTATAAACATAATTTTTCATATTTCTCTCGACTTGTGGGCTTTTCAAAAACTAATAATTATTCGCAAAGCTATCATAGTAAATTTCACTTATACTCGAATACTTTCTAGAGAGGGTGTATTTACAACAGTTTGGATGAAACATATTTTGTTTTAAAGTAATGGTGAGCAGGAATATTAAAGTTTAGAAAAAAGCAGTTAAAACTTCCGTATTATTGTAAACTTTTAATGTGTGGTTATAAAGTAAGATGACAGTAAAAAAATAAATAAATAAATAAGTTTTATATATCAGTCGGGAGTCATACCGAGTTCTAATCTTTCGGAAACAAGTGTTTTTTTGCTTTTTAGTCGGTGGAGCTAACTACGCACAAGTCAAAAACAGCGTTTCTCAAAAAGAACTATTAGGGGAATACATTAACTCCTGAAGAAGTTACAAATACTAAAACCACATGTAAAGTTGCAGCTGTATTCACCGAACGCCATGACTACTCCACCAATCAGGTAACCTTTATGAAACGTTTGACTCTCAGAGACAAATTAAAAACTCCCTTAATGAGACGTCTTGGTAACCCTTGTTTTTGGCATCGAGGATATCATTTTCTTTGCTAACCTTTGAAGTAACTCGTTCTGCTGATGTTTGGCGAATAAGGCCATTAAAGGAGTAAAATAATGTAATTTCAATACTCACGAGTGAACTGAAATAATTATCAAAATTTCGCAGGACGTTGGATTTTAGTATAAAACGAAGAACAACATTTAAGACAAACTTACTGCAAAATGCCTCAAGTTTTAAATGTTGAATTTCTTACAAAAATAAACAATTTTGTGTAATTTTTTGCAAACTATATATGATAGAAAATAGTTCTTCCCTCACTAAACATAAGGCAGTATAACTTTTGTTATTAGAGACAACAAGAATTTTCATTAATTTTTTAATGTTCCTCGAAGTTTGATATTAAATGTTGTTTCAAGACACTTAAGAATATTAAACTCATAATGGAACAAATATATCAATTCATTAAAAAATTAATTAGCTACATGATAAATTATTATCGAAAAAAAAAAGCAATTTTCATGTCAAAGGACACTGTTACATTTTACCATAATGCAGTTTTAATTTAAAATTCAAAATGCAGTTAGAAAACAGATTAACACAGTTCCATAAATTATATCATTAACTGTAAACTGTTAATACAGCTGAGTAGAACATTGAATGAATACGCCTATTCATGAGTGTTTGATTGCCAGTCTTCGAAGATTGCATGGCAGTGATCAGTTCTTGATGAATTAAGAGAGGCATCGGTCTATGTGTTGTGTGTCTTCCAACTATTCCTCACTTGATGATCTCGCTTCATTGCGTGTCACTACAATATCTATGTACCTTAATCTTTGAAAATGATTCAGTTTAAGGAAAATCAATTTCCCTTACTTGTCTTTTTAGGTATTAAATTTAGAAAGGCTAAATAAGCATAATGACTTTTACATTCGAGGTAAAATTTTAGAGACAGTTAAAAGCACTTTAAATCTGATGTGTTATCGTCCAAAATATACAAAATGACAACTCAATATTATAAGTGTATAGTAAAAAAAAAGATATTAATGTTTTTTTCCGAGAAAGTATCACAGTACATTCCTACCTCTCCCTCCCCAAATCGAAAGAGACTTTATGTATTTCATTTTGTTATATAAAACACTGTGAAAGACATTTATTTTAGTTACTACGATCAAAAATTTAAGGTGCATTGTTACATTAGACGATTTCTTTTTAGTGCCTGATAATTGATTTATATTTTTCTGAAAATCAACGAGAATTCATGTTTTCGCTTTTAGTAATAGTCTGAATTAAAACATGAAATAAAACTTTTAGTTTAAAACTTAAAGCATGAGCCTATGTTCGTGCACTTAAAAAAATTTACTTAAACTTACGTATGGCACTTAAAAAAAGAAAAACAGAAAATTTTAATGAAAAAATCCACGTTTTTAACTAAAATGAGATATAACTGAAAATTTGAATTCAGTTTTAATGAAATTCAATGTAAACTTTAAATATTTTCAATTTCAAGAGGAATTTTACTAAATAATTGCACACCTCTTGCAACCAATTCTAATAAATTCTTTAGCAATATTTATAAGTTCATAACTAACATATTCATCTGTATTATGAACCAAAAAATTTGCAAAAGTTCTAATCGTTATGGAAATATTTCAGTTTTTATATGAAAACTCACCATATTTTCTTTTTTAAAAAGCTTTTTGTGAAGAAAAAGATGTTCATAAAATTATTTTTTTAATAAATACAGAAATATTACATTTTGCTTAATAATACAGCGAATAATGATCAAAATATCCTATAAAATTTTCAAGGCAATATCTTAAACACGTTATGGGATACGATAATTACCTTTAAAAGAAATCACGAAAATCGCACTTTTGAGGAAACGCGTTTGAAAATGCTAATACTGCACAAAATACTATCCTTCGCATTATTTCTTGTATAAGTTCGCGTCTAGTTATCGTAGAAACAAAACTTAGCGGTTTTGGAATCCTCATCGTGTGACTTGCAACATAAGGAAATAATAAAATTTTCGAAAATTTTTCAAAACGAAGATTTTTTGTTGAATCTCATACTTTCAGTCCGTATTTATAACCATTTGAGATATAACTTAGCGTTTATAATATTACAGAGCATTTATCAAATTAAAGTTATACCTTTAATTTGACTTTACGTTGATTAGAAGAGAAAATATTCCTTGATAAATAGAAGAGAATGTATTGTAAAACTAAAACAAACTTTGTAAGATATAATGTCGAAAAAGAGGTTTCACATTATCTTATCTACAAAATGTACATTTCATGAATCCTTACCTTCGGAATTAGATGAAACTTTCGGCACTTGAAAGGCATTTAACTCTATCGCTGATAACGACTTTTACTGCATTTTGATGTGCTTCAGCCTCACAGAATATTTTACATCCGTTCGTTCATTTAGACGCGACTTGTAAAATGGCTCTCAAAGGAAAAACACCTATCTGTTACTCGCTTGAAAATTTATGCAAAAACACGTTTCACCAGGACGATAATGAGGCATAACTGAGTTAATATTTCTAAAAGGCATTTATTCAAATGGTCATAGCGAAATTAAATCTTGAAACGCTATTATCATTAAGAGAGTTTTTTTCATTTTTTGAAGAATACGATTTATAATACATTATCTAAAATGTGAATTAAAATATCTTTGTATCTAAATCGAATAAGGATTTATTTAGATGATCCTAAACTATTGTCTTAGTTTTCAAACATAAAAAATATACCACAGTTGAGAAGAAATTTGTTTTAATACATATAGTTAATAATATGTGCTTTGTTGTACTAACATACGTAATCGATATAAATAATATGATATCATTGGAAAAATTTTGTAATATGTATTAATACTCGGCATTTTGTCGCCAATTTATTGTATGAAGTTTATTGTCTCAATTAAGTCTAAATAATAATATCCTACAGAATAAATTGGTCATCATGTCAAATAATCTCTTCAAATATCTTGACCCTTTCTTCCTTTTCTAATTCTTTCATAGCTATGGATTGTTGATAGGCAATATTTTCTTCTCAAAGCACTAGGGTAATTTGAATTTGGATTCCCGATCAACATCAAAAGATATACACATCAGCCAGAAAAATGTAGGAAAGCACGAATTGCAGAAGCCGGTTTAGGAAAAAACTAGATGAAAAACATTTCCTCTGTATAAATGAATATTTAAAAATGAACAGAAAATATTTATTTTTATGGCATAAACACTATTCTAGAAACAATACATTATATTAGTACATTCAGTATTAAGAACTGTTTATTATTCAAAGTAATTGAATCTCCTTTCAGATTTCATGCAGCAAACATATTACACAAATCGTACTTTTAATCAGCTGCATTAGCGAAAATTTATGACGATGTTAATAGACAGAACTCTCGCAACATCATTACTAATAAATTGTCCTTCTCGCTGGATGTAGTGGCAAGGAAAATGCACATACCCTGGGGTTATAACAGGAGTGTCCTTTTATCTTGCACCTTGCTGTTGATTGGAAGTACATAGATGCTGATAACTGCTGTGTAAATAAAATCAAACAACTTTAAGAAATGAGAAAGAATTTGTAAGATTTCAATGAACACATGAAAAGATCATTATTTTAATCTTTAAGATTTAAAAGCATTTGCATTTTAATTTGTGCAATATAAAAACATTTACATTTTGAAAAATCATTAAAAGTAACGCACACTGAAATAAATTTCTCGAACTTGTTAAAAAGCAACATAAAATTTAAATTACCTTCTTTTGTTTGTTTTTACATTTACAATGATAGAAAGTCAATTTTTAACTATTACTTTGTATTCTAAATATTTGAAAATAACGAGTACAACTTTTAATATCCAGATCGTAGAAAAATATCTGTATATGTATCTAGAAGCCAGACCGCTTAATTAATAGAAATGAATATTAAGTACATTTATAATAATGTACACCCCCTGAAAAAAGTATTCGAGTTAAAGTGAAACTTCCTACGCTTAATTCGTGCATTAAAAATTATTTATAGTAAAATATTAATTATGTTATGTATAATTATAATTTTTCATATTTCTTTCGCGATGTACGTTTTTGAAAAACTAATTCACTATTCTAAAAGCTAAATAGGAAGTTTTGCTTGTACTCGAATACTTTTTAAAGAGGTTTGAGCTTGAAAACGTGAGGAACAGCACAATAATGTAGCCCAAATAGTAATTTTTGCATAAAAATTATATCGGAATATTTTGATGGCAACACCCTATTTTCCCCCTTCTCCAAAATGGATTTATTTTGTGGTCTTTGTGTCTGCAATAAGATATTTTTGTGCTCAAGCAGCAATTTAACAGTATTTTTTGTCAATGTTCTTGGGATGGTGGAAGAAGGTGTTTTCGTTCAAAAAGTACAAAATATTTTCATTATAACTGCAAATGTAAGAGATCCATTGTTATCGTTCCTACAAACAATTACATAAAGGTACAAATTTTACTAGAATAAAACTTAAAGTACACCCACCAATAATGTGAAAGCAACCAACTTTATTTTTCGCCTTACGTTTTATGTAATATTAAAAACTTCAAAAAACAGAAGAATAACTATAAACAGCATGCCTAAATGACAAAATTTAAAGGACAGAAACAGCAAACCCAAATCCCTTCTGCCTTACCTCAATGGAATTGCTTGTCATAGTCCCTCAAGAAACTTGTTCGACAGACTAGGTAAGTCAGAGCATATGTATGTGTGTTCCAGTGCTTCAATACATCAGCTGCCAGTTTTCATTATAGCTAACTCGTGTACTGGTAGAGTCACAATCATCTTCATCATGTAAAGATGCTTTCAAAGATCTTTGCTTCCGTCCTCTAATATGTTCTGCTAGATACGTTTCCTGTTATATGTTTCACGATAAAAACCTTGAAGATAGTAGCTCGTTTAAGTAATAATAAATGGTTCATCAGTGGTCAGTTCTGCCTAGAATATTGAAAGATCCGATATTTTGCTGCATTCACAGAGTAGTTATTTTGCTGTGTTGTTTTTAAAATGAATTACCTACGCTCTGGACATAGACTTGATGACGCCACTGATTTCATATGATCCTTCATTAAAGCTATTTTAATGGAAACTGGCCACATTGAAATTATATTCGAAGAAAATAACCCAAACTCTCGACATCTAGCCGGAGTAATTCTGAATTTTCGTATTTTTTATCCTCAAATGTCACTCATTTACGGGTGCGGAGCAACATAATACTCTTGAAATGATCTAATCCTGCCTATTCCTAATTCTCGCATTCCCATAAACGTCGGATTACAGAAAAAAGGGAGACTATGCAATGCATGCTATAGTCGTGCCACAACGCGTGCGCGCAATTACCGCCAATTTTTATTCTTGTTGAAATTTTAGGATTATTTTACTTATTAGTTTCTTTAAGTGGCAAAAATTAATTCGTGAAATTACATTGAAAAGATTATGTAATTATTACAATGGTTAATTTGCAATTTTTTAAGGCAAAGAAAGCTTAACAAATGATAAATAATCAGAATCGGCTACCGAGATGCTCTTGTGACTAAAGAATCATTTTATCACGCCTTGGGTCAGGGTTCGATTCCCGGCTTCGGCTTACGTGTTAACTTGTCCATCCCTTCATAGAGGATAATGTCGGCAACCTGTTGCGTGCCCCCATAATAGAATGGCCAATACCTTCGGACCGTTGTAGTGGCAAATGCCTAATCGGCAAGTGCCTGCCCGTTATTAAAAATAATAATTAATATTATCAGATTTCAAAAATGTCTGTAAATCTTCGGGTTTGAACAGGTGCGTTATTTTATTCTGTTTCTCGGTTATTCATATTACTGATAAGATTTCCATCACCAGTTTCGTCCTCATTGTCCTGTCCAAATTTTTTTCCAGCAATTCGTTATTTTTTCCCCCGGAAATGTCATCTCATGCTTCTGCTAACTTTAAAACAACATGATGAAGGGTTAAACCTTTCTTGGTTTGATTCAATTTTCTGTAGTAATCTCGCTGTCCATGGAGTGAAGCAACGTTAACAAAAGAGTTCGCCTATAACGCCTTTCTGTGCCTCTAGAACACCTTGATCAGTGGCTGAATGATTGATGTAACATTCGCTGCCAAAAAAATGGCACGAATATCACAGTCGATTCAACCATCCGCATGAGAGTGTGATGGAGCATTGTCTAAAGTAAGCACAGCCTTTAATGCCATTTCTTTGCTGGCAGCTCTTTTTTCACATGAAGAAGGAATAAAAGATTCAGCCAATTCTGAAACGTTAACGAATCCATCCTTGCATTTTAATGATTTCCTTACTGCATTGGTAAGGATCCCGTTTAAACGTTTTTGAAGAACATAGAACGAGTATATTTCTCATTCACCAAAAGAGGCAGTTTATGTCAAAAGAGGCAGTCGATGTTCGTACATGCCAGAACAACCGTGACCTGTGCTTTCTGTTGCTTATAAGCACGTGCACTAATACACTTTACACGGCTAAATTTTGTGGCAACATTTTGTGGAACAATCCCCTTTCATCTGCGTTTAGACCTAAGCTGGCACCAGGTGGTTTTCGTTAATCAGTTTCTGTAAGTCCTTCTTAAAATTCCTCTGCCGCCTTTTCATCTGATAATTTGCTTTCTCCTGTTACCATCCACTGACGAACGTCGTAATGTTTTCTTTTTCCAGCGACTCAGCCAACCGCTGCTTACAGTAAAATTTGCAACACCTAAAATTCTGTTCAAAGCAACAACCTATTCCTTAAGAATTGGTCCATTGACAGGAAGACCTAAACCTTTACATTGCACAGATTAAATGTACAGCGCTTCATCCACTTCTTACGGTTCTCCGTGATTTAGTGGCAGTTTCACTATCCAGGTGGCTATCAAACTCGTATTTTATTTCTGTCAATCGGCCAACATTTACTCTTTTCCCACTGCTGTTTCAAAATGACCTCTCTCAAACTTTTTTATTATCTGAAGTTTTTCCTTTATGGCTAGCGTAACGTACTTACGCTCAGGTGTCATCCTTAATATTTTAAATTAAAAATGAACGAGGCAAAGTTAACGAGACGACACTAAAAGAAAATCTAGACGTGAACACAACACAATGCATGGGAGACGAAATAGGGGAAGACCACGACGAAAATGTGTATCGAAGGAAGTTCCCACATTACGAAGGAATGATAGGGAAAAAATCAGATAAATGAACATGATCGATTCTGCTCTCGTCGGTATAGACAAGACTTCGGATTACGAGAGTCTTTTAGAGACGAGACGACGAAATTAGAAGTTTTCAAATGTATTTATTAATTCATAACTGCTGCCTTAGTATACTGTATTATCTAGCGTACACAGCTCGTATTAAAGCTTACAAATAGCATGTTTTTAAAATATACGGAAGTATAGTAACAACATTACTAGTTATCAGATATCTGTTCCTATTCTTGTTTAAAGTAAGGATTTATAAGGATATCTCGGTAATTTCACCATATCTTATTATATTGAAAATATTACACTTATTTCTCGACTTAAATGCAGCTATATTGAATAATAATATAAAAATTCCTATTTTTGTTCCGTAAGTGGATTACGATGTGAGTGATTTCTACTTTTGGAGTCTTTACGAATTTGAGTCCTCCTTCTTCGGATTCTTTTTGTCGTTAGTATTACGGTTTTGAAAGGTATCTAAAAAATCGGATGTGAGAATTTAACATATGTGAAAAGAACAGCAACAATACTGCTGCAGAAACAAGTTAAAGCAAGTAACGACAGAAGTGATATGCATCCAACCTTAAAACTGATAAAAAGAAATTGGCAGCTGCTCTAAACTCTCTGAAGAAGAAACATGTGACGAAAAATAAGGAAAAGGGCATCTCAGGGCCAATGTGGATATATATAAAAAGGCTTAACGTTTATTTTAGTTGTTTAGTTTGTTTAGTTGTTGTTTTAACTGAAAATAGTAAATGTAAACCGTTTACTACGAATGGGGTAATTTTTTTTCTTCCGATAATTTTTAATAAATAAATAACTGGTTGAGAGTCAACTATTACTCATAATCAAATAACGAAAACCTCTTGCATTCTTATTTTCATTAATCTTAAGTTACAATACATAACTAAAATCCAGCACATAATCAAACATTTCATTCACACCACACAAATGAGCCGGTCATATAATATTAATTTTCTGCTGGAATATTTTAATAAATGTTATGCGTATTAAATATTTGTTAAAATAAGGTAAGAAAAGTTTAAAAGGAAGCTGAATGCATTATTATAAAAATGCATACCTATATTTTAGTTATGTTCAAAAATACTGTTAATTAATTATTTGAATAAATTTTACTACTAAGTAAATGAAAAAATTATGTGTTACTACAAAAAAAGATATCTGTTATTTTAAGATTAGATTAATTGCTCTTATCATAACATATTGTAGGTATTTTCTAACTTGTGTGAAAGCATAAGATTAAAATAATTAACGGTCATTCATTTATTTAAGGTTATATTCTGATCCAAAAAATAAGAAAATTGGCTGTATACTTAAAATTTGGAATTTTCATTTTGGAAAATTCTGGAATATTTTAATAAATGTTATGCGTATTAAATATTTGTTAAAATAAGGTAAGAAAAGTTTAAAAGGAAGCTCAATGCATTATTATAAAAATGCATACCTATATTTTAGTTATGTTCAAAAATACTGTTAATTAATTATTTGAATAAATTTTACTACTAAGTAAATGAAAAAATAATGTGTTACTACAAAAAAAGATATCTGTTATTTTAAGATTAGATTAATTGCTCTTATCATAACATATTGTAGGTATTTTCTAACTTGTGTGAAAGCATAAGATTAAAATAATTAACGGTCATTCATTTATTTAAGGTTATATTCTGATCCAAAAAATAAGAAAATTGGCTGTATACTTAAAATTTTTCCAAGAGGAACAATGTTTATCAATTTTTTACCTGGGAATGAAACAACCATTATCACTTGGAGTTTCTTTCGTTACAGCAAATGCAGATTTGATATCTGACAATGAATATACTCCTACAGAATGTGTGCAATCAATATACAGATATAAATATTTTTTTAAGACAGTCAAATTTATTACCTGCAAAGTTACTGTACAAATTAAATCACAGAAAAGCAAAATTTATTAAAATAGCCTATGAATTTTTCAGCATATAACGTATAAAATTTAACATAAATTTCTTTTATAGTTTGAGATTAATTTTTTATTATTTTAAAAATCAGTGCACCAATTCTTGAAATGCTATTACAACTAACGGTATGCAACTTTAAATTAATGATATGTACCTTACAGTTAATGACATGAACGTCTCAATTAGTGATCCCAATGTATGGTGGTTAGAGCATCACTTTCTACGATAATGAATCTGGGTTCGATTCCCGGCTTGGGCTTGGTTTTTAAATTATTCGTACTTTCGTAGCCGGCAACGTTAGCCTACCTATAGGGTGGGACGGTAATGAAGTGGCCAACGTTTTCGTTCTTAGTAGTCGACTGTGGCTGAATGATAAGGTGCCTGTCATTGGAAAAAAAAGAAGCATTTATCGATAAAATATTAAATTATGTAGTAATTGAACAATAATTTGGAATAAAATCTTCTCGAGTACTGTCGACATGTTCTTAAAGACATTATTGAAATTTTAGTCTTGCTCTTAGGCACTTTTTTAAACGTTCCAGTCAAAGAAAAATAGTATTTCCCCTCTCCATCTTTCTATTTATCCGCGTGTATACGTGTGCCCAACAGGTATTAATCTAGAAATGACCTATGTATCTAATAGCAGGGAACACTTAAAACAAATACAACAGTCAAATGTTTGCATTTCTGTACTGTTGAATTGCTTCAAAATTCAGACTCTTGAAAAGTGGAAAAGAAAACTTGTTTTGAATTAAATTTTTGTTTCAGCATATAAGCTGCAATGTATTTTGTTGTACGTATGATGAAACAATAGATTTAGTCTTAAGATCTTAACCATTTTCTAATCAAAATTTTCAGCTAGTTGATAATCAGTCATAAAAATGTGGTACGAATGCAAATTCCAAATTTAATTTGCCGTTATATTTGATAGTGGACTGCCAAAGTATTCACAAAAAGTAATATTTCTGTACTTAACTTACGAAAGAGAATTGGAAAACCTCTGGTAGAACAGGATTAATAATTATATTTTTATTTATTGTACATTTTTTCATTGTTTTCGCCTGAAACAATAAAAAATTGAAACGCATAATTTTAAAGTAGAGGTTAAAAGAATGATTGTTTATACTTGTGACATTTCGCTTGGCTTTTATACATCCAGGCATACTTCGAAGTTCTATTTATTTATCACTTGATAAATTATGCTTGAACGAGAAGGATTCAAGGAGTATTAGTGCAAAATATTTCACTATACTAAATGGCTCTTGTCACGTACACAAAATTACGATGCCACAGTGTCTTCACTATTCTGCACCTCTTTTATAAATAATATATTTTAAAACGTAGAAACTACCTTAAAAGTTTTTAAACTACTTAATATTTGAACTGTAGACGTATGCGTAATATTGTAAATTCAAAATTGCAACTTTCTACCACTCCAAACTACAGTCAAGTGCATCCGAACTAATTGCTAAAATATGTCCCTAACAATTTGGAAAATAGTGAAAGTGTTTTAAATCTTAATAATTTTCTGATTAGATAAATGCATGATAAAAACATCAATTTTAATTTGAAATTGTTACCATGCCTCCAACAACATAATTTTATTTACTTAACAAATTTTATGTTTCACTAAAAAAAAACAAAAAAAACACATTTTTATCAGTAAACCAGGGGTGCAAATAGGATCTAAATATTTAGTGGACCAACAAAAATTTGGTGGCACCAAATGTTTCTTATCTTTCAAAATCTCGGAAACAAATGTAATTTTTTGGTTGTACGCACCGTGCGACTGTGCGACCCCTTGTTTGCATACCTACAGTAAATAATCAAAAGGTTAACTTAACCAAAAAAAATTTTGAAACTCTGTGTTAGGTGTTTTTGTTGTTTCACTAAAATTTTGTTTTCTGTGAGTATAAGGGAATTTAAAGCATTCGATAAACTCGTCTGATAATAAAAATATTCACTCTTCGCGTAGTTTGATAATGGTAACGAACACTAAAGTTTTTTACCTTAAAATGTTTAGAACATTATGAATTTTGAGTCATTTCTCCGAGTAAACTAAAGTTTTACAATTATATTGTTCTACTTTGCTTTTAATCGATTTGTGCTGTTGGCTGGCTTTAATATCTGCAATATAAAATGAAATAAAACTTCATAAATGGCTGGAAAAAGTGTAAAGCAGCGCAAAAAATTGGATAATACTTGAGGACAAACAATGTATTTTAGAAGAAAAAAAGAGTTTATAATCTCGAAAAAGTAAAGAAAATTTTCACAACAGAAAACAACTCGATAGATTTTTGTGAGTCGAGTAAATTAAATTTACTTCTATTCGATCAATCTTTCATATTTTTTAACTAGAGGAACAATGAATGATTTATTATGATTGGTTTGTTTGTCGATAACACAACTCATTTTAGCTTAGTAATATGTATTGAGTTTACGAGCCGTAAAAGTATTTTTCTCTTTTATTTGTCGTAAATTAATACATGCTTTCAAAAACCTGGTTTTTATATCGTTCAAAGCCTTAGAAAAATTCTGCAGGAACTAAGAAATCTCTCAGTAATTTAGTTTTATTAACAAATTATGCAGCTTCATCACCTAATATTTTCAGGAAGAAAGGGAAAAACGGTAGTGCTTTTTTAAATATATTTTGAGTTTTTTAAATTTATTTTTTCTACTCGTTATTTAAGCCCTTATTTTGTGGTAGTAAAACAGATAATGTTTGAGAAGTTTTAAAGTACCTATAAATTTCTATTTCCTTTACTAAGAAACAAAGTAATATATATGTTATTAGAAATTCAAAATTAAATAACTGTGAAAGAACACAAAACATGTCATTATAAATGGACGATTACTGAATTATTTTTATTGAATCTTTAATACGATGACTACATCTATTGATACCTTCCTTTAACCGATACAAAATATATTTTAAATAGCATAAATATCACCATTATCCAAAATTAAATAAATCAAAACTTTTACTTGTATCTTTTCTTAGTATTATTTTAGGCAACAACAAAATGGGGTTTGTAATAATTGAAAGAAAAATTCAACCTACGCATATATACATAAGTACGTTATGTGGCTACTCACACTCTATCAATTAGTACTTTGCATATACTTTATTAAACTGATATTCATTTTGCATTAACGTAGCTTATCTTTACAAATAAACTATTCAAATCCATCCTAGTCATTTACGAACATGTTACTATAACTCATTACCATAACTTTGCATTAGATTATTCTTTCAATTAACTGACAATCAAATAAAGAACTGTAAATGTCTGTGAAATAGTGGAATAACTCAATGCAGAATATAGATTATGGGATGATATTTTGTAGATGTTCTGTATGGAAGAATATATTAACTTTAGGAATTGTGAACTGAAACAAATATTTTTTTTCAGATTTTAAATATGATATTCGTTAAAGATGTTTTGTGATGTTATTCGCGTTGTTTTGCTAAATAATACTGTATTCATTATGTTATGTTAAAATTGAGAAAATGCTGGTTTTATCAACTTATAGAAAAATATAAAATGATTTGGAGAATGATTTTCGATTCACAGATTTACGCTCTGATAAATACAGCAGGGTCAGATAGGGGAAAATGCGGGTATATTGAAATATACCTTTTTTCAACGTAAAAATTTAGATTTTTCAATATTTCTTTCCTATGAAGATATATTTTAACAATATAACAGGGGTTTTTAATGGCATCTTAGGATATTTCAATAATATTAATGTGTGCAAAACTTCTTGCTTTTGCTCTGAACCTACTGCGTCTTAACAAGTGATATTGAAAAACTTCTAGATTCCTTATAATTAGATAAAGCATATATGTCTTGATACATAATAGTAGAGGGACTTTAAAAGAACTGAATTATATAAAAAAATTGTAATTTCTATTTTTAAAATTTTTTCTTCAGAGGTGAGGTAAAATGGGGGTATGCTCAGACTTAGCAAAGTTCTATATGAGACTGACATTTCTATATCTCTTTCAGTTAAATATTCCTGAAACAACAGTTGTAATCAATAAAATTGACATTTTAATTAACTGTTTATTGTAGAAATTAATTTTGTGGAATCGGTAGCGTAGCCAAGAATTTTTTTGGGGGGTGACTGAGAACTCAAAAAACTACAATGCAATAAACCTTATAAAATTCGATATAGCATTTTTTTTAGGAGGAGGGAAGGGGATGGAATACCTTTATTGCCTAAAAGGAATTTTAAAAAATGACAGAAAAAAATAAATTCATAAGCTGAATTTCAAATCTTTGCAGTTGGAGAAACATACTCTAGAGAAAATATTAAATTTGGCTTAGATCCGGAGCAGAACTTCAAATTTTTCAAGGAGAAAAATCTAATTTATCCACAAATACGTAATCTTTTTCATATCATATGTTTACTTATTTCGGGTCCCCCAGTGGTCTGGGCGCTAAACCCCGTTCCCATAAGAATACGGCAGGTGAAGCAGCATCCGGCTTGGCCAGTGCTTCTGAGGGTCGACTCCCTCTCGGCTCGACTGATGTGGGACCATCTACGCTAATGGGATCTGGTACACGTAAAATCCGTCGTGGCTCCAATGTCCTCGAAGTTGTTAAACGATACTTCTGGGGCTGCCGATTTCAGGGGGTTGTTCAGAAGGCATAAGAAACAACAACTTATTTCGGAGTGGCTACAGCCCCCATCAGCCATCCCCTGCTTACACCCTTACGTAACGTTTACCTGCAAGTAATATTTGCTATTTACTGAATGAAACTGGATTTGATAATCGTGAACATTATTTCTTTAGCTAAATATTTTGAGAAAAAATCCTTTTCTGTGCATTGTTTTCTTGAATTATATTAAGAATACATTGAAATTAATGCCTTTTCTTTCATTCATAGCATTAGCATGATTTTATTAAAACTATACAGGTACGTTTTTACTACACCATGGGGGTATCAATACTTGCATAACTAAAAGTGACAATGTAGAGAAGTATTTTCATAACATAAAAAATATGCTATATTTACAATCTATATAACTCCAAGGTATAATAAACGTCAATAATGTAATTAACATAAATTTAACAGATTGATTATAGGACCTTTAAAAAAATACATGATTTTCATACCATTTACCCACACCTGTCTCTATCCAGTGGTTTTGCTGTGTATTTATGCAGAATATTTCTCATATGCCAGTTACATTGCATCAACTTTAAAACTATTAAAGCTGTCGCACATGTGTTGTATACGTAGTTAAAGTAAGAATAAAATTTCTTCTAACAAAGGTGAAATACTACAGCACTTCAATATGGAAAAATAAAATTACGCCGATATTAAATTAGCGATTAATAATATCTGATAGCAAGATTAATTGTCTTCGAAATACCGTAAGCTCAACTCTTAAAATTATATTCTTAAAGCATACAAATGATTTAAGTGATAAATATTTCAGCGTGCTCTTGCATATTTTCAGCGCTCAAACAGAATCTTACCACTACTCTGCATTAATTACAATCTTAGAACTTTTATAACAGCATCGTGTTTTTCGCACCACTTGAGTTTGCTGATAATAATGGAATAAGTATACGATTTTTCTAAGCACAGTAAAACCTGTGTGTTATTTAGCATCTCTCAGGCCAGATAAAGAATATCAAAAACAGAAAACTGAAATTGCATCTTTGTCATTACTTTTACACAGTGCACCCGTGCACGATATC
The DNA here is from genome assembly GCA_038373885.1 of Cheiracanthium punctorium. Taxonomy (NCBI): domain Eukaryota; kingdom Metazoa; phylum Arthropoda; class Arachnida; order Araneae; family Cheiracanthiidae; genus Cheiracanthium; species Cheiracanthium punctorium. The sequence continues at coordinate 56,546 of JAWZYV010000620.1, read as the reverse complement.
ATTTTAACTTATAGAAACCTTAATCCATTCTTTCAAAACATTTGAAAGGGATGCTTTTAAATTTTAAATCTCATTCTGAAGAAAGGAATCGTAAATGAATTTTCATACGTTTCTTGTGTGGGGGGATTTCTTCGAAACATGGCTTCAAAACTTTAAAACAAAGTTTAAACAGAAAACGCAAATTCTTGAAAATATGCAGATTTTCCACTTAGTGCTTTCAAGCGGCGATGAATAAAATGTTGAAATGAGGCCAAGTTTCGTATTCTTTGAATATTGAAGAATATATGTGATAGAAACAATAAATGAATGCGATAGTTAGCTGATTTGTTTGGAGAAGTTTGGGAAGGGAAGCTTTTCTTATGTTACGTTTTATATAAAGCTACAAATAAGTCCATAAATCTTCTGTGGTTTCAAATAAATCCAGGCATTAGCATTGCGCTTGTATCTATTAATATTTGTTTCCTTATTTCGTATCACAAGTTTATTTTCGCAAAGCTCTCGGACAAAATCTGAGCATACATCTTCGAAATTTTCGTTACTAGGTAAGTACACATACAATCTTCAAATATCGAGTTTCAGACAATTCAATTTTCAATAAGACTTCGGTGCTTTTTAAATAACGGGTTTACAATATCAAATATATAAAACAGTAAGTGAAATATATATTTAGGGAAAATAATGATTCTGCTCAGAGATAGTGTGTACATAAGAAGAAAAACCTTCCCGATATCGTTGTTTTTTCTAATGTACTTCGGATAATCGTGTAATGGAACCGGATCCTCCATATAGGAGGCCAACGATGGAAATTCAGCGGCTTACTTTTTTGAGCCCCATTAGGAATTTCCCATTATAGTACAGCGGCACACTTGCTCAACTCCCCAAAGAGAAGTTTCGGAAAATGTGATTTTAAAGTACATTTAAAACAATATAGCTCTCACACTTAAGGGAACTTCCATGTCCACGTATTAAGTAACATTTTTTTTTTTTCGTTAAATTTTATCAGCCCCTTTCCTTTATGTCACACTTTGCCTCAAGGTCTGATACTTCGTCCCCGCTTCCCCCCCCCTGCTGAGTTCTTAATTGTCCCACTGAAGAAGAACAATGCTGTTTTATTTATTAAAAATCAATATGGAATCAAAATATAGCCTCTCCATGTGTTTAGTTTAAACAGCTTTATAATCAGAGAAACCAAAAGTAGATTATTAAGTAAACGCTTTGAAAATATTCTGATTTAATGCAACTCATTTTCCACTGGAAATACTTCCAAAAAATGTATCAAATACTTATGGGCTTAACCAAAGTTTGACTATTACATCCTAATGCACATCACTAAGACGACACAGTTTTCTACATTCAGTTATAATTAAGAATTAAGAGTTGCCCATTTGTTATTTCAAAAATGTAAAAGTTTTGTTTCTTCAGGAAACTGGAAATTAATTCATTATAAAACTGATATGACGTATAGGGTAGGTTGAGGTTAATTAAGACCTCGGGGTGATTATGACTAGCGAAATTCTAAAAAAAAATCTAGAAATGGTAGTTTCGCCAAAGCATCAAACATAAAACTTATAAGCTATTTTTTAATATGCGTACACTTCATCGTCAATTTTAAGTATTTTTAAGACATGAACTATTGAAAAACTAACAGCGCACATTTTTTTTAATAAACGGATTTGACAGTTCCGTGATCAAATTTATTTGGATCTAAAAGGAAAATTTTTCAAACGAGCCAATTGATATTAAAGAACATATTTGTTTTGTATTTTAGAGCTTCCGACATATGTTTTTGTTTTTTTCTGACAGATCCAAATATTTTTAAATTCATTATCATAATGACCCCTACTGTTTTCCCAAGTGAGATAATTATGACAGCGTGTAAAAATACAGGATAAAAAGTCATTCTGGCCAGGAAAAACACATGTCCGTCATATCATTTAAAATACAGTAAATAAAATTAATTTTAAAATATATTATTTCTTTTTTGTGCTTAAATTAAAAATAAATGATAAAATAAAACTTTTGCTATTGATTATTTTTTTTTAATTTGAAATTATTAAAACAAATTGTCGTATTCTGTCAACAAAGCCAGAATTACATTCTAAGACATTTAAAGAATACCAGATAAGGAATACCAGTAATAAAAATAAATGAGATATATAAGTACAAAACATTGATTTAGACCGTGGACATTTCTTTAAATGAAAGAATTGTAATAAAGTAAAATGGGAGTTTTACATGATGTCACAACCCATTGCTAGTGAACAGCTATCATATGAAAGTCTCGTTTATATTGGTTTATTCATATTCTTGGTAGGCATATGTTACGTGTAAAATAGTGGAGTCTCTGCAGTCTCGTGATTTAGAATGGTTAAAATTGTAAAGTGTCTCTGAATTAAAAAATGCCCTGACAGGCGACATCCCAGGAAGAGTTTCTGCTCTTAAACTATCTTAAACATTTATTTATTCATTTATTTTTTGTTCTTTAACGGTCAAAATCACTGTAATTACTTTCTTCCATTTTTTTTCAATAATTCCCACAATTCAATATTTTTCCATTTTAAAAAAAGCTACTTTTTAACACATCCTGACAGCAAGGGCTGGTTTGATTTAATAAATAGAATTTATAACCCTATTCCTCCATTTAACTATTTACTCATCGGGGTAACTCTAATCACTGACAAAAACAAGAATATGAGTTTCGATTGCTCCACTAAATATTGTTCGCTTAATGTAGAGTCAAGTGGTCATAATTATCCCCCTCCCTTTTCTTTTGGAATTTTGTGATCTTAATAGGGTAATTATAACGAACAATTTATTTTTAAATACATAAACCTACGGTAACAAAATTTTTACTGGGCATTCTTAAAAGCACAGAGTGGTCATAATTACCCACCTGGCCTTATAAAATTTAAAGGTAATTTAATTCTTTTTAAATAATTCATTGAAAATAAACATCAGAAATATACATACGAATACAAAAGAGATACGTGATGCTTTCTTTTGAGAATTCAGAACCCAGAAGTTTTCTGTTTGTATGTAAAAAAGATTTCAATGATCAATACCAAATCAAATTTTTGTCTGTAAGCTCTGAGTAAATAAGTTTATCACGTACGATTTCTTATTCCATGTGGAATTACATAAAACCTGCATTCTTTCAAAATATTTTTATCAATAGTAAAAAATTTCTGAAATTTTAGATTAATTTAAAAATATAGGGAGTGTATTTTTCTTTAAATTTATGTACACTTCTTTGTCAAAACTAAATAAAACTAACAGTAAATACTAAACAGAAATAAAAGAAACAAAATTTAACAGAATGTTGCCGATTTAGACAAATAAAAGTGCCAAAAAATTGTACGAACATTTTGAAAACCACAAAGATTCTATTTCCTTCAAGTAAAATGTAAGGGATTTTAGAGGAAGATGTCACTTTGAAAGACTTTGTCGCTTACTAGAGCCAAAATTGAGATGTTTTGATAATGAAAAAATAGACCTTGATCTTAAATCTCTAATTAGTTACATATGCTTATTAATTGCCTTGCCAGTTTTCATATGATTAAAAAACATAATGTTAAATAAATTCGTGGGAATTGTGGCATCTTCGCTCGTATATACAAGGACGATGCCTCCAGTTGCAGTGCAAGGAAAATAACATAAACATTGGAAAATTAGCATTAACTATACAGAAAGAAACATAGCTGTAAACTAAATTACACTTTTTAAAAGTTTTTCAACTAAAACTAACAAGAATGAAGTTTTGAATGTTAGCCTTCACAACATTTCTTGCAGTACAATCACTTTTGATTATTAATGCAGGCTTCGTACATCCATTTCTTGCATTTGATGCGCCCAATGCAATAAGGCTTGAAACCCGTTTTAGCTTAAACATAACCTTTTCATATAGTACAAATTTAATTCTGACCAATGTTTTAATCATTATATGTATTTAATTTCATTCTCTAACACACCACGGGTCTGGGTTCGATTCCCTGCACGGGCCTGGGTGTTATTTCGTCCGTCCCTTCATAGAAGGCAACACTGGTCCACCTATTAGGTGATTCCATAATAAAAAGACCAGTAATTCCGGCCTTGGTAATGACCAATGCCTATAAACGGCTAGTGCCCGCCATTAGTAAAAAAAAATTATTTTATTATGACCAAGAAGCCCAATCATTTTCCCATTGTAATTTCGAAGCATAGTCTAACAATAAAATGTGAATTACGTTTGTTTAAAATTCTTGATATATAGGATTATTGTTTTCTTTTTTTCAAAATAAGAACAATTTCACGGATATTTCGAGAATTATAGTTGACTTCAAATTTTGATTTTTTGTAGAACGACATAAATGTTACGCTTATTTTACGGAATTGACTTTACAATCAATATATAAAATAAGTAAACATTTATTGGTAACTTCTTTAGCATTCATCGTGAAAGCTATTGAGGTAGGTTAAAAGCAATTGGAAATTCAATAAATTGTGTGCTTACTTAATGCGTAAATCTAGAAAGGTTTGTATCAGTTAAACGTTTCCGTTCAAACAAAAGCAGCAACACTTAAAATAATACTTTTTATTCTCTTTTAACAATGATATTGAAAAAAATACTACATTAAAATTGCTATTATAAACTGAGAAAACTGTAAGGAAGAGAAATGAAATTTTAAAAAAGAATTTTTTATTACAAAACTAAAAATAAATTACCGCATTAAAAACCTTAAAATAATAGGCTTTTTTCGAAAGATAAGAAAAAAATGCATAGGGTTACAGCTTGAGAAATTCAAAATGTAAAAATAATAACAAGTCTTTTTTTTTTCAGTAAAGTTTCGAAAAAGTATTTTTTTTTTACTTTAATCAAAGCATTCAGAATAATTTAAAGATGCGTTTAATCGATGCAACTTTGTTTAAAATTACTATTTTTTTTCCGCGACATAACGGTTATCATGTCAGTAAACAAAATAGATACATGTTTTTATACAGATTTTTATATTTTTTGTGAAGAATGATTTATGATCCGCGTAATTTTAAATTAATTTCATTCTTGCGTGCGCAAAGTGTTTCAAAAGCGATTTGTTCATTATTTATCAATTTGGAAGAAATTTGTACTCTTATTATATATGAGAAATCATGGATTACTTTTTATAACAGTAATGGAGTTTTTGTTTTCAGCGTTACAGTTTGTGTAAACTATAATTTAATTCTATTAAAATGAGCAAGTAATAGAGATTTGCATCATAATGTATTGTTTTATTACAGCTATATATATATATATATATTATAATCAAATAATTCCTGTTTTTTATTCACACCGTTAAACATTCTTTTTGTGTCACTAGTTATGTACCTTCGCATGACTGAAATAGCAAATTCATTTTAAATGGGACCTTGTCTGTATAAATTCCTTGTAATAACCTTTTGGTGCACGGTTAGGCTTTTTCTTGAGCTCGCTTAAGCCATTTTTGACTGTTATCAAGAAATGTCTATAAATGTTTAAATACAGAAGTGATATTTCGAAATAATTTACATTAAAATAAATATAGAATAAATTATCAGCTTTTATCAAGAGAAAAAATAGTTGTTTTGTGTTTAAATAAAAGTTAAAATCGGAGACAACTAGATCAAAACGCTCTTTATATACTTCTTTTTCCTAATGGCGAACACTTGCAGTTTATAGGTATTGGCCATTACCAAGTCAGGAATTACTGGGCTCTTTTTTCTGAAGGCACGAAATAATGGACCAACGTTGTCTCCGATGAAGGGACGAACGCAATGGCAAGCAAGCCCATGTCGGGAATCGAACTCGTGGTGTGGTTGAATGACTCTAACCACTACACATTCCGGGCGGCTCTTTATGGTCTCCTCCGATAAGAATCTCTCTTACAGTAGACCTGGGAAGAAAACGTATACTTCCCAGAACGATAAATTAAAGCAGTCTAAAACCTGAATTCTATCTTCCCGATGATGTTAGAAACTGGCATTAGTTTTTTTTTTTATGTAATCTGCATAGATAAAATTATAATTTCGTTTTTAAAAAAGATTGCGATTTCTATCCGTTTCAAGAACCCTGGTTGGTTGGTTGTGATTATGGCAACGCTACACTAGGGCGATCTGTCAAGGGGGGGGGTGCCTTGTTAGGAGGCCTTTCTAAGGGGTTCTAACGCGTATTCACGTTACATCTGGAGAAAACCTACCAAAACTCCAGAACGTTAGATCGACAGCCGCGCGATGGGACCCGAACCCGGGACCCTCACGCTTGGCCCTTTACCATTTTCAGTGGCATAACCACTATGCCATGATGAGGCCAAGAACCCTTGAACCCAAAACAATCCTAAAAGAAATTATGTCTGTCCTTCTATCCCTGACGCTTTCTTTGACTCCACATCGCCTAAAATTGGCTGAAGCAAATGCAATGAAATTTGCTGACTATCATATAAGGGACAAAGTCATTGGAATGCGAAAAGTACTTGTATAGAGTAATGGTCCTAAATAAATCTTCAACACCTTGTGATCGTACAGGAAATTTCTACCCTTGCAGGTTCTAATTAAAAAAAAAAAAAACTCTCGAGTGGTCCGACTCCAATAAATTTCAAAAAGGGCACATACCTGTTTTATGGATGACAACGAACGGAGAGAAGTGATGCCGAAATCTTGTACACTAAAAACGCTCTAATTTATCACACACACATATAACTCCTGTGATGCGTTGTTTATTATGAAGACACCAAATTATATAAGAAAAAAGAACATTTTTTATTTACGCATGATAAATATGGGCAAAATGGTGCTGGTCAACTAACACAAATTATAAAGTTACACGAACAAGAATTTAAAAAAAAAATGGCACATGGGGCCACCAAGGAGGACTATGCCTCATAAAAAAAACCGTACACACAGCAGGCCGACGAGCAGAGAACTGACGCTCACGTCTTTGCGATCCGTGGGCTCGGAGCTCGCCATTTTCGCCAAGCGTGGCGAGATAGACTGCTGTAGCCAATCAGGAGCCTGCACAATGTCTGCGTACCTGGCGATATGTTCGCCATCGTAGCGGTCGTCTTTTTGTAACCCTACGCTAGCAGGACGGAATTTCCACGTGGCGGAAGGTTCGACGATGTTCTAGAACATTCGCCATTTTTCAGGAAGGTTGTAGCACTTGTACTTACGGGGACGAGACATCGGTACATCATTGCATGACGGCTAGCTAGGTCTGGGAGCAACTTCCACGTGGGAAATTAAAGTTATCGTCCTTTAGCTCTCAAGATTAAAAAATTTATAGTAGAAGGAAAATTTCCTTTTACAAGAACAAATATGGCTGAAACATTGGGGGATATGATAAATCAGAGAAGAAAAAGAAAATTTGCAATTCTTTGTAGTATGTTAAATTTTAGAAAAATGGTGTGAACCTAAATTTTATAAAGGGGTGTCACTATGTGACATCCTCCCGCAAAACAGGGAAGAAAAAAAAACAACCAGCACCATGGGCTACAAAGGGAATTACAATGTCGACGGACAACTGTCGACCAAAGGAACAGATACAATACATTTTCATATATAAAAAAAATACAGACAGAGTTAAACAGTTGACGCACCTACAAATTGTGCGTATAACTTCAGAACACATTTGTTGCCTGGGAATAAAAAGAATTCATATAAATTTGTACATACATGGTAAAAGTGTTGTAAAATTTCGCAGTTCTCCTATTAGTTTAAATTTTACAAGCATTGACATTATTCGTAGCAGTATGTGCATATTTCAACTAGGTTACACGAAAAGATACATCCATTATGACAATGTTTTATATATGGCACTAGTATAAAGAAAGTATATAAAAGAAACATACAGAAATACACTATAAAGAAAACATTTACTGTAAAAGGTGGGCATTGGTACCAATGGGGGAACACAAACTTTTGTTATTTACACACTTATTTATACATTTAGGAGCAAACTAAAATGAAACTTAGGTGTATTACACAGTACATACAGTTATACGCTGATACACGTGTTGGCATGTGCACATGCTGAACCAGTATAGAGTGACTTATACTGCAGGAAGATTATGTACATTCACTACATTAATGCAAGTTTATGAAGGAAAAGTCAAATAAATATGGAGAATAACCATATCCCTGGTACAAAGAGAAAAAAACCAAAAACTGACCATAGGTCACAAGAAAGGAAGTGAAATGGACAAAGGAAGGAAACGAAAAAATTTGAACAGTATGGTGCAAGGGCCAAGTACACCTTGTTCAAAGATTGAAAACAAATGAGAACCCTCTGTTCTGACAAAGGAAACACAACAAAACATGGCTGCGAAGTTATATTATTCTTGCAATAGACAAATGTAAATCAATGAGTATACAATATGTTATATAAATTGCATTTACTTGTTTTACCACGAAGTTACACAACATTATTGGTATGCAGGTACTGTATGTAAATATCACATCTTAGAGCATTTTCAATTGATCAATATTTGTATGTTTAAATACACTTTACTATTGGATACCTGAGAAACTGTGCTGTTAAGGTAAGTTTTAGTTTTATCGTATTTGTATGTATATCAGTTCAAAAGTCCTTGGAGTGTTATCCAGGTGGAAAGAGAAGTATAAGGCAACTTTACACCCGCCAGCAGGCATAATAACAAAGCATTTGTGAGAAGAACAAACCTGTATCTAAAAGATGGTAAATTGTTGCAACATTGTTAAAAGGATACATGGAATGCAGATCTACTTCTTTGTGCGACTTCTGAGGGGATAAGGACTCCTGGCTCGAACTGGTTGGATAACAGGCAGATGTGAGGGGATGTCATCTTCATCAGTTGTTTGGTCTGGACTGCTCGGAGGATCTTGCAGCACTTGTTGTTGGTTCGGCAGAGGCTCAAGTTCATCAGGAAAATCACAGACTGTGGGACTGGTATCACCGTTTATGTCGTCATCCATATTATTGTGGGACATTAAACCTGTTGGTTGTGCCGCTGATGCAGAAGGTTGAGAGTGCTCAATCAGATGAGGCTTACGTTGAGGGACAAAAATAAGTTTGTTTATGTGAACTTTCTTTATAGGTGCATGCGATTCTTCTTTTCGCTGAATCGATACAATGACTGGACTATGCACTGTTTTGACGATGTATGGTCCTGTATTTGATGAGTGAAATGCACCTTTATTTTTTAAGTAGACTGTATCATTCACTCTTGGTTTTCTTATTTTTGCTTTTTGGTGTTGTTTACTATTTTGAAGGTGCTGGAAATTTAGTAAGTTTTCATGGACTTGCTTGTATATTTTTCCAAGGTTTTCTAACATATTATTGTAATCGCTTTCTTCATCGAGTATACGTGTTTTCATAGGTGTAAAATTGTCATACATTGTCGCCAGAGAACGGCCAAAGTGGACCTTATTAGGTGAAAAGCCAATTGTTGAGTGTGCCGAAGAGTTATATAACATTTGATGAATCTTAATGGCGTGGAAAAATGAAAGATTATCTTGCATAAGTGCTTTAATTGTTGCTTTTATAGAGGTGTTTATTCTTTCCGAGACTGAGTTAGCCTGCGGGTGAGCAACTGTAGTGTGTTGTATCTTAATGCCCAACATATTGTTAAACTCATGCATCATAGCTGAGGTAAACTGTGAACCCTGATCGGTCAGTATTAGTTGAGGTCTTCCAAAGGTGCAAAAATAGTCAAACAGAAGTTTACAAGTATTCATAGCAGTAATTTTTTTTATCGGATACATGTATAGGAATTTTGAGAAGTGATCAATTACTGTCAGAATAGAATAGCCATTTCTGAACGGACCTACAAAGTCCAGTGATATAAATTCTCCCGGTCTGGTTGGTATATGTGTGTTTTGAAAAGGTGCAGGTGGAATTGTAATGGGTTTTGAGGAGAGGCATCTTGAGCAGGACTTGACGAAATTAACTGTATCAGCAAATAAACCTTTCCACCAAAAATTTTCCAGGATAGCATTGTATGTTTTGATGATGCCAAAGTGTGCTATATGATGGATTCTTAAGCACTTGGCCTGTAAGGATAGTGGAACAACAACTTTAAATTGTGTGGAAATCTGGTCTTCCGTCTTACATTGTTGCATGAATTTTAAAAGTCCAGTACTGGGGCATATAATATAATTTTTGTGTTTGGTTGGGCCAATTTTTCTTATGTCTTGGATGATCTTCTTCAAGTCTGCATCATTATTCTGTTCATATAGCAATGTAGGAATTGAAATTTCACATAAAGGATCTGGTGGTGGTCTAGAAATTATATTGTGGTCATCTTCTGCAGTGTAGGTATGTAATTCATTTATGTTTTCATTATGTATTGGGATTATGTCATTACTTCGTATTAAATTAGGATTAGATTGAACATCTTCAGAATTATGTTTGAAAGATGTCCTTGAGAAAAAATCAGCAAGAACATTCTGTTTACCAGGTACATGTTCAAAGACAAAAGTATACTCTGACAGTTCCAGTAACCATCTTGATATAATATCTGCAGGTGAAGTGATCTTTTTGTAGTGTTTTAGTGGTTTGCTATCAGACAGTATGGTAAATTCTCTTCCATACAGAATGTTTTTGAATGCATGAACTCCTTTTACAATAGCCATAAGTTCCAGCTTTATAGCGGGGTAGTTCTTTTCAGCATTACGAAGTGCTTTAGAGAAATAGGCAACAGGTAAGAGATTATTATTATCTGGTGACTTTTGCATTAATATGGCCGAAATTGCATGCGCCGAGGCATCTGTGTTTAAATAAAAGTGCTTGTTAAAATCCGGTTGTTGAAGGAAGGGTGTTTTAAAAAAAATATCTTGGAGTGTCTGAAAAGCAGCTTGATGAGTGGGAGTCCATTTAAATGAAACCTTTGGTGATGTTAGTAAGACAAGTGGGTCTGTTAATTCTGCATACCTGGGAATAAGTTGTCTGTAAAAGCTGCAAATGCCTAGAAATTTTTTGACCTGCCTTTTTGTTGTAGGAACAGGGAAAGAAGTTATCTTGCTGATATTGGAATTTATGGGAGCTATTTTAGATTGAGATACCCTGAACCCAAGGAAATTAACTTCTTCTTTGTGAAAACTGCACTTTTTGAGATTTAGTGTGAGATTATATTTCTTGAATAGATTGAGTAGCTTTTGAAGTTTGACTATTGTTTCAGTAAAACTATTGGAACAAATAAGTATATCATCTTGGTAACAGACTATTCCGGAGACGTTACACTCTTCTTTGATGGTGTCCATGATAGCTTGAAAGATGGAAGCACTTGTTTTGAGCCCGAATGGGAGGCGATTAAACTTGTATGTACCCCATGGAGTGGTGAACGAAATCCTTTCCCTATATGTTTCCGGAAGTTCGAGCTGATGGTAAGCTGAGGGCATATCAAGAGACGTGAAGAAACGAAAATTGGCAATGCTGTTGATTATCTGACTAATTTTTGGTAACGGGTATGATGAGTGTTGGACAATAGAATTTAAAAGGCGTAGATCGAGTGCCATTCTGTATGTTTGTTTATCTTTTTCTACGGCTCTCTTCTTGACAAGGAGCATTGGACATGCCCATGTGGCAATATTTTTAGAAATTATACCAGCAGCTTCCATATCATTAAGTTGTTGCTGGGCTTCCTGTTGTAACGCTTGAGGTATTGGAAACGGTAGACATTTTATGGGGTAATTTGACGTAAAATGTAAAGTGGGTTCAATTCTATCTGTGTGGCCCATAGTAGTTAAAGATGAGGAAAAAGCCTGGAAGTTTTCTTCTAAAACTGTGTGGAGTTCCTGCTGTTCCTTTCGGGACAAGTGAGAAACGTCATATTTGCTATTGTGGAATTCTACGTATCTTTGTTGGATTATTTCTTGAGTAGGCTGAATAAGATTTACTATTTCTGCATGACCTGGAGGGGGAATTTCGGTGTTAAATTTGTTGGGCTGAGACAGGAATGGACTTCGAAAGTCAGCAATCTGAAAGATGTCTCCGACATGAGAATTCTTCTTTATGTGTTTTGCTTCATCACTGGGGTTTTCACAATAGACATCAAATTGGATTTTAAAGTGTGGTTGTGTGTGCTGTGTCTCCCGGTCTTGTGTGAGTTTCTGCTGGTCTGCCTGGCCTTGTGTGAGTTTCTGCTGGTCTGCCTGGCCTTGTGTGAGTTTCTGCTGGTCTGCCTGCTGTGTGCCGTGTGAAATTGAGTGTATAGACTCAAAAAAAATAGCTCGATGTGTGTCATTAGGTATAAATAAAAATTCGGTTCTAAGTAGCTCCTCTGGAATTATAGCATACATTGTGACGTATCTCTGCTCACCAGGGGCTAAAAGAGCCTTTTGTGTTGCTCGAGCTTTGCAATTAACATGATCTTGCTTATACTGCTGAGGAATGAAAGGGGGGGCATGTACATGTTTCCTCAAATCACTATCGGGTGCATTTTGTTGTTCTCGCATCTGATTTTTAAGGATGTTATTGATATGACGGTTTGCAAACTTTTGATCACTATCATTTTCAAAAAAAATATGACTTTGAGCTATTTTACACATCTTGAAGTCGGGGAAGATTACGACATTGAATTTATGGATGAAGTCAAACCCTAACAGGACTTTGAATGATGACAATTCTGATAACTGGAAGATATACATTGGATGTTTAAAATTATTATCCTTTATTTTAAATGACACCTCTACACATCCCTCAAAATCAACCTTAGAATTTATGGTACTTATTTCAACATTACGGCTGAGGTATCTGTAATTAAAACAATGTTTGTTTTGATGGAAAAACACCTTATCAATAATTGATATTGAGCTTCCCGTGTCGAGTAATACTGGGATATTGTGGTCAGCGAAGGCTGCAGTTATAATTGGAATATGAGGTTGTTTCTTGTTGACATTTGCAATGAATTCTTGTATTTGTGAAACTTGTAGAGGGTTCTTGTCTATACTGATATTTATCGATGCACTTGATGTATCTTGAGATTGAGAGTACTGGGCATCTTTCAGACTCTCGTTTATAAGTTTGGGTGACTATTGCTGATAGGTACTATGGAAGTTGAGGATGTGGGGAGCGGTGGGATGTTATGTCTGTTTAAAGATGCAAAGAAACGGGTGGCATGTGGACAGATAGGAGCAGCATGTCCGGGTTCATGACACACCTGGCAACTAATATGGCTATGAAGGTAATTGTAGTTATTGTGATTGGCATTATGAGGATGAGATTGTCTGTGCTGAATAAAAGATGAACGTTGATTATTTCCCCGTCGAAAATTTCTTCTGCCATTGAGTCTGTTGTGACTTTTAAAATTGTAAAAGTTCCTTTGAGGTAGTGGCTTATGCAATGGAACGTGGTGTGTTCTTGTTCTCCTGTTATAGGAGGGTCTCCTGGCACTATAAGTTTCTGGATCTTGCTGGATCTTACGATCTAATTTGTCCAATTTTTGTTGAATTGAATTCAAAGTCTCATTCTCGGGAGTTATAACGCTGGGCTGCTGAGCTAAGATATTGTTATGGATGATACATTCTTGTACCATGATCGCTTTGCTTACTGCCTCCTCATATGTTTTGATACCGGACTGTAAAATTTGTAAACGAATTTCCGGTGGCATAATTTGTGTGAGTTTAACAAATTTGATTTGTGACAGTGCATTTTTGTCTGCAACGGATGAATAAACTTTTGATGCCAGGACATCAAGTCTATGTGCTAAATTTCGAACTGTTTCACCTGGCAACATATTGAAAGAATGAAATTCCAAGATTGACGTCGCTTCCGATCTGTTTTGAAAAAAATCGCTGAGTAATTTGAATAATTCTTCAGATGTCTTCACCTGGTTTATTTGCGATGACTGTTGAATTAACTTTAGGGCATTTCCGCCAAGTTTGGATTTTGCATATGCTAATAAGAATTGATCATTCCACCCCTGAATGGTGGCAACTTCACGGAGCTGGTCAATAAAAAAATTTAGTTGATCAGAATCCCCGTCAAACGACTGAATATGGATGGCAGGGAGGCTGTGAGGCCTTAAAAGATTATTGCTATGCGTATTATTTCGATCTGTGGCTTCAATGCATGGGACTTCTGGTATTAAGGTAGGTGGCATGTCTGACACACTTGCGACAGTCTGCGATCTCTTTTTCTTGGGAGGCATAGTTTAATTCTATCAGATACTATTATAGGTTGCTTATTTACTAATATTTATGAAATTAAGAGCATCACATATATATATATACAAAAACAATTTCTATTTTTAGAGTACTTGCACCATTTTTTTTTTTTTTTTTTTTTTTTTTTTATATACAATCATTATGTTATATACTATGTACGATTATATTTCAAAATCTCCTGATAAATTATATGTATATCTATTTCATACTTCTATTAAGGTTCTTCATTTGATCATTCAAAAATTGACAATTTTACTAGTGCTCATTTTTGCCGATCTTCACGCATATATTAACAACAATACTAACGGCAATCGGACCTTTGAGAGGCGTCACGGTACCATATTATCATATAAGGAACAAAGTCATTGGAATGCGAAAAGTACTTGTATAGAGTAATGGTCCTAAATAAATCTTCAACACCTTGTGATCGTACAGGAAATTTCTACCCTTGCAGGTTCTAATTAAAAAAAAAAAAACTCTCGAGTGGTCCGACTCCAATAAATTTCAAAAAGGGCACATACCTGTTTTATGGATGACAACGAACGGAGAGTAGTGATGCCGAAATCTTGTACACTAAAAACGCTCTAATTTATCACACACACATATAACTCCTGTGATGCGTTGTTTATTATGAAGACACCAAATTATATAAGAAAAAAGAACTTTTTTTATTTACGCATGATAAATATGGGCAAAATGGTGCTGGTCAACTAACACAAATTATAAAGTTACACAAACAAGAATTTTAAAAAAAAATGGCACATGGGGCCACCAAGGAGGACTATGCCTCATAAAAAAAAACCGTACACACAGCAGGCCGACGAGCAGAGAACTGACGCTCACGTCTTTGCGATCCGTGGGCTCGGAGCTCGCCATTTTCGCCAAGCGTGGCGAGATAGACTGCTGTAGCCAATCAGGAGCCTGCACAATGTCTGCGTACCTGGCGATATGTTCGCCATCGTAGCGGTCGTCTTTTTGTAACCCTACGCTAGCAGGACGGAATTTCCACGTGGCGGAAGGTTCGACGATGTTCTAGAACATTCGCCATTTTTCAGGAAGGTTGTAGCACTTGTACTTACGGGGACGAGACATCGGTACATCATTGCATGACGGCTAGCTAGGCCTGGGAGCAACTTCCACGTGGGAAATTAAAGTTATCGTCCTTTAGCTCTCAAGATTAAAAAAATTTATAGTAGAAGGAAAATTTCCTTTTACAAGAACAAATATGGCTGAAACATTGGGGGATATGATAAATCAGAGAAGAAAAAGAAAATTTGCAATTCTTTGTAGTATGTTAAATTTTAGAAAAATGGTGTGAACCTAAATTTTATAAAGGGGTGTCACTATGTGACACTGACGTGATAGGTGGTGGCTCAACTTAAACTATAAGCGTCAAATTGTTTCAAAACTTTTATTAAATTTTGCGAAAAATTATTCGAAATGTGTTAACTTTTGTTTGCACATCAAGTAATAACGTCTAAAACAGATAAATAAAAATTTAGACTAATTAAAGTAGGTGGTCACTCAGTTTAAGTTATGGGCTTTGAATCTTTTGAAAATTTTGATTTGGTTTTGAGATTTAGTGAAAATTTATAGAAAAGTTTTAATTTTTGTTTATGCATCATGTAATAACGACTAAAGCGAGTGAAATGAAGTTTGGTAAACTGATAGGTGGTTACTGAAATTAAGCAGTAGCACAGAAGTATCTCGACAATTTCTAAAGGTTTTGAGATTTTGTTATAATTGCGTAAATGTGTGTTTGATTGCCCATTCCTGAAAGAAGGGCACAATGGAATAGAATGATATTTGGTATCATGATATATGTCAAATTAATTTAAGCTAATGATATCAAAACTGTTTTAGATATTTCATAGATTTCGGGAGTTTGCGAAATTTGTGAAGATGGTTGTTATCGCATCCCTGAAAACGGCTCAAGGTAATAGAATGAATTTGGTAGCATTAAAGGGAGCGACTAAAACAACAGGAATCGAATTTTTCCAAAATTTGAATATATTAAAAAATATAGCAAAAATTGTATCGTTTGTATGGGGAAAAGGGCATTGCTGTAAGGGTTCTAGAACAATGAAATTCGGTAATAGGACAGATGGCTATTCAAACTAAACAAATGGCAAAAATTTTATGTGAAAACTGTGTAAAATTTTCTTAAGGCATAATTTGAAACCAGGCGCCAAGTGACTTAATGGTAGCGCATTGCACTGCCAAGTGACAGGTCCGAGGTTCTATTCCTGGACTCGGTTGACTCAGCCTTTTATTCCTTAGCCTTGAGTGGTTTGATAAAATGAGGACTAAATTTGTTTGGGGACTAAATCTGGCTGGACATATGCTTCTGCATCTCTGAACCCCCATGGTCGCAAAGGCGTGGATGGGCAACGCAGGCCTGGGTAAGGCGTGGGCTCTTGCGCCAGTGAGTTTAGTTTAATGAGAAAAAATCTAAAGTCAATCAAACAAAATTGAGTTACAACCTAAGATATTTATAAAATTGAAATATAATGTTTGAATTCTTCCACATTTAAAAAGAAAAAAGAAGATTTTGAGAAAAATTTGTAAAATTTAGTGTGACTAGAAAACGACTAACCGAATAAAATGAAATTATATACAAGCTTTCAGTTTTCTACAAATTTCATTTTTTTAAGTATTACGTAAATTGTGAAAACGTTTATAGCGCATCAAATGAAACCATCGAAATATAATTAAACAAAAGTTTAAGTCTTGAATATAAAGTGTTCGCTATTATAAAACGTTTGCCAGTAAACCTTTCTACTACTTTAATTATTTGAAACTTCATTTGAAGCAAACTCTAGTACTGAAAGATGTTTGCGAAATTTCCTGTCTCTTTGACTGAGCATCGTACCCAACAGAAAATAATCTTTCAATTTATCTTGTAATCCTGGATAATCATTCGGCATTACTATTATTTTTGCTTATGCATACTATCTAATTGTAATTATAATATTTTTATAATTGTATAGACTATCTCTTTACACATTCCCTTTGTGTAAGAATTAATACAAAAGAAACTATTTTTTTCCTTATTTATCTTTTAGCGACAATCTAGAAACCATCGTTATTCTAAAAAAATGCCTTAACTTTTTTTATGAATTCTTTTATACCAATAAACTAAATCTTGACTAGAATGATAGAATCCTCTTAAATTTCATACATGGCTGTGTATTTGCTAATAAATTCACACAAATGAACAGTCCAGAAAAATATTTAATGTTACTTTATCCTACAAAACTGGTCACCAAAACTTTACTGTTTGGTAATTTAGACAAATCTTTATCTTTTATTTACATTTCAAGTTACAAATGTGTAATTCTTATAACAAAAACATTCGACTGAATGAAAGTAAAAAATATTTGTGGTAACATTGTACAGATAAAAGAGACACATTAATGTCTATTTTTTAAAACAGAATAAGCAAATACATTTTATTGTCCAATATGTGCTTTATGCTTACTCAAGATTAAGAAGAAAAACTACCAAAATAAGGCTCTGAAACTCAATGAAACATTTTCAAATTAATAAAATTTATCAGTGGTATGTTCATGTATGTTGGAATGTTTATTATTATCACTTTGTTTTATGAGTTCGAAAACATCTCTTTCTTTAATCAAACAACCAATGATTAATGTACATTAGTGTGTATTGTATTGTGTGTTAAGGCAAACCTGCACGCGGGGTATCTGCCTAAGATGGGGGGCGCCTTGGTAGGATGACTTCCTAAGGGGTTCTATCGTATTCACGTTACATCTGGAGAAAAACTACCAAAACTCCAGACCGTTAGATCGACAGCCGCGCGATGGGACCCGAACCCGGGACCTTCACACCTCGGCCGTTTACCATTTTCAGTGGCATAACCACTGTGCCATGGCGAGGCCTAATATACATTAGTGATTAGCAATTCTTTTGTATTTCAAATTCTTCTATTATCTATAATGCACTATCTTTAAATATTTTTGAAACATCATATAACATTAGGTAAAATATTATTATGTTTATACAGGGTGTTTTAGAAAGGACTATAAAACTTTGAAATGACATGAATGCGAAGCAGGGAGAGATAAAAGTTAAATAAGTGGTATGTTGGACAGACAGGTCTTGAATTTTTTATACTCGAGCTTGCAGAAATAGTTCCCAGAATTGGCACCAAAGTGCACTACATTCGCACAATAGTATCTTTTAATAGTGTATGAAAACGAGTTAAACCACACTACAATAGTTTTGATACGACCACCTTTCTCAGCTATACATGACACAACCGAAGAGCAAACTTCGAAGTCACTCATTGCAAGTGTCTACTGAAGCAAATGCGACATTCCTCACAGATGGATTATTAAAGCTGTTCCAACGTTTGAAGATTAGGGTAAACATTGGCTTTCAAATATCCCCACGAAAATAAGCCAGATGGATTGCGTTCCGGGGGACATGGAGGCCAATCCATATCAATGTCTTTCACTCGGGAATAATTCAGAGCAATGACTCGATCACTGAAGTATTCCTAAAGGTACTCGATCACTGAAGTATTCCACTGAAGTATTCCTAAAGGAACATTTCCTTCTGTGAGTAAGCAATGAAACAGCAATACATTAATATTTCTGTTTCATGATGAATATACTTTATGTATTTCTGAATATTATTTAAGCATTCGTGTGGTTTTGGCTCTACTTATTAGCTAATATTGGAACTATATCTCAAACCGGAGTATGAAAATTTTCACACTTGTCTGTCCAACATAAAACTGTTTCACCTTTCTGTCCAACACTCTTTCGTAGTTATGTCTTTTCAAAATTGGGAAGTACTTTCTAAAAACACCCTGTATTTTAAAACTGCACACTTAAAATAGGCACGTTTAGCTTAACAAATACGATCTGTATTTATATTTATTCTGCTGAAATGAACGCCTCTGATATTATTAAATAACGATGTATGTTTATCTTTTCGAAATCGAATACTTTAATTCTACTTTCAGAAACATCAAACTTAAGGGAAATTAACAAAGTTTAAAAACCTTCCGAAATATCCAAATTGTTTGCATCTGAAGTGGGAATTACGCAATCACGATTTTCAAGATTACATTAGACAATTAATTATAAAACTGAGACAAGTTATGTACCCAAGCTCTTCTCTTAAATCTCGAGCCGAACTCTTTATAATGCGTAGAATGTCCCTTTCTTATTTCTTATTTGTCAAAGCAATTTTTAAAAATGACAAACGTTTCACTGTCATTAGTCAAAGTTTTCGGGAGGTTTGATAATGTCAACATTTTTGTAT
Source organism: Cheiracanthium punctorium (assembly GCA_038373885.1). Classification (NCBI taxonomy): domain Eukaryota; kingdom Metazoa; phylum Arthropoda; class Arachnida; order Araneae; family Cheiracanthiidae; genus Cheiracanthium; species Cheiracanthium punctorium. Next base: position 37,124 of record JAWZYV010000620.1, on the reverse strand, counting down.
GTGTCTTGTCATTTTTCTTTACTCGCAATAATGGATGGTTATTGAAAATCCTACCTTGGTACTCAAAATCTTTTTAGAAGATAGCGAACAGAGTTTAAAAGCCTCTTTCGCTCTCTTTCTTTAGAAAAAGAAATATGAAGGATTACTTTAAATTTTTCGCGACTAACAAATGGCGCGACATAATAAATTTCGGCGAATTCATGCATATGATTGGAGCATTTAAAATTTTTGCAATCTTTGAGTGTTATTTTCCCGAGCTTTTGAATGAGAACTCTAACAATAGGGATCTCATATTTCAAAATTATTTATTATTTTGCAAAATAAACCAGAATTTAGGTTTATTGCATATGCTTTGAAAAGGTTTTCTGTTGGATGAAACGCTGGTATATTAAAATTATATTTTAACAGGATTTCTCTGAAAAAGAAACTTTGGATAGAATTCGGGAATATTTAAATATAGCATTGTAGCTAAGTTTCTATTTTTATTTATTTATTTATGAATTTATATAATTTTAATATTAATTTGATGTTTCTAAAATTTAGAATTCCCGACAATTTAGTAAAAATACTTTGGTGAATGGTTTAATGAACTTCTTTTACAAGACAAGAATGAACTTCCTTATGCTTGTGTTTTTCTTAGAAAGTACTTTATCTTTTTGTAACTGCATTCTTTCGTAAAACAATCAGCATACCGTTTTGTTTTGCTTACAACTACTTAACAGAATGGGCATTTTCGAAAATTATTTTCGCCTGTTAACTTATAAAAAATATAAAGTGAGGAAAAGCTTTCTCATTCAATTATAATTGAAATGGCCGCCTGTGTAATTGTTTGTAATATTTGAGGGAATTTTTCAATTTTGTCACCTGCGAAATGTCTTGTACAAAATATTTCAGACTGAATTTTAAGTCTTCATTAAATATTTTTTGAAACTTTAAAAGAAGGTATGTTATGGTGCGAATTCTTGTTTAGTATGGTTAGGAAACCCATTTTTATATCTTGCAACTCACATGAAAATAACGATAATTAGTAAACAAATTATTGGTGTAACTTTGCATTATGCAAGGACTTAACAGAAAAACATGAGTTGATTAAGCCTTCATAACTCATGAGTCTAGATTTTGAGAAAATACATTAAAAAATTGTAAGATCTTTCATTTTAATGAATAGCTCTTACTACATCACAGCCTCCATATTTGTATAGTGACAGAAGTACTTCACGGTGTATATTTGATGGAATTCAGCGTATTTTCTCACCTTTTATTTAAACATTTTAGAAATATTTTTAGAATTTCGTCAAAAATCCATGGATTGATGTAATAGTCGCTTTAATGTGTCTTAATTTTTATTCTGTTATTATATATTATTCTGGAATCAGAGTTATTGTTCTTTGATAGCTGTGGGTATTAAGTTTTGAATTAGTTACAAATAAATACTTTTGTAAAATTTGGAAACCATAAATTAAAAATTGTTGTTATAAAACTGGTAAATAAAAACAAAATTTAGTTTAACTAATCTTCGTCCAATTTTGATAAGTTGTGCATTAAACATACGAAATATGTCTCAATTCTGTCGTTTTAGTACTGGTCTTACAAAGTTGAAAAATGCTTATAATTTCGTTTTGTCTCTCTGCGCGTCCGTACTAAAACTGTCGTAAATATGCATCGATTTTTTCGAAATCTATGTATGTTGTTTCTATGTACTATATCACGTATTCTATTGAATAAGGTGTATGTAAAACTTATAGTCTTTTACAGGACCACTCAAAGAATTCCAATACATTACAGTCTGTGGCTGTTTTAGAGACATTTATCCATTTCAAGCCCAATGCAACAGGTACATAAACGTTTATAACAGAGTACTCTTCATTTAAATCCTGAAGCTAATATTTAAAGTTCTTTTTTCTTGCAAAAACACGTTGATAGTGATGTAAAGCGTTTTTGAGGTTATAACTGAAAACCTCTCCAAGTTTACAACGATACATAGCCAAATCTGGCGCAAAAGACTATTGTGTTTTGAAAGTGTTTTATGATCGATGCGTTTGGCATTATTTGTCTTTCGTGTCCTCTCAGTTCCCGATACCATTACTCGAATGGTCATTTTAGCCGATACTAGTTACAAGTGACGGTTCCCATCAATAAACACTCGTAAATCTGTATCATTCAATTTCTTCGTGGACCATTCCGTTTTTAGTGTCTTTAACATTAATTTGTTGGAATAAACGTTCGTATTTTATGACGTGTGAAATTAAATGTTGTCTACACAGCATAAAATATCGAATATTGGCTTCATCTTAAACCAGTAACCTTTAAAAGTATCTTTTACGGTAATTCATCCAACACACAAGCAGTACTTATTAAGAGGTCTGCAAAAATAACGGCGAACGTATTCCCTTACCCAAGATTAACGTTTTTGTTTAAATACACAACTAATTTTTTAAACATTTTTCTGTAACTGTTTACGTTAAAAAATATAAACAAACCTCAAAACATTTTTGGAGCTAATTTTTGTAATCGGAACAGTAACAGAAAGCGTAAAAGTAGTCGGTCGTCTTTGTGGCTATCTGTAGGCCTATAAAGATTTTATGAAAAAACCTGCTATACGATCGTACCAAGTCCTTTAACTGAATGCTGTTTTAATCAACTGACACATTGGAAGGTTTATGATCACTAATAACGGAAAGTGCACAGTGTGATTCAGTACGGAATATCTCAATGTCTGCCTGATATGTATTGCGCACTATAGTGATTCACTAAATTAGCAATTTGGGTAAATTCTAACACTAGACAAAGACTCATCAAACAGTTAATTTCTCAATCTGTTTCGCCTCTTTGATCATATGAGCCGCACAGACTAAATGGGAAGTAATGCCTATGACGCAAATATGATTACGTAGTACAACTGATGCTCAACATTATTATGAATTTAATTTCTATCTTTATTTTATACAGAACATTCAAGAACTGATGATAAAACGCTAGAGAAATTAATGTATCCATATTTAATGTAATTCAAATGGCAGTAATCATAACATATTTTAAGTCTGTAAAACAATACACTTTTAATAAGTATTTGAAATTTTCATGTACAGAATATGTGTACTTCCAGAAAAGAAAGCGAATTAAGCATAGTTGTTAAAGAAGGGCCTCGTATAAGGCAGAGATTATGGAAATTTCACGAAAGACTAAGAAAAACAAATATTGAAGCATCTGACTTTAGCTCCATGTATTTAAGTTGAACATAAATGACGGTATAGTCCGTTACAAGTGTAATTGTCAAATACCCTAAAATCTGCATATGACATTCTACGCGGGGCGATGGTGACATATTTTTTCAATAAGGCCCGAAAAATAATGTAAGTTCAATCGGATAAAAAAAATTATGTACATAGAATATTTTATTTCTCTTAAGCACAGCGTTAAGTATTGAAAAGTTTTAGAAACGGAAAATGATTATCAGACAAACTTTGCCGGTCTTTTAATTTATATATCTAACCTTAGAAACGTTATTTTATCACTAACCGAAAATCCCTTTTTCCGGATATTTTAAATTTTTTTAATTTAAATTTATTACAGCTACTCATTCATAATTTTAAAGCCTATTCATTATTTTAAAATCAGTCTTATTGAAATAAAATACCCACCGACTTTTCTAAATCAAGAAAATAAACTAGTAAAATATATATTCATTATACAGTATAATATCGGGCAAGAAAGATCATACAAACGAAAAATGATTTCTTAGTGAGAGGGCTAATTTGGCCTATAACTGTGGTAATGGCGGAATCCACACTGTTCTAGTGGAGAATGCCACTCTGGGCCGCTGTTAGGCAGCCGCTCTGAAGCCAAGCACTTAAATATAGCTTTTATGCGAAATAGCCAAATATACCACTCCAATCACGAAGAAAGATGCCAAACTTCAGGATCTCTCTCGTGTATGCTTGAAATAATGGGGGGGGGTGACGTATGGGACGTTCTTTTAGGAGAAACTTTAATTGAAAATTAAAATATTTCAAGTAGATCAAATGATTTCAAGTAGTATAAAATCTATGCATTTTTTAAATAAAAATATATGATTAAAATAAATATGTTATATAATAGAAAAATAGTTTTTGAATTACAAGGGGAGACCAAGAATCCCTGTCTCCTAATGGCAAGCCACCATTGGCTGCATAGTTCCATTAAGGAACTTTCAAACGAATTTGATCATGGGTTTGTTAATTTGCTTCACTAATCGCTTACTTAAAACACTTCAGAATAAGTAAATAGTACACAAAAAATCATAATGCGTGCTTATGGAAAGAAATCTTTCCAAGATTCAATAACAAAACTTTTTTCAATTACGTTTAATTTCCATACTTCTAAAATGAAACCAATTCTTCAGATAATAGATGTCATCAAGAAACGGAAATAATCTTGCGTATTTAACAAAAATGATGAAACAATATGACATACGTATTTCAGAAAATGTAATGCATTTTCGTTTCAAATATACATATGATATATAGAATGTTTATTTATTGTTTTCAAATAATCATTTTAAAACTGTCTAATCGTAGAAAGGGACTTTTACTGATATCTTCAATATCAAAAATACTTAATTCTTCCCTGTAAAAATAATTCACCTACATTCAGTTAATTATATTAACTTTGATTTTTTTTTTCGTCGATCAAATTGTCCGTTGATAAATTAAAAGTTATATCAACAATTTGAAATTCTAAATGATCTGCCATTTTCAACGATAACAGCAATCATTTTAAAATCCTTCGTTATAATCTTAAGCAGTCTTCTAAGTTTGGACTTGAGAAACCTCTTAACGTTAACTTGGGTATTTACTCTGGCAGCTTAAAAGTTACAGTAAGTTCATTTCGAAATAACTGCTAAAATACGAAAAGCTATTATTCATAAGGTCTATTCATAAATCATGCAAAGGCGAAAAGTGCTCTTCAGTTTAATAGTTATCCCTTTTGCAATTCATGGTAATGGTCACTGTTTTGAATGAAGGAGAAATTAGCTTCATTTCTTCCCGTTTCACATTTATTTGACATACTGTGTTTCCCCCTGCAATAGTTTGTACGTGACTTCAATGGATTATTTGGCTATTTCATGTATGGACACAACGTGTCTAAAGTACATTTTCGGTAAAGCTTCCACTATGAACTTCGAGATTTCGCACCTCGAAATTATGTATTTCAAATATAAAGTTATTTAGGGGTGAAATTATGGAACGGCAGAGATTATTTAAGTGTTGAGTATTCATATCTAGGGGATGTGTGCAAAAGTTCCAAAATGCCGTTAAATGTATTTCTCCTAGTTTCATAAGGGCTTGTGTTAAATGAAAAGGGACAAAAGTTTTTTTTCGATCTTAATATCTTCAGCAGTGACAGAATGTTTAGAAAATTTTTCATTAGGTGTGTTGATAATTCCTATCAAACATGATATTAACTCGCGTGTCAAGAAAATATGACTACATACTTCTATTCAATTATGTTTTTCGCTATTTAAGGTTTGTTAGAGTGACCTTGCAGAAATTGCATAAAAGAAAATTTGTTATGAAAGTTATGCGAATTTGCGAAACCGTCATACTGATATTTATAAATATTAATAACCTTTTCTGAAATAATTAAGGACTTTCAAAACTGAATCATGGTGCGAAGATTTTGTAATTATAGTTCCTTTTTTTCATTAACTGGGATTGTAGTGTGTAGAGCTAAGGTTGATGATTCTGAACATTAAAACTAATTGCGAGATGCGAGAATATTCGCAACCTGCAGCTTTTGGTACACATAAAGTTGTGAAATCAGCTATCAGATTCTTTGGGCTAGTAAATTTTGTGTTAGCGGTTTCGTTCAATTATTTCATATTTATCGGTGTTGTTGATAACAAAATGTATACTCTATATCTTTAGACAATCAAATGTAAATTTGCTTTAAAAATTTAACTCTAAGCCACAATTAAGCGTTACAGTTAGACGTACGATTCGTGAAGTAGTTTTTGTTTGAAAGATGGATTGTAACATTGAAAAGTCTTCCATATTCTCCTGATTTATTACCCTGTCACTGTCAGTTTTTCTTTTTCCAAAAATGTAATCTCTGATAAAAACGACCATGTTTTCAATCATTTCAGGTGTGAGGAAGAAAATGTCACGGGTATTAAAACAGCGATCAGAATATGAACGACAGTACACTTTTGAGCAATGGAAATAACAATGTGTCGAAATGAGATTGCCTGTTGGAAGTGCATTGAAAAAGACAATGGTTTACCATAAATCGTAAATAAATATTTTTGAGCCAGTGCTCTTTATTTTCAGACATGGCATTAAGTAAAATTCACAAATAAAGGCTTCGTTTTGAAAGAAATTTTAAATTAGGAATGTTCAGGTTTTCATTGTAAAGACATTATTCAGAAATTTTTTTAGCTGTCTTAGATTTTGTCTTTTAAATAATAATAGTAAGGATTGAAAAATAAATTTATTTGTAAAACTAATATATCTTGATTTTTTTCTTCAAAACTAAGACAAAAATATCTGACTCGAAACTTTCAACTGCTACAATTAGAATTTGGTGGGAAAACTTTTATTTTTTCGCAAATTAGCAGCCTAAACACTGAATTTATTTGAGTCATATGGTTATTATGATTATTTATAATGTGCGTATAAAAGTCATGCATATATTTGATGATGAAACCATGATGTTATGTCCAACTGTTCAGATTTAATATTAAATCTATTATGCATGAACCTAACATTCTTTCTAAAATTCACAGATGTAAAATGTATAATGATTATTCCCGGAACAAACGTATTTCACCAAATTTTCAAGCGGACTTAACTGCCCATCTGACGCTGATTTCCTTCCATCCTCGCGGGTATGCATTATACATTTTAGCATGTTCTACAGTTTTAATATGTTGTAACAGATGAGATTTGTAGGTAGCGAGATATTATGAAGCACGTCCTCAAATTCATTATTAATATCATTAAAATAACGATTATAGTGACTTCGCCAAACTGCAGCATAATTTTAATAAAGTGACAGAAAATGGAATATTATGAACAGCGGTAATCACGTAAGTTCATTTCTTAAGTGGAATTAAATAACTGAATACTCGCAATATTTCAAATGAATGCGTATAAAATTTTACATATGAATGAGTATGACAAAAGCTGTGAATGGGCAGCAACTACACGTTAAGAGTTAATTTATGACAGGGCTCAAAAATAATGCATGGCTGTTAAAATGGACCTGGATTGAATCCATCAACTCAGTCATTACAGATACTTCCTTAATTTAAGATTAATTTATGAATAAGGAGAATTACCACAGCTGCATCTAAAGAAAGCAAAGAGAGCGTCAGTTTCGAAAAACATTTTAATTTTCTTTCATCTTTCTGTATATCAGATTTGTATAAAATGAATCGATTTAGAATTTTTAATTTTTAACGTGTTAACTTTGTTACTGATTTAAAAGCATTCAGAGAAAAGAGAAAATCGTTTAAAATTTGTTTTTCAGTTTGTAAGCCTGCAATTTTGTCATCATATGTGTGTTTTTAAGTTACTATGATATACACTTTATTAAAATTGTTATGTATCATATCTATAGCTAAATTTTATGTATCATATCTATCTCCAGCACAACTTAATATTTGCAGTCATTAAATCGTTGATCATAATTTCTTCTCTTAAAAGTTCACTATTACAAAGCTGTTAGGATTTGTCTGAGAAATGAACAATGTAGGAAAATTAATTGCAGAACCTTCAGAGAGACTTCCGGACGTGCCTGGTATATAGCTGCAACAGCCACAGATGCAGTAGTGGTTCAATGGCATTTGTTTGTTTTTTGTTCCCGTTGACTGTGCAGCTATATCAGAAAAAGCATTTGGCATTGCAGACATCTCTACTGGTCGTACCTATAGCTTGAACTCTTTCGCCAAATTGGCTCTGTCGTATTGAAGCTAAACTCTACTGCAGCTTAGCTCAACAAGCCTCACCAGCAGAAAGGGTGACCTAGAACACCTCAAGGTTCGTCTGCCATACATCCTGCATACTGCTGCTTTAGGTTGCAGGTACTTTACTAGTGAATTATCTGAGTAATTATGCACGTGCACATTTTTCACCATAGTGTGGTAAAGATGGCACATTGAAGATCTTCACAAGTATCTTTATTTCTCTGTATTTGCTTTGTTGCTGTTGTTCATTTTGCTTTTTACTAAATTCGTTGAACTATTTGAATACTTTTCATAATAACGATGCGCACTCATTTAAGAGGTTCACTGGTTGACTTTATTATATTTATTTTATTTTATGAAAGCTGTCACCTACCCCATCTTTCTGTAATTACTATTTAATATGAAAAAGGATCTTCACAGCTTTTGTTTATTTTTATTTATTTATTTTGTTACACAGGGGTCTTGTAACCATTAAAAATTGTGTAAATTTGAAAAAAGTTCTTTTATGTATCTGATCCAGTATTTGCAAAAATAATTTATTTACGTGAAAGAAATTTGTATATCAAAACAGTGGGCTTCTCTGTTTACATTAATGTCTTCGAAAGTTTTCAAAGTTAATTACAAAGAAGTAATTCATTCACTGATTAAAAACAACAGTTTTTCATATTTGGTTCACTGCTCGAAGCCTAACCCACATACAAATCCTTTTACAGACTCATTATTTTTTCTATATACACTCTGATAATACATAATTAAAATGGCCTATTATTATGTAAATGTTATGTACCTATCTACAGGAAAATAATAATTAATTATTTTTCAGTAATTAACTAGCTAAATCATTTGTAAATTAAAAAATTATATAACGTCGGGAACAAAAATAGGTCATTTTAATTATGCATTATCAGTGTATGTAGAAAATATTGACTCTGTAAAATGATTTTTACGTGTGTTAAGCTGCGCGCAGTGTACCACAAACATAAAATAGTTGCTTTTACTCTGTTAATTAATTTAAATTTCTTTATAAACTAAACAAAAACTTTTGAAGACTTGAGTATAAACGAAAAATGCCACAGTACTGATAGGCAAAATTACTCACATATAGATAAATTATTTATGCAAATATAGAATCATACACATGAAAGCACTTTTTCGATTTTCATAACTTTTAAAGGGTACAAGACAACTTAAAGTTTAACAATACAAAACTGCAAACAATTTCTGCTTTAATGCCAGAAGGTTTCATTAATCGAAGTTGAAGCTCCGAGATTTATACAGCTTTTAATTTACAAAAATACATTAAAGCAATCTCCCGTGCTACTGTATTTTAAGCTATGTAAACATTTTGCTAACAGAGATTGCAATTTCGACGTGTTCTCGACAAGTATTTTGAGATACAAGTGCACTTTCTAATTTATATATGCTTTATAAAGTCTGTTTCATATGCTCTTTTTGTTAAAAAAAAGGTTTTATTAAGTGATGATCACATGGTTGGATTTACATTACTCATCTATGCGATTGAAAGACATTAATTATAAATTGAAAATAATTGATAAAATCTTTTTATACATCCAGATGTTGAAAATTCAAACTATTTAATAATTCACAAGTATATCAAGACGTTTCGTAAATGTAAAGCCAATTTAAACACATAAAGGTAAAATAAGGAGAAATGTCAGGTTTTCAGGTTTTCTGATAAGAAATTACAATTACCAGCTATATTAGCAGTCCAAGTTTGATCTTTGCTTAAATATAAAATTAATAAACAAGTAGTACTGTGTTAACTAGAATAAACATTTTCTAAGCTTATCTCTTCATTTATTCTGCATGAACTTAATAGTTATGAATCACTTGGGAAAAAAACATGTAATAATACAAGCACAGCAGACAAGTTCCAGTTGATAGAAATTGTTCATTCAACGGCTAACTTCAACAGTTCTCCCGTGTATCATATAACACAAGTGAAATGTTTATTAAAACCTTTTGTCTACAAGGAATGCATTTCCAACACACAGTAGAGCATGGTAATATAGCTGCTATAACGTATATTCTTATGCAGTCCCGGAATGTCTAGGTCTGAAATCGTATTCAAATCTGTTTCATAGCCATAGTGTCTTCGTTAGAGTATATAGCCTTTATGGTGAATTGTTGGAAATTTCTAAATATTATTGCTTACCTAATGTCAGTTTCAAGTAATGTTTTACAGCCTGAGATGCTGCTGCTTTTTAATTGAAGTAAGTTACTCTAGGCTTTTAAAATTAAAACTTCCGTTTTAAACTACAGGTGACAAAAATTTCAGCTTTTATAGAGATAAGTACATTTATTTACAAAATAAAATATGTTATTTATGCACCACGGCTCTTTTTAAAGTGATTTTATAATTTCATCTGTTTCCAATAATTATAAAATATTCCTTTAAATAATAAATATATTGGTGATATTACCTAGGCACTTTTATTAAGCATTATTAAAACTTATTTTATAAAGTTTTTTCAAGTTCTGATTAGTTTTTTTTTCTCAAAATAAACACTTAAAGAACTAAATTCACTCTGAAAAGTAACTGAAATAGCTCTGAAGGAATTCAAATCGGGACAAGCTTGTCTCGGTTTTAAGTTCTTTGGAGTTATTTTAGTTCCTTCGGAGCGAATTTAGTTCTTTTTAATTAAGCGTGTATTTCTTAAGTTTTGTATACTACAGCATATACTCGTAATTTTTTCTCTAGAAATATTCATAAAGAAAATATCATAAACTATTCAAGTAAATTTGGATTCAATTCGAAGTAAGTCATGATCAGAAATGTGTAAGCGATATGATGAAATTTTACATTTATTAATTATTTACTTCAAAAATTAAATAAATTAAATAATTGAAGCTCATCTCATTAATTGTAATTATTTAATTAAGTAGTTTATTTTTATGAATAAATTGTTTTTATGCACCTCATATTCAGTTGTAAAGCACAAAGCACATGTAATCTTCTTCAATAGTTTGAAAAAATATTTCAAGAAAAATTGGATATAAATGTTTTCTTTTAATACTATAATAAATTTGAGTTGTACAGTAACATCACAGTGAACATTATATAAAAGTTTCCATTTTCTAAATGATTTTTTTTTCAAAAAACTGTAATTTAAGCAAAATATTCAACACTTACGAGCTTTTTAAAATTAGACTGTTCTGGTAACTGATCGAAAATAAATAGTTTTGTTGACTCCCATTTATTTGCTAAAAATCGAGACGCAATCTAGCTCGCAAACTGACAGAATAACTGACAATCAAAATGCGCTACTCTGAAAGCAACTTAATGAATGGAAGTTATTTAGAACTTTAGATGGAATTCATTATTCCTCGGATTTGAAACTTGTAGATCCGTTTAACATTGGAGAGGAAATATTTGCTCTGACTCTACATTTCTAGATAACATAATAGATTTCGAATATGCTATCTTCTAAATCAAACTTAAGCATTATATATTGGGCATGAAATTTTGAAATATTTCTATTCTATCCATTAATTTATGCTACTACATGAATTAATTTGTTTGAATTATTCACAGGGTATAAATAACCCATGTTTATAGCTCTTTTATATTATTCTTATATAGGATGAATCAGATATCATAGTCAAAACGTCTACGGAGAAAAGAGTGCATCAAGGCGATAAAAAAACTTGCAGTAATGTGAGGTCGTAAACTTCGTCTTTATGTGTCATTAAATAATCATGTTCAAAATTTGTTGTGAAATGTTAATTAAATTTCCATGCATGAACTGATAAATATCAGTAAATTCATCATAATTCATCCGGTATAATTTATAATTGAAGATCGTACATTGTACTGCATGCTTTAGTATTGATATTTCTTAATAATATTTCAGTACTTTTGGGTTTATTATTAATCTATGCAAAAAGATAAAGTTTTCGATCCTGCATTTCTATGTAATCTGCGTCGTCTTGCGTTTCATATATATAATCCATGTCCTTGAACAATCTACCCTCACTTGGTCTGTTGCCCACACGCTCAAACTGATCATGCATTAAAGGGCGACCAGTGAAACTCTAGTAAGGATTCTTCAACCATTTTGATTTAAAACATCAAAAGCAAGCAGTGGCAATGTAGCAAGATAAGAAAGAAATATAAAGACATTTTCTAACAGACATTTAAAATAGATTAAGGCGTGTTCTTCTAAACTTTTAATGGCGGAATGCGTTAATTGAATTTTAAGCACCTTTTGATCATTTATCATATTTTTTAGTCTCGTAATTTTTCATGCATTCTTAAATAAAATTTTAAGACTCGAGAAAAGAAATAACACAAGTATATGTAAAGTGAATTCACATTTTCAAAAATTAAGTTACTTAATGAATATTCAGAAAATCAAAAGTAATCGTAAGCTTGCACGTGCAAACTGGACTTTTACTTCAATTACAGAACAAAATTTAGAAGGTAAGATTTAAGCAAACACATTTTTACTTATTTACTTATTTTTGTGGTTGTTGGATTTTGAAGAACGGGGAAAGTTGCGACATCTATTATTGAATACATTATAGTGTTGATAATAGAATCTCTGGAATAATTCCATTAGTTACGATTTCGAAACTTTTTTTTTTTAAATGGCGGGCCTTAACAATGCCTTGGGCCCATTGGCCACAACTAAGGCCAGTGTTGTTGGTCACTTTATTATGGGGGCACCTAGTAGGTGGACCAATGTTGCCCCTCTGAAGGGACGGGCACAAAGACATCCACGCCCAGTCGGGGATCGAACCTTGACCGCCGGGAGTTGAACCCGAAACCGTAGTAGGGTGCTTTATCCACCATACAAGCGGTCGGCCGATTTCGAAACTTAAAGATATTTAAAGTTTCTATAGCGCTTTAACTATTGTCAAATAATGAATAAGCAAAAATATTTAAGTAAAAATTTGGTTCCATTCATAAAATAAACAAAATAATTTTATTTTATTGCATCCCCTGCCACACCACACCCTACCCTTCAGTCCAACCGTAAAATGTTTATGGATTGAATATTCAATGTAAAACTAATTATTAAGGTATTTAAAATATTTTTGCACTTAAAACTTCATTAGACTAATGCACATAATACCCTGCCATGGGGAGTTGAGTTCCTTAAATCATCGAAGTTGGAATATTATATTTCCTTGAATATGTTGTTTTCTGGAAAGATACATTATCTTATAAAACTTAAAAACATATATTTTTACTAGACTTGGCATTTTCACTTTACCCAAACCTCCCAAACTGGAAATAATTCATATTGTTATTATGGATATGTTTTGATTCGCAGAGTTAAACTTGAAATGGACGAACAGTATTCTACATTCTGAAATTTAACTCAATTTTCCCATTTTAATTTTAAATAAAAGAAAAAAATAATAAATTTTAATGTCTAAGTCACGGCTTATTAAGGGTGTTGCAGAAATATTTTTCTAATCATAATTTGTGAGTTAATAAATTTAATTTTATCACTTATTTCAATAATTCAATCGTGGATATTTTTTTAACCTTTTCACTCACATTGAGTACAGAATTCCTTATAATATCATTCCTATTTAATAATTCAACAAAACCAAAATTTCTTTAAATACTCTTTAATGGGATTTTCTTTAAAATCTCTGTAGAGATTTAAGCTTAACATGAACTTTGGATAAATTATTGGCGTAATCCATAATTACGCGAACAACCCTTTTAGCAACTACTTGTCATAAGCATAGATTTCCGGTAAAGCATTATGGAATTTGTAGATAAATCACTGTTTGTTGACAATGTAGGAGTAATATTCATGGTAACCGAAGTTATACAGTGATAGTATATTTACATTCCTGATTCAGAAGGTATTTAAATGCTATAAAAATTTAGACATTAAGGCCTCTACACTACATTTTTTATAGGTAAGAGCTTTTTCAGTAATAGTAAAGTATTTCGAATGCAGTTGGCTTGAGTTTTTATGACTTAACTTCATTTATTACAGATTGTTTTAAAATGTAATTTAATTATTCTAATTCTACCATGCCAAATCTCATCATTATATCAAAAAGGTTTTTTAAAATTTTCCATAATTCGCAGTAATTTCATTATCTCAAATTGCTCAAAACATCGTTGAAAATACACTGGCTCCAAAAGTTAAGTACCAATCGATTTTTTGCGTCTAATTTACAAATGAATAAATGTAGAAACACAAAATTTAGATGACATGTGCACAAAACAGTTATGAATTGACTGCAACATAGAAGTTAACATAACAAAAACGCAAAAAGGATTTACATCAAAAAAAAGAAATCTCTGGAAAAGTCCATTGTTAGAAAAAAAATCACAGTTTTATCTGGTAAAATATCATGAACAAAAATGAGTTTTAATAAGGGATATGCCAAACCCTAGATTGGATGTATTGGCGGCATCGACTTTCCATGCTGTGAATTAAGTTATCGGTTACCTCAATAGGAAGCGAAGACCAGACACGGAGTAAGCTTTGTTCCAGCTCTTCAAAAGGTCTGATTGGATGTGGACTTCAAGCAGAAACCTGCCTACCAAGATACTCCGAAAGATGCTCGATCGGATTCAGGTCAGGAGATTGAACTGGCATTTACATACGCTCTAAACCAAGACCCTTAAGATATTCCTCAACAACCACAGCTCGGTGAAGTCGTGCATTATCATCCATCAGAATGAAATCTTTGCCAATTGCACCGGCATATGGGCGGACATATGGATCTAGGATCTCATCCCGATATCTCACACCAGTCAGAGTTCCTCCTGGAACACATGCCGGTCAGCGTGACCACCGAGTGAGATCCCTGCCCAAGCCATTACTCCGCCACCTCGGTAACTGTATATTTCAACAGTTTTGGATTGATGGTATCTGGTGCTATGTTCCCTCCAGATCAGCAGACGTCCTGAATCGCTCTCCAGTGTGAATCTGGACTCGCCTGTAAAAAGTACAGAAGCGCATCGCTGTCTGGTCCAGGAAACGTGTTATCTTGTCCAAGATAAGCGGGACCCACTCTGTCGTCCTTTGAGAAGGACGCTCACAGCTGGTCTCCTTGCATTGTGAAGGCGCCTTCGCACCGTACTAGAGGATATTCTTCGTGATGCTGCAGAGTGGTCTGCAACAAGTTGTGGCACAGAAATGTTTCTTCTTCTTCAGGCCGAAAGAGCTATAAAACAGTCTTCTGCAGGGGTTGTAGCCCGTTTTCGGCCTGTAACATGTCTTCTGGACACAGAAGCTTCGATTTTATTTATTCCAGAGAGGGTGGACCACACTGCGAGACACATTAAGCCGCCTAGCAGCATCAGCCTGTGGCAAACAGTTTTACATCCATCCGACAGCCGGCGACTTTAACGAATCGGGCAAACGTCTTCTCTCAGACATTGCAGGACCCTATTGCCAACGAATTTGATAAAAGAAGTTGTTAACCCTCCGAGCGGCCTGGAGTTTGTCTAGTGATCACTTCAAAAAAGTTCCAGTGTATGGGATCTGTATCTCTCGAAAATGCACAAGAAAAACCTGCTTCCCCCATTTCCGCATGGAAGGCGTGGGGAACAAGGTAATTAACAAACTGCCGACGTGACAGCCTACCTACCGCCTGATAAATTACTTTGTATTGTAGGAGCACATGTCCGGTGAATCTGACCAACTGGTCTCCCTCACCTCTTTCCCCCCTAAATACTCGGGAAACTACGCAACGTTGTAGGAAACCAAAGTTCTTTTCTCGGTGGCTTACATGTACACTCACCCAGAGCCAGATTTTTGTCTGGAGTTTGGAAAAAGAGATATTTTGTTTTTTGTCCCCTCTCATAATGAGCAGGTAGTGAGAGAGACGCTTGTGCTCTAAAAATAGTAAAATTAGTGATTATGTTTTTACTATACTTCTTTATCTGAAAAATTTCTTTATAAAGCTTTAATAGAAATGAACGAAAAATAATATATCTAACTGGCCCCCTTCAAGATGAGGCTCATGCGATAAGACCCCGTGTACATATTTTCAATGAAGTGTCCAATGTCAGATATATCCCATTTACCTGAACCTTATATAAGATGCTGCCCTTCATAAAATGTTCAAAGTGTTCCATATAATTATTATTATTTCTTATATTTTTTTCGAACTGTGCTTTTTTTCATAAAAGTTTATACAGTTAGTTAGGAAAGAGAAATAGGAAATTTGGCTTTCACTCGATCATTTTTAAAGTTGTAATGCAAAAAAATATGACAGTTAAAAAAAAAAGAGAGAGAAAAAGAGAGAGAGAAAGTATAATGTACTTAAGTGTAGAGTGATAAAGCTTTCATTTAAATTATCTCAAGCGTACGAGAAAAATAAAAATTAAAAATTCTTCGATGTTTCATTTAAAGGACTTGTTTAGTAAATTTGTTAAATGAAATATCTATATTAATCTTTGTTAGATAATAAACGTTTTTAAAGACCTTTATTTATGTTCTGCATATGCGAAAAAATTCCAAGAAAAATTAAAAGCACGAATCTGAGAAAGTAACACACCTAGGATTCATGCCATCTGAGATTTTTACCAAAAAATTCCCAGTTGTTATTAATCTTATTAATGTAGCAAATCCAGAATATTTTGTCTCAAAGTTAAGTTGTTCATCTTTTATGGCCCACTAAAAAAGCAGACCCGTAGCCAGATTTTCTATTCAGGGGGGCACCCTCTTTTTTTCAGGGGGGAGGGGCACCCTAACTTAAGTGGGGTGGCATCCTATATTTTTTTGAATGATAACATTTTTATCTATATTTCTCTTCATTAAATAATAGCATAAGTTTATCTATATAAATAAAATTAGACTTTTGTCTGTACATTTCTTGGAATTCAAAAATTTTGCGATTTCTATCCGTTTCAAGCACCCGGGAATCCGATGCCACCCTCAAAAAAAAGTTTGTCTGTCATTCTGTCCGTGACTTTTTTTTTTTGTTTAAGCATCACGTAAAAACGACTGAAGCGAATGATATGAAATTTGGTGTCATGGTAGGTGGTCACTCAACTTAAAACATAGGCGTCGAATTTTTAAAAAATCTTGATTAGATTTTCAGATTTTGCGAAAATCGTTTCAAACTGCGTAAATTTGTGTTCAAGCATCACGCAAAAACGACTGAAGCGAATGATGTGAAATTGGGTGTCATGATAGGTGGTCACTCAACTTAAAATATAGGCGTCGAATTAAAAAAAAATCTTGATTAGATTTTGAAATTTTGCGAAAATCATTTCAAACTGCGTAAATTTGTGTTCGCACATCACGTAATAACTGCAAAGGTGAAAAAATGATATTTGGTGAAATGATAGGTGGTCACTCACCTTAAATTATAAGCATCTAATTTTAAAAAATCCATCAGATTTCGAGATTTTGTGAAAATCGTTTAAAACTCAGTGAATCTTTGTTCCCGTATTACGTAATAACGACTAAAGCGAATGATATGAAATTTGGTCACAGGATAGATGGTTGCTCAACATAAACTATAGGAGTCCAATTTTTTAAACATTTTTATTAGATTTTGAGATTTTGTGAAAATTCTCTCAAAATACGTTTATATTTCTTCAAACATCACGTAATAACGACTAATACGAATGATACGAAATTGAGTGATAGGATAGGTAGTTGGTAATCTTAATTTATAGGCGTTGAATTTTAAAAATATTTTGCTTATACTTTAACAATTGGTTAAACTAAGCTGCCAAATAGACGAAAAAGTAAATAAATAAAATTTCCAATTACCTAAATTTAAAAATAAAGATTAATTTTAGTGTAATTGTTTAAAATATGAAGTTCAAATCGAAGCGCTGTTGCAAATGAAAGCCATGATACATAAACACATGGAGAGAGAGGTAGGGATTTTCGTTTGATTATTTTGAGAAATCACAAAATTATTAAATGTTTAATTTGAATTTCAAGTAATTTATTTTTACATATACATACATGTTATAACTAGCTGCGTATCAGTTCTTCACGACGAAGAAAGTAATGATTTTTTTCTTTTACACATGCATTTTAAATTATTCCAGCTATACGAAAACTGAAAAAATGCAGAAAACTTTTACTCGAACCTAGCGTTATGGATATTAAAATATGCTGTCATAGCTAGCTCAATTGTCACACGATGATCCAAAAGCTATATTTGCAGTGTTAACGATCGGGTGACAACCCTTTCTTCTTTCAATACACATAAATTAGAAAAATGTTTTAGTTAATTAAGTAATTTAATTTCTCCTATTCATCCTAAAATAAATTTTTAAGGAGTTGTAATAACCTGGTGTGCAGAAAGTGAAAGGATTCGTTTTCACATCTCGGCTGATCAAAAACCGCTATATGTACATGGCGCAAGCGTGAACGATAAATCTGTGGGTCCGCAGCTCCTCTAGCTGTATATAGGCTGGTATACGGACGAGAGTTGCGGATCCGAAAATAACATCCTTTTGGGTGATGCCCTACACTAAAAAAATTTTTGTGGATTACTAAGAAATCTCTTTGAAACAAAGATGCTTTAACTTTTCTTAGTATTGCTGCTAAATAAAGTCATGTAAATCAATTGGTAAACATGGCTTTATTTAATAGTAATACTAAGAAAAGTTATGGCATAATACTAAAAAAATCTGGAGTGCCTCCACTCGACTTTCCGAAGACTTACGATTAGATCATTATCAAGCATTTAAATAAATTTTAATCGATGAATAATTCAAACATATATACCAAATTGAAACTCAATCGAATGCACCATTTAAACGCTAGCATACTTTCAAGACTTTCTCCCCATATACTATAATATCAAAGAAATCTTTGTCGTAGCCCTGTAGAAAAACTATAAGTCCTATATACACCAAAATCAATACCGGTCTTGCGACGGTGGTTTATAACATGTATGTCCAATTTGAGCTCAATCGAATGATCCGTTTAGGAGCTATCGTGTTCACTCGTCGTCACACACACACACACACACACACACACACACACACACACACACACATACATACATACATACATCTCGTAAAAACAGCATAAATGCATTCAGAAGACCTCAAAACGTGTAAATATATCAAAGTCTCGAAGTAGAATTTTTTCAGGATTACAATACTTTCCTTACATGGTACATGTTCGGAAAGTAACAAGTAATGGAATCACTGTTTCCTAGAGATTTCTTGGTAATCAACTGATTTTTTTTTTTTAAGAGTGTAAATTGTAGGGAAAAAAAGATTCTCGGCGATCCCCAAGTCTGGCATAATAGCTATAAATCAGTCCCGTACTGCTAAGCTATCAGTATTCGGCTATTAAAAAAAAAAAAAAAAAAAAATTATTAAGCAGAAAGGCTTAATTTAAAATGCAGACTTTTTCTAAGAAGGAAAGCGTTCCAAATGAGTTAAAAGGTTAACTCTAACAAATTGTATGTCATAATCTAAATAGGTTTGCAAATTTTTGCGATTTTAAATCGTTTGAAATAGCTTCTCGAAATTATTAAACTTCTACTTCTTTTAAGAATATTAAAACGAATAAATTGTTTTCGCCTAAATAAAGCATTGATATAAGGATTAATATATATTAAGCATTTCAGTGGTCCAGTTCCGAAGGATTTTTTTTTTTTTTTTTTTTTTTGGATTACATGTGGGAATGGCGCCAGTTGTACGTCATACATTTAAAATTGACAAAAATTTGTACTCATGTTTTTTTAACCATTACCGTTGACAAATTAACAGCGCTTCGCTTTTGATTACTCCCTCTAACTGCATAAAGATGCGAAAAATGATAGAGAGAAGACGTAGGCGACCTTAAAATTTTGAAAATCCACCCGTTTCCCCAAAAATACTAAAATTCAGAGCCTTATTATCGCATGGGAAAATCGGGAGTTTGTAAAGGGCCCCCAATTTCAAATGTTCTGTCTTCAGTCTTCTTTTATATCAAAATTTTTTGAAAAATAAAAAAAAATTCATGGATGGGGGCCCCTAAAATTCATTAATGTCCGGGGCCCCTGTTGGTCATAATCAGGCCCTGCTTAAATTTAGCAATTTAAGTCGCTAAAATTATTAAATATAGATAATTTAAATTGAATTAAATTCATTTAATTCAATTTAAGTCAATGCGCCAATGGGTCCTAATCTTGCGCGCAAAACTTTGTATAAGCGCTCAAATAATTTCATTCATTCAAATAATTCAATAAGCATTCAAATAATACAATATATTCACATAAAAACGATCCAAAAGAATTACTTTCAATAAACTTCTGCCGCAGGAATTTATGAAACTTCAAATTTCAGTCAAAATCGAAAAATTTCAGATTTTGGTCTTATAAATCTAAAAGCGCATTCAACTTGCGTCAACTATACATGCATTTTTTTTATAAGTTCTAATACATGTCTGTCAAAGGACACCTCTTTTGCCTTAGCAACTTGAAGGTGCAAGCTATGGTTAAGCCTTAAAAATGACAAAAAAAAAAAAAAGAGAGAGAGAAAATGTGTGTTTTTGTGACCTTCAGTGACTTTGCGTCGATAACCTGCCACAGATTCTCGTATATTTCATGAAGTACTATCGTCTAACATTATAGATGTTAAATAAATATCATGGCAAGTTGTCCCCCAAAGAGTTTTTGACCACAGCATTTTCTATGTCTGAGAAAAACGCCCACTTTTGTGTGCTGCACGGACTTTTTTACAGGCCCGTAGCCAAAGGGGTGCCAGGTGGGGCTGAACCCCATCCCCCCTAGAAAATTTCACATAAAAAAAGTTTAATGCAGATGCTTTGAAAAATTTTTGTATATAAGGTAAAGTTATCAAAGTTTTATATCAAAGTTTTATATCAAAGTTTTATATATCAAAGTTTTATATATGCAAAGTTTTTCTTTGTAGTAATACTCTGTCATTTTTGTTTTGTGTTCTCATCTTCCAAATATGATCCAAAGATGACAACTTTAAATCCATTCTGTTTAAGCCAAGGAACTTTTACTGCTTGGAAGCCGTTTGGACTTTTCAGAATTTATTTAATTACTAGCTGAAGTACCCGTCCTCGACGGGTTAGTGAATGAAAATTTCCAAAAAGCAAGAACTTTCGTCAGCATTGTAGGAGTACATTTTGAGATTTTTCGAAAATCGTTTTAAAATGCTGAAAATTTGTTCCGGCATCACGAAATAAAGACTGCAGGGAATGAAACGAATTTGGGTGACATGATACGTTGTCACTCAACTTAAATTCTAGGCTTCAAATTTTTCAAAAATGTTAATTAAATTTTGAGATTTTGCGAAAATTATTTCAATATGCGTAAATATTCGTTCGCGCATCACATAATTACGACTAAAGCGAATGAAATGATATTACTTAGTTACTCTCTAACCTGTAATATTTTAAAAATACATGAAAATTATAACTTCGCTTTCTTTACTTTGGCAACATACTACATCCATTCTCTGTATAATTGACCGCTATAATTAGACCGCTCATCACACGGGAATAGAGATTATAATCTCTATTCCCGTGTGATGAGCGGGTACGTCAGCTAATATAGAATAAAAATAGAAATTAAAATTCGTATTGTTTAATTAAAAGCAGCAATAATAAAATAATAAATCGATGACAAACTGACGCTTTCGATGTGATCCGGTATAAATTTAAATGCCTCGAAATCTAAGATGAAAATTTTGGCCTTATACATATTGGTCTATTTCTGTGTATTTCTTTACGTAACAATTTCTTTAATTCTTTACAGGTTGAAAAGTTTTTCTAGCATGTATACATATTTACATAAATGAACTGACACACACACACCACATAACACGAAAACAACAACAAAAGATCTTGCAGTTCAATGTGGGAAGTTAGTTTTTCTGGAAAGATGTTGTAGTTAGGGTAAAACTAAGACAGTGGCGGATCCTGAAAAGTTTCAACGGCAGGAGGCAATATACGAGAAATTTTGTAAGAAAAATGGATCTTCTTAGATTTAAAATTTTGATTAAATAATTCTTATCGTCTGAAACCAGGTTTAGGATGGTTGCTCTCATCATTCATTATTGAAAAGACGTTTTTGAGAAGATTCCTCTTCTATTACATGTGTAATTTCTTAGCGTGGATCTTTGAACACTCCGCTAAACCGGCAGATTATTCAAAGACCCATGCTAGGTGAGCAGGGAAACCACACAGATCATAGAGTGTAATGTAGTGCATTTATTGCAAGCCTGCACTCAGGGTATTTGCCAAGTCGGAATGCCTTGGTCGGAGGATTTTTTCAGGTGTTCTTCCGCGACTTCACGAGACATCTAACGAAACCGCCCGAAACCCTAGACCGTTAGATCGACTGCCCCGCGGTAGTCCAGAACCCTCGACTTTTACTCTTCAACCATCTACTATTTTCAGTTCCTTGTGCAATGGGCCATGGTGGGACCGAGACCCACAGATCATCACCACTGAATCCAACTGGGATTTAATTTTATTTTATCTTAGACCACTGTTCTTTTCAACTAGTTATTTTAATTTTGTTTTAATCTTTAGGACGGAATACAGCTTTACTGATAAATTTGATCGCGCATTTAATCGTGTTACTTTTCTAGTAAAATCAAACTGAAACATCAATAACTGAGGACTAGTTTACAGCAATAGAGTCTGGACACATACTCAACTTTCCTCACTATTTTTAGGAGGGCCCAGTGTCACTTTGCTTAAATATTTACCTAACATTTCATTGTTTACATGAAAAATACTATAAGGACGTTTTGGCTTCTAACTATGTTTCAAGAATATTATTTTTATCATTCCAATTTTAATGAACTAATTATGTAGAAGTTGTCTTTACTTTGTTTTATAACACCAGGCAGCTTCTACATAATGCATTAGTTCATTAAAATTGGAATGGGAAAAATAATAGTCCGGAAACATAGTTGGTTGCCAAAACGTCCTTATAGTAAGTATTATTGATGTAAACAATGAAATGTAAGATAAACATTTAACCTAAGTGACATTGGACTCTCCTAAAAATAGTGAGGGAGGTTGAGTACGTGTTCCGACTGTCTTGTAATTTAGTCCTCTGTTATTGACGTTTGATTTTCATTTTACTGGAAACTTAACGCGATTAAATGCGCAATTAAATGAAGCTGAAAATAGCAAAAAATCGCTTAAAAATGAGAGAACAGGTGGATTTTCAGATTTTTAAAATAGCGCAGATCGTTTTTATATATTTTTTACATAATCATGAAAATTTTCAAGCCGATCGCACGAACTGTGTGAATTTCATTAAATTTTTACACAATAACTTTTTAATCTGTTTGTATTAATGACGGTAAAAGTTTTTTTTGGAAGTGGCCGGACCGGATTTGTTAGCGAGTGAGTCCCGTATCAGCGTTACTATATAATAGGATAATTACAGAGTTAATATTTATACAGGAGTGTTTTATGACATGTAAATTTGTATTAATTTAAATAATAATATGCACTACATTTCTTTAAAGCCCCTCTTCATCCGTAAGCATGTGTGCCCAAGACCCCATATATGTTAAATCGGTCTCTTCTAATAAAATATTTTTTTTTTTTTTTATATGCCAACCGTTTTGTTGTATTCGAGGCAACACCTTTTCCTTTTCAGGTAACATTTGAAAGAAGTAAAATATTTACTCAAAATTTGTTATTTTAATTAAACATTTAAAATTATTATAAGTGAAAAAGTATCCTGGAGGTCTTTGAAAAATACGAAATATTCAAATTTCCCGTGCCCAACCATGCTAGGAGAAGGGGATCATAGAAGGGACTCCGGCTCAAAAGATTACTTATCTGAAAAAATACCGAAAGAATTCGGTCTCTCTCTTCTTTAGTTAGAAAAGATATGGTCACCACATCTGTAACTAATTTTGTGGGGTGTTGAAAGCTACAATTAAAGTATCGTAGGCGTGTCTTGGCCATTGTGCGCTCTCTCCTCCTTTGCAATCCATTAATCTAAGTGTCACAGGTGTTTTGGCGAGTGGGGGTAAGCAGTAACGGGATTTTATGTCACAGCCGCTTTCGAAGCAGAAAAAAAGGAGCAGAAAATTATGTCTCAGCCGCTTTGAACAACTCTTACAGACTACGGGATTTTACGTCTCAGCCGCTTGGAGGGCTAATCAACAAAAGTTACGTGCGTAATTACGAAAGCCTGATATTTGCATATTTTTCTCTCACTCGTATATGCCTCCTGTTCTTTTCTACAAAAAAGTGGTAGCTATTGTTTTTACATAAATTTTCATAAAGTTTATTTTTATCGTTTCTATAATTTATGAATTTTATTGTCAGTCTCATTTTTTTATCGTGAGCTTCCAAACATATGTTGTTCCTTAACTTTTGGAAGCCACTGTATATTACTGGTTTTTATACTGTAGAAATCTTTATTACAAAACTTATTTTAAAAATTAAAACTTTCTTTCATTTGAAAGTAGATAAATTAACAAAAATGTTCTCTTCTTTTTGCAAAAACAGATTAGAAATAAATGTTTACAGTATCATATTGAGAACTATTATGTTTATATGTTTAAGTATTAGCATTTTTTTATTTCAATAAACTTAAATACTATAATCTTATTGCAACATTATCATATATGCGTTAGACTTTCTAATAACTTAATTTTGAAAAAAGACTTGAAATTAGACAACAAACCACTAGCTGATTTCACACAATGCATTATTTTACAGTTATTTTGAAAACTTCAGTCTTATAAGATTTAGTCTGAGCCAAACTTATGACATGGGACCTCAAAGCCAGTATATTAGGCAAAATAATTTTTATGGCTTTAAAATTGCTGAATTGTGTTTATGGAAGAACCAAAAAAAAATTGCAAAATATCTTACTTGTAGAATTTTTTTTTTCTTTTTTTAGAAAGGTAGAATTAACAATTGAGATGTTCAGTAAGAAAAACATCATACTATATTGTGACAATAACAGACTACATACTGCATCGATGTCGCGTAAGAAAACTGCTGAGCCTGCCTAGAGAAGTCTGCCATTTCTACTCTATTCCTGAGGCCTAACAGGTTCCAATTATCAATGTACACGCAACAATTTAATCGGTATTATATGACTGTTTCTCTCCTTGCAAGAAGATTTTGGGGAAAGGAATATAAAAAACTGAACTAGATGTCACCTAAGCGCTACTTCAGTTCTTCGCGTCTAAAAGCAAGGTTTTTTACAAACATAATATTTACAATTCACCATCACTTTAGCAGGAAAATGACAAGCAATGTCGGAAATTATGTTACACAATAATTATTGTAAAATGTATGGAACAATGTGTTATTTTCTGTCACTTCACAATAAGAGTGAGAGAAAGAACTTTCACGATTAGACCTAATATACTCTATTCCGTCTCATATGAAATAAAATATTTTCATTGGAAATACATGTAATGAAATAATTTCTAAAGTTCAATAGTTGACATTTGCGATTAAAAAGCAACTACCATGTTTATTTTCATGATGGAAAGAAAATGTTTGCGTACATACAAAATCTGTTTAATATTTTAAACATTGAACAAGAGTTAAAGGAAGGTTTAAGGGTAATTAACATTGGTTAAGAGGAAATAACTAGAAAATGCTTTTCAAATCAGTATCCCTAAATGGATTTGAATCCAAGTGCATAATACTGTTGAAATGATGGCATAACTAAAGGTATCTCAGAATTATCAGTAATGAATTCTACATCTTATAAGAACATCCTCTGTTCTAAGAATTTATGTTAAATATTTCATTAAGTGATGCATTTAACTTTTAATTTTGCATTGAAAGATATAGTGGTGCATTTAATTTTGCACCACTATATCTTTCTAAACCTACTGATTTATTGCAAAATAAAAGAGAAAATGGGAATAAAGTGTAAATACATTGACTGGTTTACATTTTTGTACATTTCTGTTCTTGATTAGAAATTATGAAATGTAGCAACGTAAAGCTTTTTTTTGTAAAGTAATTTTAAAAACGAAATTGTAAAAATCTAGATAACTTAAAATACACTGTCTCTAATATTTAAATTGACTTTCTCTAAAAAATTATTAGAATTCAGCAAGAATCATAGCACATAATTATGAAAAATCAAAATTTGTATTATAAACTTAATAAAGTTACTTTATTACAAGTTACTAAAAACTACGTTATACTAAGTGATAGAATTATAAGCGCAAAAAATATCATGTAAAAAAAAAAATTCAGCTTTTTTTTTTCTATAAAGAAAAAATCCATAATGTAAATTCCCCTTCTGAGATTTGGGAGATACTGTAGCAATATCAATGACAATTCTTTACAAAACTTTATCTTTAAAAAGGGATAACGCTACTTTTTCGCATCAAAATCGTAAATTAGCTCCATTATATCGAATTTTCGCCAGGATTAGGTCAACATTGTACATATCTGAGAAACATTTTAGCATCATAGGCTTTGAAAATATTTCCTGGGATTTCAAATATAGTATCTCCAAAAGCAATCGTTTTTAGGAGGATAAAATATTATCGACGTTTAAAAACATTGGAAAACTTCCATTTTATTTTTCTTCCTACGGTACGATAACATTTACTCGAGTAATACTTATGAGATTTCATATTTCTTTTCAAAATATTTTTTTAATATTTTCAATTTGAAAAGTTTTTCTTCTCAAGCGAAATGAATTTTACAAAGAATTTTTAAAGAGTAGTGGTAGTACAAGTAAATTTCTTTCATATTTAAAGATTTTCTTTAACTGATATTTCTTTTTTTTATATTTTCATTCATTTTCTATTGTACACCTGCGTGCCACTCTTAGGTATAAAGTATGGCTCAATAAACCAAATATAGGAAGTATCGTCCATATGAAAACAAAGGTGATTCCTGAAAATTGGGTATCGTAAGCACACAGGTTTAAGTTGATGTTCCGACTTTCTTGCTATTCATTTAGCAACTGAATAATGAATGAATGAAGTAAATTGATGAAATAATTTTTATAAAAATATTTTCACGAGACGTTTTTTTTTTTTTCTTTCCAATTGCGGGCCTCTACCCCGAGAGGCATTGCCCACTGCTATGGCCGGTGCTGTTGGTCTCTTTATTATGGGGCACCTAGTAGGTGGATCGACGTCGCCCCTTATGAGCTGACGGACACAATAACAGCCACGCCCAGTAGGGGATCGAACCCCAAAAGCCGGGAGTTGAACCCGAAACCGTAGTACGGTGCTTTATACACCATAAAATATAGTCAGCATAGCAATAAACTGTAACCATCTAATCTGACTTGTTTGTTTATTCTCAATATTCTTCTAAAAACAAAAGGAAATTAAAATTCTTTCATGTCGTATGAGTGCTTCATTGAGTAATTAAACTGAATGAAGCACAAAAGTTAAACCATTTGTTTAATATAAGATTTATAAATAGTCTGATCTCTTTCAAGTAGGGAAAATTTTTTTGATTGCTTTGTTCTTGGAAATATAATTTATGTTCA
Organism: Cheiracanthium punctorium; assembly: GCA_038373885.1. Classification (NCBI taxonomy): domain Eukaryota; kingdom Metazoa; phylum Arthropoda; class Arachnida; order Araneae; family Cheiracanthiidae; genus Cheiracanthium; species Cheiracanthium punctorium. The sequence goes on along the minus strand of JAWZYV010000620.1, from coordinate 9,769 downwards.
TAGATGAAGTAATAGGAGAGGAAATTATACGCCCGCCGAAACTTTACCTTAAAACTACGTTGCCACACGTTATGCTACATGTGGTAATACTTTTTGACTTGAAGTTTCAGAAACTTACATTATTAAAATCTAATATTATACTACTTTCATCTTGTTCAAACATTTTTAAGGTATAAATGTCTTCATCACCTTTACTTGTGGCATTTTTACTTATTGGCAGAAATTTAATAGGTAATCATTTTTTTCACATACGTTAGTGAACAATCATGCGATCATAACAACGACCCCCCAGAATTAACCTCATATTGATTTTTTCTATAAAACATTTTTATCCTTAAAAAATATTTTTGAGACAAAACATTTAAAAAAGTATTTGCAAGCAAAATGTTACCCCTTATTCAATTTTTCATTTAAACCTAGGAAAACCTATTAGTCAGACAATATTTTAAAAATTAATCTGCTAAATTCAATCATGGTTGTTGGTTTATTTTTCTTGTAATAACATTCTCTTCTTATTTTCTTTACAGAAACGGCTTTTACTTAAAAGAACATGGCAGTAATAATTTTCTGCACACAATGAAACTTTTTATGTTGTTATCTAAGTAATGGAAATACTTTTATTATCCTAAAACAGCTATTTAAAAAGAAACATATTGCTTAAAATACTTTTTGCTGTTGAGATTGCTTTGGATGAGTAATTTGCGACACCCATCATTATAATGTTTCAACCATTAATGTGGCCACCTGCATTAATGCCCGTTTGTTAATGTATGATCTGTCTGTTTATGTCTCAAACCACTTTACTTCTCCATTTATGTCAAGTAAGTTGATATTTACTTAAAAGCTTGTGATATATGTTTCCAGAAAAGCAATCGATTACAGAAAATTGAATATCCATTAATATCGATTATGTTTTTCGATGATATTATTTTTTTAACTATTTATGCCTCTAAAATTATAGTTTTTCTTCTAAGAGAACAATTATGAAAATGTACAGTATACAATCACTTCACTTTACTCTTTATAAATATGGATCCAATCAATTTCAGAGCTAAAAAAATAGATCTGTTTTTAAAAAAATTACTTTACTACAGTCTTTATACGTGTTTTAAAACTATAGCTTTAAGTAAACAACGTGTGATGTATTCTTGCGTGCTTCTACTTAAATATTTTGAACTTATTCAAAATCTGTTGCAAAACATCAAAAGGAATTAACGTTTAAACAAATTTTCAGGGGTTTAATTTATCTCCAACTCACAGAATTATTTAAAGAAAAAGTTTCTTTGAAAGGCATAGAAGTTTTCAAGTGATAGGTTTAAAAATCAAAGAGCCCAACAAAATTGCTTCCCAAGTGTATGACCTGTAATCAATGCTTTCTTTGATTTACTTGGGTGCTTGCTTTTTTAATGAGACTAAATCTGAGGAGAGAAGTTTTTGCTTTCAAAATACCATCCTTTTAAAACTCAGCATTTGTTTTTGAGCATGTGTGGCGATAACTTCTAAATTTTTTTCTGGATTTAGAAGATTTTGCTCGTGGTTTTAGATTTCCCTGTGGTGGAAGAGATTCGTTTCTGTGTTTAGTTGTATGATGATTTGTTAGTTTTAGAGATTTTTTTCCTAAGTGTTTTATATCACTTTCTGTAGTAATAATACTATTCTATCGATTGTGCTATAGTGAACAGCCTGCTGGTTTTTAATGGTTTTCTTGGGAATTTTATATTCCTTTGCTGTTGCTTTAATATGGCGTTGTTATTATTATTATTATTATTATTATTATTATTATTTCCATTCCAGGCGGCATATAGTCCACCGTCTTTTCCGATTGTTGGAAGGTGTTTTCAAATCCCTTTTTGGTGAACTATTGCGATTCGATTGGTTGGTTGTATTTCAGAGAATTATCTACGTACCTACCTACGTACCATCTCTTCCGATTTTATTTGAAGATTTTACACCACTAATTTTTACTTCTAAATCTAAGCTTAAAATACGTCCAAATTTTTTAATGTAAAATAAAACTGTTTAAAAATTATGGTAGAAAATCTTCCGATAATTTCGGAAGAGTTGGCAGCTATGGATCTAATAGATTTTTGCAGGGTATCTAAATGTGATAGCAGTATTACGAATCTATTGGTTTTTTGTTCTAAGATCTTCAAAAAAGATTTTAGTAAGTTGAATATCTTACTTTTTTGGAAAAACTCTAGAATTATGTATAGTTCGTAATCAAATCTTAAGAAAAAGCTGCGCTTTTGATTGTATTGTGCTTGAGCTTGAGCTGTGCATTCATCTTTCTGTAATAAAATAAAATAAAATTGATGATAATTGGATCATAATTAAATTGGAAGTTGAAATAAACCACGTAGAAAATCATTACACCTCCCTTTTATTTCACTATCTCATAAAAATTTCTGAAATCAGAACTTTTTTAACAGTACTCCGTAATATAATTATTTTGCCTGGCTTTTGTCTGTTAATCATTGATCTCATCTAAAGCACAAACCACTGGTCATTGTACTAAGCGAGATTTTACTATGGTAAAGATTGTCCCTTATTATATCCGGAACAATATACAAAGTCTTTTTATGGAACCTGGATCATCCCCTTCACCTATGAGAAAAAGTGCGATAGCTCCATTGCAAATACAGACGAAACCACTTAATGGAATAGACAATTTGCCACGAAAATTTATTCCAATTAACAGGACATCCCATTATCCCAGATCACGTTGTCTAGTTATTACAATTTCATACATTGAAAATTTATTATAATAAGCTGGATATTCCTTTAACCGTCATTCTACTAAGCAGGTTGGACTGCACTTGCAGAACTGGGCACTTCAGAGTTCTTTTCTCTCAACACTTGAGTGATTTCAATTTTGAAACATGAATAACGATTGGATAGAAAATTCAATGGATTAATTAATATATAATTATTATAGTGTATCACGAAAAAAAATTTTTTTTGAAAATCAAACTTTCAAGTTGATAAAAAGTTACCACTGTCATCACATATCAACCAAAAAAAAATTTTTTGAAATAGAAATATATTTAGGTCTCCCGGAATGAACTTGAAATTCAACTTTTTTGACCTAAAATGTGTATTTTTAAAAAAAGTATGTATACATGAATATAAAGTATATTTATATTTTTTAAGTACAAAAACTTGAAGTTTAGAAAGACAAGAGACTTTTAAAAAATTCATTTGTACCATTAACTATATTAGTCTGCCGGAATCAAATTTCAAAAACTCTGCTATATTATCAAATATTCAAAAATTTCCAGACGATATTCTACATTGTTAAACTTCTAGCAACGCAAATAAAATGTATATTAATTTTTCATTAGTTTATTAGTTTCTCAGTTTCTTTTTTATTCTGGGGGGTCGGGGAGGGAGGGGTGACATTGGAAATAATTACACATTAGAAAAAAAATTTGGAGGAACAAAAATATATTAAAATTAAAAATCAGAAAGTGTGATCTTTAGATGAAAAAGGTTACAAAAGATATAAACAAACACATAAAGCTTACAAATAAAGAACATTGAATATGTAAAGGTTATTCGAAATAAATCTTGATTTCACTGTCTATTTATTTTGATAATTGTAGGCAACGTATCATAAACGCAAGTAGCTTTTCCAACTTGCAACCTGATCCATTAGAAACCCCAGTGTTTGTGGGCGTACCATCACATCCAAGAGCTTTGATATTTGTCACATCAATGCAGTTACATTCAATGTGTTTCATTATTGATGATACACTGTCTTTCCCAGAACCACTGTCTGCAGTTACATGACCAAGATATATTGAACCTGGTTCTTCAACTAAAGATATGTGTTCTTCTTGTATAGTTTTTCGGACCGATTTACCACGTACATTTTCTTTGACTATAGTTTCATCTTTCCGACCATCAAAATTGAGAGAAATTATTTCTGAGGTGCGAGTTGCAATACTTTCACAGTACTTTACTCTTTCACGAAAAACTTTCGATTTATCAATTACCGCCGTCTGATTTTCTGGTGTCACAACTTTTAAATCCTGTAAAAGAGCACTTGCTAGTTGCTGTCCCGCTCTATTGGAAATTGCTCTGCGATCACATGCTCTGGAAAATGATGGCAGATCTACTGGAAGGACTTGCTTTATTGAAACGCTAGAATTTTCCTTTTTATTTTCTGGTATTTTATTTTTTATAGCTAAAACACTTTCATCACTTGTATCCTGTTGAATGGAATCGCTGTCAGTGTCACTAACAATGCCTTCATGTCGTAAAGTAGTGATATTTATTGATTGGAGACTTCAGTTTAACTCGAATTGTATGGACTTTTTCTTTCTTTGAGTACATTTCTCGATTTATTTTTACTCTCTACTGTGCCAATTCCTCCTATAACCATAAGCCTCGGGTTTCGTTGGTCATTCAAGAACTTGTGTTCCAGTTGTGGAACCTTCCTTTGCGCTGGACACAAAAATTTCACTAAATCTCTACATTTGCATAAACAAATATCAAAAAGATTATTTACAATGTCAGATTTTGTACTTTACAATGTCAGATTTTGTACTTTTCAACGGACGTTTTAAAGCTCTTGGCATTTTTTGCGTACACCCTGATGACTTTTTCATCTTTTCAGATCTCTCGTGTAGTTTTAAAATCATAGAAACAATGTTACTTAGAGATGAAACAGGAATAGAAGTCTTCTTCCATATTTCTTCTAGCTTACGGGCCACTCGCATTGCAACTACCTTTTTCTTTGGTTGATGACATCCTTCAGACTTCAACTGATTTCTTACCCATTCAAAATAACGTAGTACATCAATTTTAGTAGGTAAAACATTGCTATCACTTATATCTAGAGGTTGGCCGACAATTGGATCGTCAGTAGTTTTCCTTGTTGATGAAGAATGAATTTTTTTACTCATGATGGTAAAACAACAAAATCAAATTGAACTCAATCACAAATCAAAAACATAAATACTCACTAAATGGACGCTTCGTACATAAAAAACGCTCAAAACAAACTGAAAAAGAAAGGAAGGGTGGACGAGGGAAAGAGAAGTAATCATGTGATGGTCTTGCACTTCCCTTATGTCCGAAGTCATGGAGGAGCTACAGTTTTATCACCTTGAAATCTGAGCCCATTATTCGCATACAAAAATATTCTTGCTATTTCGGAACGCTGTACTGCAATGTCTGTATTATAAATACAATGATTGAAAATTTGAAAGATTCTTAAACATTTCTAAAATACGGCTATTTGACAAAAAATTGGAGATTTTCATTACGATTCCGGGAGATCCAAATGTTCAATTTCAGTCGCAATGCATTTTTTTAATGATAGATTCCATCTGAAATTGCCCATTTTTGCTGTTGAATATTTAATTTTGATTTATACATACTTTATAAAAAAATGTTTAAAAATATCGTTTTGACTAAAAAACTGACAACTTCAATGTCATTCCGGGAGACCCAAATATTTTTCGATTTCAAAAAAATTTTTTTGGTAGGTATGTGATGCCAATAACAACTTTTTATCAACTTGAAAGTTTGATTTTCCAAAAAAAAAATTTTCGTGATACACCCTAATAATTATACCATATAATGAAGGATTCTAATATAAAAAAATTTTAAATATCCTACATTTTATAAATAAGGAAATTTAAATATTTTATATTAGAATCCTCAATATATGGTATTAATTATTGGGTTTGTACACGCAAAATTTTTTTTTGGGAAAATCAACTTTCAAGTTGATAAAAAGTTGTTACTGTGCATCACATACCTACCAAAAAATTTTTTTTGAAATCGAAAAATATTTAGGTCTCCCGGAATGACCCTGAAGTTGTCAGTTTTTTAGTCAAAACGATATTTTTAAACATTTTTTTATAAAGTATGTATAAATCAAAATTAAATATTCAACAGCAAAAATGGGCAATTTCAGATGGAATCTATCAATAAAAAAAATGCATTGCGACTGAAATTGAACATTTAGATCTCCCGGAATCGTAATGAAAATCTCCAATTTTTGTCAACTAGCCGTATTTAAGAAATGTTGAAGAATCTTTCAAATTTTCAATCATTGTATTTATAATACAGACACTGCAGTACAGCGTTCCGAACATCCACAAAAATACTTTGCAACAATTTCAGCTCAAAACCTTATCACCCCCATACTACCACATCAAATTCTCACCTTCCTATCCTCCACCATCAACCAACACACTACCCAACAAAAAAACTAAATAAAAATCTAAAAAACATACCTCCTCTACCAAACTATCTCAAACATAAAAATCAAATATCAATCTAACCCAAATTAAAATAATAAAACCCACATCTACTCCCCCACCAAAACCACCCCTTCCCCACATCCTCACCCAATACTTCCCCAACTCACACCTATCACTCCATAAAACCACCACCCAATCATACACTAACAAAATCCATTTACCTCCCACTAATCCTAATCCTTCATACCACCCCCTCCCCCTTACTAATCCCATCTCTATTCTACCTACTCCTCCCACATTCCTCCTCAAACAAACATAAACCACAACCTATCCAATATAAACAAATCAAAACCCACCCTCTCTCAATCCCCTCATCCCCCCTACACTTTATACCTCCCCCATCTCTCAAAAACCCCCTTATAATCCCCCTACCCCCCAATCCAATCCTCCCCACCATTCCCCATACACCAACCAACCAAAAATAAAAAATAAACATCTCCATCTCACGCACCATCTCACGTCGCACACACTCGCTCTCTCGCAGATATCTTGACTAGATATATAGAGTACATCAACCACAACCCATCCCTCCCAACAACACCACACGCCACTCTCTCATAAGATGTCACTAAGCTATACCGCACGAGCCACTCTCACAGCTCTCATAGGCATTAAAATTCACATACCTATCTACGTCTACAAAACAAACTCCTCACTCTCACCTAGTGACTGTGCCTGTCGTGTTGTACAAAAAGACAAACAATACTATATAATACCAGTGTGGTGTGATATATAGATGAGAGAGACAGATAGTATGAGTAGATGCTTCGCTAACTTGTCCTCTGATAGTCTCCACATGACAGTCTATTCCCAACACCCATTATCCAGTTATCTCATTTAAATAGTACTCACTAACACATACCACACATCTATATGTATATAGAGTAGTGAGAGACGTAGAATGAGAGGTATCACTTATATAGACATCTCTGTGTCCTTGTGATAGTACAACCAATAAAAATATACACTCGAACAACCGATCCTATAACCTTCTCTCAACGTAGCACATACATCAACACAAACCAACACCCACACAAGAACGCCAATCGAGTATTGATCACACTAACTGTCAGAATCTGTATCACATCCATAAGAGACGGGGGCAACCAGCACAAAACTATAAGCACGGGGCCCAACAATGGTGTAACCATTTATCCATACATATTTAATATGAGACGAGTAGCCAGTGTAAACTCATCGGAATTGATAAATCGAAAGATTTTCGTGAAAGAAGTAAAGTACCGTGGAATGTATTGCAACTTCGCACCTCAGAAAATAATTTCTCTCTATTTTGATGGTCGGAAAGATGAAAAAACTATAGTCAAAGAAAATGTACGTGGTAACTCGGTCCGAAGAAAACTATTTCAAGAAGAACACATATCTTTTGTGAAGAAAACTCAGGTTCAATAATATCTTGGTCATGTACACTTGCAGGGACAGTGGTTCTGGTGACAACGAAAGACCGTGTATCCAATCAACACGACACCACATTAGCTGCTACTCGGCACCTTTGCTGAGACCACACTCAACACAGCTTCCTTGGATTTGATGATCTCCAGCAACAACACTACTGTGGTGGTTCTAACGGATTCAGGTTGCAGGTGGACAAGCATCTTGCGTTTACGCCCCGCTGCCCCCAATTATCACACTCCCTAGGCAGTGACCACCCAAGATTTATTCGAATAAACCTTTCCCTATTCATTGTTCTTTACTGTAAGCTTTCTGCGCTCGTTCATATCTCTCGTACCTTTCTCATCACAGCATACCCCTTTCTGATTTTTCATTTTACTCTATTTTTGTTCCTCACATTTTTTTTTTCTTAAAATTGTTTTTTGGGTAATTATTTCCACTGCCACCACTCCCTCCCCGATCCCCCAGAATAAAAAGACTGAGCCACTAATAACAAATGAAAACTTAATATGCCTTTTCTTCTCGCTGCTCGATCAGTTACACACAGCACACTCACTTCTGGACATCTTCTGACTCAGTCTCTAATAGCGAGCGTAATTGAATCTTCAGATTACGTCAGTGGCCCCTGCACTACCCGCTCAAAGAGCTACCCCCGCCCATTTTATCACAAGTCTCTAGTCTTTCTCAAACTTCAAGTCATCCACTGCTCCTCACATCACAAACAATAAACTCAACCCTATCCACATTCCTACCTCACTCTTGACACACCATACTTTTTTCTAAATACCGCCATTCTTAGGTCTAAACCGCCGAACCCCCAGCTGTACTCAATTCTGGGCGCCCCAACCCCCCCATTTCTATTCCAACCACCCAAATCCCAATTTCCCCTCCAGGTCCTCGACACTATGTGCTGTACCGCCGCCATAATTTTAATCACCTAGTGTGATAAGTTTGCTTTTCCACACCCCCCAATCAACCAAATTCTCGCGCCACCCCCTAATACCTAATATATCATGTCAATCACCAATGGGATCCACAACATCTGCTACACTCTCCACACTACACAACCATAATCCCCATCCCACCACACCTCTACACCTCCCCCCACCCCACCCACCAACCCCCCACACACCCCCCAACCCCACACACCCCCCCCCCACACACCCCCCAACACCCCACACCCACACCCCCCCCCCCCCCCCCCCCCCCCCCCCCCCACCCCCCCCCCACCACCCCCCCCCCCCCACAACCCCCCACCACACCCCCCCCCCCACCCCCCACCCCCCCACCCACACCACCAAACCCCCCCCCACCACCCCCACCCCCCACCACCCCCCCCCACCCCCACACCCCCCCCCCCACCCACCCCCCCAAACCCACCCCCCAACCACCCACCAACCCCCCCCACACCACCACCCCCACCCCCCCCCCCACACCCCCCAACCCACCCCCCACCCACCCCCACCCCCACCCACCACCCCCCCCCCCACCCCACCCCCCCCCCCCCCCACACCCCCCCCCCCCACCCCCCACCCCCCACCCCCCCCCCCCACCCCACCCCACCCCCCACCCCCACCACCACCCCCCACCCCCACCCCCCCCCCCCCCCCCCCCCCCCACCCCCACCCCCCCCCCCCCCCCCACCCCCCCCCCACCCCCCCCCCCCCACCCCACCCCCCCCCCCACCCCCCCCCCCACCCCCCCCCCCCCCCACCCCCACCCCCCCCCCCCCACCCCCACCCCCCCCCCCCCCCCACCCCCCCCCACCCCCACCCCCCCCCACCACCCCCACCCCCCCCCCCCCCCACCCCCACCCCCCCACCCCACCCCCCCCCCCCCCACCCCCCCCCCCACCCCCCACCCCCCCACCACCCCCCCCCACCCCCACCCCCCACCCCCCCCCCCCCCCCCACCCCACCCCCCCCCCACCCCCCCCCCCCACCCCACCCCCCCCCCCCACCCCCCCCCCACCCCCCCCCCACCCCCCACCCCCACCCCCCCCCCCCCCCCACCCCCCCACCCCCACCACCCCCCCACCCCCCCCCCACCCCCCCCCCACCCCCCCCCCCACCCCCCCCCCCCCC